>CM050168.1:225718109-226173109 GCA_027410445.1 Discoglossus pictus | reverse complement strand
ATATATGTATACGCACACACACATATATGTATACGCACACACACATATATGTATACGCACACACACATATATGTATACGCACACACACATATATGTATACGCACACACACACATATATGTATACGCACACACACACATATATGTATACACACACACACACATATATGTATACACACACACACACATATATGTATACACACACACACATATATGTATACACACACACACATGTATACACACACACACATGTATACACACACACACATGTATACACACACACATGTATACACACACACATGTATACACACACACATGTATGTATACACACACATGTATACACACATATATGTATAACACATATGTATACACGCACGCACGTATACACGCACGCACGTATACACGCACGCACGTATACACGCACGCACGTATACACGCACGCACACACATATATATATATCACACACACATATATATATATATCACACACACACACACACACATATATATATATATATCACACACACACACACACATATATATATATATCACACACACACACACACATATATATATATATCACACACACACACACACACATATATATATATATCACACACACACACACACACATATATATATATATCACACACACACACACACACATATATATATATATCACACACACACACACACACACATATATATATATATCACACACACACACACACACATATATATATATATCACACACACACACACACACACATATATATATATATCACACACACACACACACACACACACACACATATATATATATCACACACACACACACACACACACATATATATATATATATATCACACACACACACACACACACATATATATATATCACACACACACACACACACACACATATATATATATATATATCACACACACACACACACACACACACACACACACACACACATATATATATATCTCACACACACACACACACACACACACACACACACACACACATATATATATATCTCACACACACACACACATATATATATATCTCACACACACACACATATATATATATCACACACACACACACACATATATATATATATCACACACACACACACACACACATATATATATATATATATATATATATATATATATATATATATATATATATATATATATATCACACACACACACACACACACATATATATATATATATCACACACACACACACACACACACACACATATATATATATATATATATATATATATATATATATATATATCACACACACACACACACATATATATATATATCACACACACACACACACACACATATATATATATATATATATATATATATATATATATATATATATATATATATATATCACACACACACACACATATATATATATATATATATATATATATATATATCACACACACACATTTGTGTTTATAAGAAAGTTTTATCAACTTGATAAACATTGAATGATAAAATAATTATTTTTTTATGTTTCTGTATATATATTGACTTCCCTTAAGGATTTTAGCATAGTCTAAGTGGGGGGGGGGGGGGGGGAAGAAATGTTAGAAACTTGTAGTGACTGACTGACAGGTTATTTTCCGTTAGGTTCTTACTTTACTGAAGGAGTAATATGTGCATGAAATAGAAGAGACATGTGCTCAAAGAAATTTAGAATAGTTATTGCTCATGGACTTCATTTGTTTCCGTGTATTTCTACCCCGGCCGCATTCTGATATTTTCATTTGGTTACATTTCCTGTTTTGTAATCCCTAAAAAATGTTCTTTCACACTTTAACTCGTACAAATACTCACACATAATTCCCTTGTAAATTGTTGTTTTGTCGGGTTTTACAATTATGTTTTCAAATGCATTGCCTTATTTGCCTTATATTCTCCTCTACCAATTCTCTCCTGGCAGGAAATTCCTCTGTCAGAAATATTATGCCTGGAACCCGCCAAAAACCTGTCCCTACTACCCCCGGGTGCCAACCCTCACTGCTTTGAGATCACCACTGCCAATGTGGTGTATTATGTGGGGGAAAATCTTCCCATTCCAGTGGTACCTGAGGGGGGAAATGGGGTACTAACAAGTGGAGCAGGACTGGAAGTGGCTCGAATGTGGGAGATAGCCATACAGCATGCCCTGATGCCAGTAAATCCAAAGGGAGCCAACGTAGGAAGCAGCCAGCACAGTATGTGTTATTTTTATACGCTGTGATTGTATGTGTGCCCCATATATGTATACAGTTTGTATGTTTTGTGCATGTTTGTATAATATATGTTCTTGGTCTTCAATGTATCATTTGGATTCTATATAGATTCTTCTGCTTTGTACTGTTACATTATGTATTGTTTGTAGGTCATGCCATACAAACATGCATGCCCATGTCCGACTACATTACGTTATAGTTAGCTAAATGGAAGAGGGACGGTACACCTAAAATTCAGTGCAGATTCTGCTGCGTTGTAAACTGTATTTGGGTTACACTTGAAGTTACTTCAGAGGTTACCTCCTCATGCTGTCTCTTTCTCTCTCTCTCCCCAGGAGATGTGTCCACCAGCATCTCTGTGTC
Source organism: Discoglossus pictus (assembly GCA_027410445.1). Lineage (NCBI taxonomy): Eukaryota > Metazoa > Chordata > Amphibia > Anura > Alytidae > Discoglossus > Discoglossus pictus. The sequence goes on along the minus strand of CM050168.1, from coordinate 226,170,475 downwards.
AAACTGCCAAATCCAGGAGAATGTGGTAAGATAATCACAGCACACTAAGTCAGAGCTACCGGTAATGCAGATATCAAGCTGTGCTGGGAAATCACGACATAACCTAAATGCACAGCCACAGCTCAGCCATAGACTGTAGAGGGGGAAGCTTGCAGCAGAGTCGCAGACCTTAGTGGGGGAAGCTCACGGCAGAGTCGCAGACCTTAGTGGGGGAAGCTCACGGCAGAGTCGCAGACCTTAGTGGGGGAAGCTCACGGCAGAGTCGCGGACCTTAGTGGGGGAAGCTCACGGCAGAGTCGCAGACCTTAGTGGGGGAAGCTCACGGCAGAGTCGCAGACCTTAGTGGGGGAAGCTCACGGCAGAGTCGCAGACCTTAGTGAGGGAAGCTCACGGCAGAGTCGCAGACCTTAGTGAGGGAAGCTCACGGCAGAGTCGCAGACCTTAGTGGGGGAAGCTCACGGCAGAGTCGCAGACCTTAGTGGGGGAAGCTCACGGCAGAGTCGCAGACCTTAGTGGGGGAAGCTCACGGCAGAGTCGCAGACCTTAGTGGGGGAAGCTCACGGCAAAGTCGCAGACCTTAGTGGGGGAAGCTCACGGCAAAGTCGCAGACCTTAGTGGGGGAAGCTCACGGCAAAGTCGCAGACCTTAGTGGGGGAAGCTCACGGCAAAGTCGCAGACCTTAGTGGGGGAAGCTCACGGCAAAGTCGCAGACCTTAGTGGGGGAAGCTCACGGCAAAGTCGCAGACCTTAGTGGGGGAAGCTCACGGCAAAGTCGCAGACCTTAGTGGGGGAAGCTCACGGCAAAGTCGCAGACCTTAGTGGGGGAAGCTCACGGCAAAGTCGCAGACCTTAGTGGGGGAAGCTCACGGCAAAGTCGCAGACCTTAGTGGGGGAAGCTCACGGCAAAGTCGCAGACCTTAGTGGGGGAAGCTCACGGCAAAGTCGCAGACCTTAGTGGGGGAAGCTCACGGCAAAGTCGCAGACCTGGGCTATTGAAATGCTTTTCCTCCATCATATTATATTTTAGAATTCACTTGCTATGTTATCTCAGATAAAGGGAATACAGCTAATGTCACTGTGTCTTATTCTACTGCAGGATATCAGCTCGGTGTATCAGATCTTTCCAGATGAGGTGCTTGGGTCTGGGCAGTTTGGCATTGTATATGGAGGTATGAGATAAAACATAAACTGGATGCAGGGGAGGGAGAGTGTGCTTGATGTAAATATGTCTGTTGCTGGCTCTCTGATCTTCTACTGCTACTTTACTATTTTACTTTGTATGATTATAAAATTATTTTTCTCAGGAAAGCATCGGAAAACAGGTCGGGATGTGGCTATAAAAATAATTGACAAGTTGCGCTTCCCCACCAAGCAGGAGAGCCAGCTCCGCAATGAAGTTGCCATCTTACAGGTATCCACCTATTCTAGTGGGGAAGCTTTTAGAAGGGCTAATGAGGGATAATATACAAGATTATGTCTATTTGAACAGGATTATAAGTAGGAATTAACATGGATTTATGAGGGATATGTCATGTCAATCAAATCTAATTAGTTTCTATGAGGAGGTTAGTAGGAACTTGGATCAAGGCAACTCAGTGGATGTAGTCTATTTGGATTTTGCAAAGGCTTTTGATACAGTGCCACATGGGAGACTATTGAGCAAACTAAGGGATACAGGAATTGCAGTAAATATCTGCTCATGGATTGAGAGCTGGCTAAAAGACAGGAAACTAAGGGTTGTTGTAAATGGAACATACTCCGATTTGACTAATGTGGTAAGTGGGGTTCCTTAGGGTTCAGTATTAGGTCCTCTCATTTTTAACATATTTATTAATGACTTAAAGGTGTGACTGGAAATTAGTGTCTCCATTTTCGCTGATGACACATGTTGTGCTAGGTAATTAAATCAGACAATGATGTACTTTCCCTTCAAAGGGATTTACATAAAATTGAGGAATGGGCATCTAAATGGCAGATGAGATTTAATACGAATAAATGTAAAGTTATGCATCTGGGAAGGAAAAACAGCCATGCAATTTATAATTTTAATGGAGCAAATATAGGGGTATCCGATATTGAAAGGGATTTGGGAGTGCTTGTGGACCTAGGGAACAGTGCTCAAAGCCAAGCAGCAGCTGCAAAGGCAAATAAAATATTAGCATGTATTAGGAAGGGTATGGAAGCAAGGGAAGCAAATATAATTCTGCCACTATACAAATCTCTAGTACGCCCTCATTTGGAATATGGAGTACAATAGGTGGTGACAGCGGATTCGATAGATAACTTTAAAAGGAGACTGGATTTATTTCTAATTTAGAAGGGAATTCAGGGTTATCCTGGATAATTAGAGAGAGTGTATTGATCTAGGGAGAAATCCAATCGCCAGTATCTTTTTTTTTTTTTTCTTTGAGATGATTGTCTAAGTTTCACTTGGTTTTTTTTCTGTTTGCCTTCCTCTGGATTAATTAATAAAAAAATAAAAAAAAAAGTTTATTAATAATTAATTAACAATTAACAACTAATTAATAACTAATCCTCCTATTGCAGATCAGAGGAGATCTTAAAAGGTTGAACTTGATGGACTGAAAGTATTTTTTCAACCTTAATTACTATGTTACTATGTTTTCAAAGATTTATTTTATTATTTTTAAATTTTTCTGATGGTATTCTTCTCCAAGCTAACATTATATTCAAGGATAAAGGTATAGCATCTAGATTTAATTTGGGCTCCGTAAACCCTTTAGGTCTACGGTAAACCTCAAATTTCAACATAAAATGTTATCTGATTGATAAGGACATTTATTATTAGTAGTTAATATGGAGTCTTCGATTTAATTTACTAATAAAGAAATTTGGTCCTTTCCGACCAACAGCTAGATGGCGCTGCCGAGATCATAGGTTTAGGTAAACTGTTAGGGTGAGGGTTAGGGTAACCTTCTAGGGTTACAACTTTGCTAAAATAATGGCAGCGCTTTCTAGCAGCTCGTTGCTGCAACTGCTGTTGCCACTGACCGTGTAGTCATAAAGGGAAAGATCCAATGCTTCATATGAGTGTGTGTCAAGGTCTCACTCCGTATTATACAGCTATACATAATATTATATAACTGATTAATGGATATCATCTTCATGTGTGTCCAGTTCAACAAGCAAATGCTGACATGGGACAGCCCATTTGTATGAAAAGGGGACTTTGTGAACTAGTAGCACTGTAACATACAGTTTTTGTGACGTATTGTTTTGTGAACAAAGAGCATTAAATCCTTTTGTAGAGAAATCGGATTTAGTGTGCCCAAGGCGCTCATCGTTGGGCTCACCATGAGCACTGCAAGCAGGAAAGACTTGCCATGAGCGCCATGGTTGATCAGTGCAAAGCGGGAAAGTTGAAGTACACAGGGGAGGGGCTCTCAATGAACGCCAAAGGTGCTCATTGCGAGTTACGCAATGAGCGCCAAAGGCACTCAGTGCGGGGCTAGCGATAAGCGCCGTAGGTGCTCAGAGGACCAAAAGCCTCACATTGTGTGGCAAACAGCATTGCCAGCCTTACAATTTTATTCCCGTCATTTTTGACAGGCTAGTTCCTAGTTAATAATGTAGATGGTCTTTAGAACTGCACTGAAGGGTGACACTATTGTTACAACTGTAACCAGAATAGAACTATGTAAACTCAGTTTTTAATTGGACATTTTTCAAAAGTTATACTTTGAGATACAGATAATATACAGTACTTAAGAATTAGATCTTATGTTTCATACTGCAGTAAAACTATATATATATCTATATCTCTCTCTATATATCTCTATATATCTCTCTAAAACTCTATAGTGGGCTTAAGAGTGATAGAAGCCCTTCACCGTCCAGAAGACGAATAATACATTTGATTCCATTTGAAGTTAATAAACTTATTTCCTGCTCCAATTTCTCAGAAATACAATTGTTACACTGCACCTTTGGAGACCGAAGGCAGGGACATACAAATGAGACCACAATGTATTCTATGGTGGGCTTTTATCACTCTTCAGCCATCCATAAGTGCTGTCTGTGGGTTAGGTATTTTGGTTTGTGCATAATCCATGCTATGCTTTAAAGCTGTTTAATACAACGAGCATATGCCTAAAAAGGAGCCATGTATATAGTTTTTTGGGGGGATTATTAGAGTGAGAATATATGTGGTCTAATTTGCATATCCCTGCCTCCGCTCTCCAAAAGTGCAGTGTAACAACTGTCTGGAACTTATATTTTAGGCATTCAAGTGGAATCGTAAATGTGTTATTATTATTATATATAATAATCGTTTTATTATGTATAAAATGGAAAGCAGTATATTTGCACAGCGTTGTATAAATTCCTTTAGTTCTCTCTTCTCCCTAACCTTCACATTTCATATAAAGAATGTTTTTTCGTCAATGAGGGTACTGGTATGAGTAACTATAATTCTTGAAGATTACCAACAGCCCTGTATAATTATGATGGATTATGTAGGTTTGCAACTTGATTTTTCTAAGAAGTTCAACTTGTAATGAAATATTTGAAAGCTTTTCTCTCTGGAGACTGGATGGTTCTTTCTTATCTTTTGCATTGTATCTGCTTGTACACAGAATCTACATCACAGAGGTGTGGTAAACCTGGAGTGTATGTTCGAGACTCCAGAGCGCGTGTTTGTGGTGATGGAAAAGCTGCACGGTGATATGCTGGAGATGATCCTGTCCAGCGAGAAGGGGAGGTTACCTGAGCGCATCACAAAATTCTTAGTCACTCAAGTAAGATTTGTTTGCTGCCCCTTCATTTGTATGGCTACATTTTACGGGACCTGACAGTAATGCTGTTCTGCTATATATGTGTATTATACATTCTGCCTATGACCTCCTTTCCTTGATCTTCTCCTGCGCTATGTTTCAAATTCATGCCACACAATCTGAGTTCAAAGCTATAACCTGCTCTTGTGCTTGCTGACCCTGGCACAGTGACCTCAACTACTTTTCTAGTGTTGTTTATAAATTCAGACAATATAACAAGGGGTATATAGGGCAGCAATCAGACTACTCAGTCTAATTGACATTACAGTAGCATTTTTAATTATATGGAGCATTTCCTTTCTGTAAAATTAATGGTTTTCAGATAATAACCAATAGGCCTGTCTCTTCTTTTCCTTTGTCCTATATGCCTAAGAAGACTCAAAATGAGATACATTTTCCATCATGCTTCCAAAAGAGTTGAGAGAATTTTCTTGCATTATTTACTATCTAGTCTATTAAGCAGTGCTTCTGAATCTTCTACCTTCCAACTTTAATGCATGGACTCCTGTTCTAATATCCTTGCATTTCTGTAAGATGCTTGTAGATGTTCTTAACTAACCTTGGTCGTTCCTTACCTACGCTCTCACCATCTTTCAGATCCTGGTTGCATTGCGACATCTGCACTTCAAGAATATTGTCCACTGTGACCTAAAACCAGAGAATGTCCTGCTAGCCTCAGCTGAACCCTTCCCACAGGTGAGCCGCAGATGTGAGGGGAGACTGAACCTACCATGGGACGACATGCCAGTGTACATGGATACATTGTTACATAGCACCATCCTTTTTAGCTCTCCTCCGATTCATGTCTAGCATGTATGAATGTAATGACCGGAGGTAAATACCATTGCATGGTGTATATTATTACTGCATTAATATTATTGCCTTGCACCTGTGTTGCTCTCCACTGAGCTGTACAAAGCGTCATTTCCACGTCTGTCACAAAGACTTACCTTTTTTCTGATCAGTGTAGGTTTGTAATAAGCACTGCACAGAAGTAGGCAGATAAAAAATGTTTTTAGGACAATAGATAAAGAGTCTGGACATATTATAGGTGTGGAGAGAAGCAGGTCCAAAAAGACTAAACTTCAAATATACATTTTAAAAACCACATAGATTGTTTGTTCGATTACGGATTTTATTGCTAACCAGATTTTAAACCACCTAATGAGTCTCTGTTGTATAAGCACAGCAGTGGACATTTAAGCCAAAATTGACACTGACAATTTTCACTATACAGCATCTGTATTAATACAATACCTGGATAGCAGAAAACCTGTATTATGACTTGTATTGTGAAGGTTATTACAACAGTCTGCTTTTCTCAGGTGAAGCTTTGTGACTTTGGCTTTGCTCGCATCATTGGAGAGAAGTCATTTAGGCGTTCAGTTGTGGGAACTCCTGCCTATCTGGCTCCAGAGGTTCTAAGGAACCGCGGCTACAACCGCTCGCTGGACATGTGGTCTGTAGGTGTTATTATCTATGTCAGCCTCAGCGGGACCTTTCCTTTCAATGAGGATGAGGATATTCATGACCAGATACAGAATGCCGCATTCATGTACCCACCAAACCCTTGGAGAGAGACCTCCACTGATGGTGAGTCTCCTTCTAGTGTGCTTATTATGTACGTGTGTGTGTGTGTTATGTTGGTCACGTAGTTGTGACCTTGCGACCCGTGCCAGCGGCGCCGTCACACGTGAGCCTCGCGTGGCGAATGCTGCCTAAGTGCTGCACGGCTGAATGAGCACCAAAGGCACTCATTGCAGCCAGCAGCGCCGTCACCCTGCGAGCCTTACGAGGCAGCGGTGCCGTCACACTTGCGAAGCAGTGGTGCAGCACTTTTCCAGCCCGTAACTAAAAAACCCACCAAAACAAAAAAAAAACATGTACAAAAAAAATTATAACGCACACAGCACAGGGGGAGACACTGGAAGCCTGGGAGTGAGGTTGCAAGCGAATTACACCCATATTTGGCGTTTTCACAAACGACATGAAAACGAGGCTCAGCAACTCCAGCCGCGCAAGACTTACAAAATACACAATGCTGAAGACCGTAACACTTACACAAACAACGCCAGGCACGTGGGACTTAGAAGATACACCACACTGAAGACACTTAAACAATCAATGCCAGGCACACGGGACTTTGAAAATAAAACCAACGGCAGTCTGCTCGCGCCACGCAAACATTCAGAGCACACACAGAACAGAAAGACACGGAAGGGACAGGGGGTAGATGCAGGAAAGACACATGGCATTCCCAGGCACTAAACTTGCAGGTTAACGAACCCTGCAATGAGAGGCCTGTACAGTAGGCGAGAGGAAAGGCTCGCAATGAACACCAAATGCGCTCATTGTGAGGCTCGCTGATGGTGACCAGTGCAAAACAGGAAACTTGAAGTACACAGGGGGAGAGGCTCGCAATGAGTGCCAAAGGTGCTCAGAGGACCAAATGTTTAAAAAAAACTACTAAGTATAAAGTATTTCTCCTCAATGTAATTATCATATCGAGTTTAAATTTTTTGCACATATGGCAGTTGTCTACAACTGATGTTTGTTTTAAGAATAGGAGGGAATCACTGAAAAAGAGAAACGTTGGGGTTGCTGCTGATTGTAGTGTGGGAATTTAAACATATAGGGCATGAGTGAGATTCGAGACCTGTGTTGAGTAAGGACTAACATCAGAGTGACCTAATTTGACACAAAGTACTGTACTGATAATTCACTTAAAAACTGACATCCTGCACGGTGAATTATGCATTTGGAGACATCTTATGGTAATGAGAGGATTAGAGAGACAGAGAGAGACCTCCCCTATCTATGCGATGTTCGCTACATACTACTAGAATTAACAGCGGAAGTGATACCACTTTAATGGTGATTTGCACCATTTGCACCCCTTGTGACACCTGAATCTGTTTTATTTTCAGCCATCGATCTTATTAATAACCTGCTGCAGGTTAAGATGAGGAAACGCTACAGTGTGGATAAAACTCTCAATCACACCTGGCTACAGGTAAGTACTACCCACATTACTGTGTTCTATACCAGCAATAGTTTAGTTTAGATTATTTAAAAAAAAAGAAAATCAAGGGGATAGTAAGAAATGTGTCTCCTCTCCTGTAATTTCTTACATTTTAAAATGTGCATTTTTGTGGATTTTTTTCTCCTGTTAATATATGCATATATTTTTCCTTTTACATCATATTAAAACTACTTTTATTTTATTTTTTATAAATAAATAATTATCTCCAATTAAAGTTATATTTGAACCTACAATTACAAATTAAATAGAATCAGGAGTGCAGAAGAAGTAAACTGTGTCTCATTTCTCTCTTTTTGTATCAATTTGTATACAACATGGGGCGGATTATGGGAACGGTGTTAATAACTTTTATTTTCCTAAAAGATTTACAAAATGAAAATGTGATAAAAAGTTCAGAGAAAACTTTAAAAATATTCTAAAAACCTTATTTTCATTATCCATTATCAGTGTAGAACTCCAAAAATGTTATTTTGAAATCAGAAAAAGCTTTTATCTACAGCTCTGAACAAGCACTGTGTGAATTGGTTAAACTTTATTTCAGGATAATGTAATTACACAGAATTGTCTGAAGAACAGGCAGTTACCTTTATCATAATAATGTTACCATGCAGGATTGGTAAAAGCTGCTGCTGTACAGAGCAGGCAGTCACAGAAATATTTCTCAAAAGTGTGGCAAGATTATCCACTCTCTAATTGTCTCGTACTTTGTTCCCAGTTTTATGATCATTTGGACCATCTGACCTTCTCCCTCTGCCTTTGTAGGACTACCAGACTTGGCTAGACTTGCGTGAGCTGGAGTGCAAGATTGGGGAGCGATACATTACTCATGAGAGTGATGACCCACGCTGGGAGATGTATGCCGGGGATCATTGCCTACAGTACCCTCCTCACCTCCTGTCCCCACCGTGTATGGACCCTGAAGATGCTGAGATGAGGGCACTTGGGGAGAGGGTCAGCATTCTCTGACACCCTCAGGCTGTGCCAAACTGTGTTACATTTCCTCTGACAGGAGAGGACGCAGTCAGCAAAAAGGGAGGTGACATGCAGGGTTCAGATGTTAAGACCACTCCTTGCTCAACAGGCTGTTTGCATCACTCCTCAGGTCTCTGCAATGGATGTGGGGTTCCCCCCACTCATTCACCCTGTGACATTCCTTTGAAAGGGGCTTGTAATAACACTCCGTTGGAGCAGCAGTAAAGGGTCCTTCACTCCTGTACTGAGGACACTTGGATTATTAGACTTCTAGATTGTGCATTGAAGAATAGTCTCCCTCTCCGTGTTTGGGATTTTTTATGCTGCTTCAGGGGCCTGCAACGCATTGTGGTTCTGATCAAATCTCCAGCAACGGCAGGGCGAAATATGGCTGCATTCCTGGGGATGGCTCAGCTATCGGTGTTGCACAGAGAAAAAGCCTAAAATAAACCGATTTAGACCATCACTTTCTTATGAGGTCAAAAAGGGAACCAGTGCAGTATCATAAAATTCTTTAATAATTGCTTGCATTTTCTCCACAGTGCGTTGCAAGTACCTCCAGCAGTGCATGGGTTAAACCTATTGGTCACAGGTTTTTTTTTTTTTTTTTTTACTCCGGAGGAACCTGTTTGTCATATTTTATTTAATTCCTCAAGTACAGGTTCATGTCTGCCCCCAAAACGGTCCGCAGGTGCCAGGAGGTAGCAGAGCAATGATATTATGGACATGGAGGCTCTGAGTGACTGAAATGATCTACGTGTCCTGTACTGCACAGACAGTTTGTGACCGAGGACCAGCACTCTTCTAGGGGGCATTCCTGGGGGTTCCCACGTTAATCCCCTCACAACCCCATAATGGTTTTGTTCTCAATTTGTATTAATTGTTTAAAAAGGTTACTAATATTTTTGCTAAAGGTCAAATACAGTGTATTTAGCAAGTTTTCTCCATATGTTCCATTATTATCCTCCGCTGGCAGATTCTAGATTATATTCTTACATTTCTATCCTAAATAAAGCCACAATACTGTGTTACTACTCTGTTTCGTAGGCCCTGTAATGCCAGTGTATTACATGTATGTGCTGTTTGTGTGACCGACTGGACCGTGTGACTGAAGCAGTGACGTGAGATAATTAACAGGTTTGTTGTGATATGGATTTTTTATTAAAGGGACCAAACCATGTTCTAATTTGCTTCATTATGATAAACAATATAAAATAAACATTCACATTAAAAGTTTTATCTTTATACCTTTTTAGCAACTGTACTTTAAACGATGTGTTTGCTTCTATGCTCATTCAGCATACTGATGGTTCTTACATGGCCACTATGATGCACTAAAAAGAGGCCATGTTGATTCAATTTGTATTCATTATTACAGTTCCTATTAATTCATGATTCATAACAGCAATATTGAATGTTAAATTGTTTCTGTGCTCACCCATTCTGAGTAAAAAAAAACATTTAGTTTCTGAAAGAAAATATTTTGTGTAGTGAATCTGCACACTGTCTGTATCGGTTCACAAAGGTGTTAATATTGCACTTTTGTCCCTAGTTAAAGTTTTAGCCTCCAGTTAAGCTGATGGCCTCCACATTGCTAACGTCATCAAGAGGCGGTTAAATTAGGGAGACAAGTCTAAACATCTTTAAAACCAATGCCGTTAGTTAAGAGGCAAAACAAACTTTCATAGACTTTAGCAAGCAAGTCTCCAACTAATGGAGAGCATTTTGTTTGTTGCCACTTCCCTCCATTGACCTGTAGCCAAAATTTGAATGCAAGTTCACTATTGAAAACTCATTGGATGTTATTAATGAATGGAACGCCTTTCACTATGTCATTGAATATTTCGGGGGAAATGTCACCAAGAAAGGTATTTGTCAGAAGAAATATAGACTACTTATAAAAATAAGTAATCTTTTTATTCCCAGAATCTGTGTGATTCAGAGCATTTAATTTTTGGTCTTTCTCACTCCAGCTTTCCAAGTGTTTATTAAATATGGATAAAATTACCTAAAGAATAGAGCCAACCAGAAAATGAGGACAGTGTCATGCTGTGTGTATCGTGTGGGTTTGAATATGTGAATGCACAATCATATGCGGCAATATCACAGTGTGGGGTCATGAGGAGCTTCCAGGTGCTTATAGAGGAGGAGCAACAGTATCTGCAGTAGGAGTTATATGTTTAGTGAAGTGGTTAAGCAGGAAAAGAGCATATTAGCATAAATATATTGCATGAACTATCAATACTGTATGAAATGTTTTGTCGCATTATACAAATATTGTCAATGCCACCATTGTAACTTAATGACATTACCTAGTGGGACTCCTGACTATAAAAGCACAATTAAAGAAATATGGAGGGTTCCTGGATGTTACTAGATATATTATATACATTTACTTTTATGAACTCTATTTTATTAAGTGCTTATAAGCTCTGTTTTTACTACCTAAAATCAAGCAAATAGTCCCTGTATGGGTCTGCCTGCTGCAGCATATGCAGATAAAGACTTTGTAGGGCTGAAGTGCTTATAAGCTCTGTTTTTACTACCTAAAATCAAGCAAATAGTCCCTGTATGGGTCTGCCTGCTGCAGCATATGCAGATAAAGACTCTGTAGGGCTGAAGTGCTTATAAGCTCTGTTTTTACTACCTAAAATCAAGCAAATAGTCCCTGTATGGGTCTGCCTGCTGCAGCATATGCATATAAAGACTCTGTAGGGCTGGATGTGGAGTGTAGTGTTCATGTCTCAGAAAACACGCTGAATACAGGGACTATTTCTATGACTTCAGCCAGTAGAAACATAACTTTTAATTGCTTCTTACTAAAACAAATACATATGTAAAATCCAGAACCTTCCATATCCCTTTGAAGGGACACAGAAGAGCCACTTTTTTGCCATCCAATGCCGGTTGATGTTCTTCCCCTTTGGTTAGGGTGTGAACATGTGGAGATTGATATTGAGATCTTAAGTGGGAGGAGCATTAAATAGTAGTGCTGACATCATAAACAGCATCTGTGTGCTGGGCATGTGGCACCACAGCGCTCATCACTGGGCTCAGAGGGTACTGCAGTGTCATAGGCACATGTGGTGCACTTATTTACACGTCTTGTATTAGTATTTCGGTACCATTTGATTTTATTATTTTAGGGTTTAAATACCTTCCCTGAATCATTGGATCTGGGTAAAAAAAAAATCTGTCCTACCCCCCGTGGATGAGTTAACTCCTGACATGTCTTTCAGTTCAGTAAAATATCTAGACCCCGTGGTTCTGTTGTAACTGGTCAACACAAGACCTCTGGTACAATATGGGCCCTCATTTTTACTGTAATATCTCAAACTTGATAAGAGCAGGGCCTGGAGTCACCGGGTGAGCGATGATTCTGACATTAATGTTCAATGTCATTATAATAATGTTGCTGTTCTTGTTGCTCTGTCCGTCAGTCATGCCCGACTCTTGGTGAACATATGTACTCCAGGCACATATGTCTGTTTCTGGTTGTGCTTATCCATAAGGTTTTCATAGCAAAGATACTGGAGTGTGTTGCCAGTTCCTTCTCCAGGTGACCGTGATTTGTCTGACCTCACAGCTTCTTTCAAGTACACAAGCCCCTTCACTACAAGGTACCGATCCAGAAGGGGTTAAGGCAATTAAACCTGTGATTTATATTATAATAGAACAGGACAAAGTCCTAATATTTTGTATGCATGACTACATTACATTGTATATGTGGCACATTATACATATTCTTACTTGTGGGTATCACTCGATGTTGAAGGACCACTGTGGTCATTTTGTTTCCATATGGTCTTTTGAATAAGTAAACTTAATGGGTTTTTAAACCCAAAAAGGCAGCCTTTACATTTTATATGTAATTATTTTTTACTGCAGGTATCTATTTTCTCTGATGGCCTTATCCTGCCAGTTTTTCTCAGGAGGATGTTTTCTTGTTAACAAATGAACTTTCAATAAGTCCTGTTAAAAGCACTGGCAATAATAGCTGCCACATTCTCATTGCAGATAGAATCTTCCTCCCTGCATTCAAAGTCTCCTTCAACCTCAGGAAGTTAATACAGAGAACCCAGAGTTGTAGATTCCTTAAGGATAACTGAAAGGTAGTAAATTACAGGCTATACTACTTTTTTTTTACATTTTAAAAGCATAATGTAAGTTTTCCAGTGTAGTTCTTAAACATAACCTATAGAAAAAAAAAATGTCCACCATGGTCCTTTAAATGGACAAGTTGCTATTGCAAAAAAGGTATAGGCACATTTCCTGGTAATGTGGAGTGAGCAGATGAACATGAAAACTAAATGTGATTTGCAATATTGATCTGTGTGCACAAATATGGCAATAAATGGGCCGTAATTAATGCTTCCAGTTCATGTTATTGGTCAGTGGGTTAGATGGGTGGACGGTGCTCGCTGGTGCTTCTGTGGCTTTTAGCTGAGGAAGTAAATATTAGATTTGTGGTTACTGGTATGATAGATATGGGCTGGTGTGTAGAGTTGTCACTGCAGTAATCAGGACCTCAATTGGACGTAAAGTGGGAGAAGGTGAGATGTTGTTGGCCCTTTAAGAGTACAGTAATATTAGTCTTCCAGTCTTCTTGTGTTGTCTTTGTTCATTCATCAAGCTTATATTTTGTTAGGTTTGTTTGTGTATTAGGTGCTACTTTTAGTTGATGGGTAAATCCTGACCAAATCATGATTTTGTTTAAGCAACATCAAAAATAGAGGTGCTCAGTCACAGAATGAACTAACCTTAATAGTTCTATGGACATGATAATCCACTCTGAGAGGTTATCCAGATGTGGACCCCTTGCTCACTCTGCCTTAGGGAGTTCAGCTACACCCCACTGACGAGGCCCAACTAAGGCCGAAACCTATATCTGGGATTAGCTGTGTCTACTGTTCGGGGTAGAGTTCCCTGTTATTTCGGGGCTGGATCACTCTAGTGAGTGGGACCAGACTGATATACTACAGGATATTTCTCTCTGGGAAGGGCACAAGTGGCTAAAAGAGGCTGCTATCCGTCATGTCCATAGAACTAACCGATCTATGGTTAGTTTGTTTTCCGATTGATCACCTCTGTTTATTTTTGTTGTTGATGATGAATTTATTTTCTGTAATATATGGGTTCTAACAGAAGACCCTCCTAAGATCACATATATAGTTGTGAGCATACGAGTTGTTGCAAAGCGAGCCGCGTCCCTTGTGTAGCGAGGGCCGCGGGCGAGGGCCTCAGTTGCTGGCATGGAGCGCCAAAGGCGCTTCTTGCCAGCAACTGCAACCCTCGCAAACTTTACATTAAAACGCAAACAACACGATACAGCAACCGCGACCCTCGCAAAATTAACGTTGCAACGCAAACAACATACAAGAAGTTACCACTCATTACGACCTCGCAAAAATCGGCCGCAACTTGCGAACATGACAAAATTGAAAACACAATAAATACACACAGCACATACATAAAAAGCTTACCTACAGCAAGAGGGAGCATCCAGGACCTCAAAAAAGCAACTTACACATTGATTTAACTCAAAATAAAAGAGTTTAGACACTAAAAAATTCTCTAAGCGAGAGAAAAAATGGCCGCGAAACAAAACGAAAACGAAGCTACAGCACTCTAAACACGCAAAACACCACAAAACACCTACGGATATTCCGCTAAGACACATACCACACATTACCCGCCATTTTACGACAATGCGGAAGTACACAACAACGCTAACGGTTTGTTTTCGCACACGCACAGGATTACACTGCACACATTCAGCACGCTTACACAGCAGCTCCACACCACTAATGCTGCAGCAACATCAAAACACATTGCCAGCTCTTCAACACAATGCTTCAAAATAGGTAAAGTATATTCATTTATTAATGTATTATAGATTTCATTATTATACACCAAACAGCATTAGCTACCTTACAATTTCATTTCCGTCATTTTTTGACGGGCAATTCGCTAGTGTATATATATATATGTAAAGCCTTGAGAATGTATATCATACTATGGGGCTGCTGGATGGAGATCTCTTTATAGTCCAGTAAACTGGAATGACTGGAGTCACTATATTCTTCCACTCTTTACATGTTAACCATATTGTACCTTGGAGTGATGGGGTCTCAAGGTCTGTCGTACAGTTGCTTGTAATAAACTGTAAGATTCAGTATTAAGGAAAGTTCTGTTGGTAATCAAGAAATAGAAAATCAAAAAGATGCCTGAGCATTTATTCTATTTATTCACTTTCTTGTGAGCTTCACAGAAGATTCTTAACTACAATTTGGTAAAATGAAGCACTAGTGGACAAATGAACACATTTTAGAAATGAGTGGATTTAAAGCCTAGTTTGTGTTTACCTCGGCCCTCCCTGCTGTGCTCATTACTCCTTCAGCTTGTTTTGGGAAGAAGTTGCTAATTTTTTCCACTGTGCATAGCGATCGTGCCTGGAGAACGGACTCTACAGAATATCATAGTAACAGTGTGCTTAAAGGGCAAGCTCCAACTCAATGGAAGTTTCTTTTATATTAAACACTATATATATATATATATCCATCCACATACAGGCAGTCCCCAGGTTAAGGACAAGCTATGTTCCTGAGAACATCTTTGCACTAGGTTTGATGTAATATCAAATTATCAAATCCCCTCATTATTAAAGTGAGTTGCCAATAAGGAGTCTGCACAAAGACTTCTCAGATATGTAGCAAAGTTAAACACTGTTTTGGTGATATTAGTGAGTCCACAGTCCCCATTCTACACACGACTTTACCAAAGGTAATGCAAATCTAATAATACAATATGCAGTGTTACACTATCTTAAAACAATGAGAATCTTAAAAAAAAAAACTGTCATTATTGTTTAAATGATGCCACAATTAAAACCTTTATGGATTAAAATAGTTTAATAAGCCTTAATATAAATTGAAAAGATTGTACATTTTCAAACCAAAGATTATCCAAAGGGATAGCAAAAAGATTAGGCCTGTGATCTCAATGGGTTCTTTTACCTGGAATGCCCCAAATCTGGCTAGAGCCCCTACCATCGATGGAGAGAAACATAAATGTATAAATAATGGTTATAAGCTTTGTAGAGCACGTTTTAAATATGTTACAGCTAGATATCTCATGGATGAATCACAAATCTCATATAATATGCTTTGATTGATACTCTGTAATACTTACATTTAATTAAAACCATAATGTCTGTATTTTTTATACACATCCTTAGGAGGAATCTCTGAATCTTAAATAGAGCTTTGATCATCCTATAGGCTGAACAATGGGAGAGGTATAACAATATCCTACTCCCTATGTCCTTGAGAACCTCACAGGTGATCCTAGGCTGTAGTAATATGCCAGAAATAATCCTCCCAAGACTATACTCTAAAACCTATCAGTTGTTGGGTTACTCTTGTAGCTTTCTCAAAGGCTACTAGTATCAATCAAAGCCTATTTTATGATACTTATGCCTGCTGTAGGTGGGGAAAAAGATATATGACAATAGATTATTTACATTTTGTTTATACAAAACTTGTCACTCTGATCCCCCTCTCAAGCTCAATGTCTTATATTATTGCCAATTGCACCCTGGGAACCTGCACATACTCCAAGTTTATGTAGCAAGATAAAAGCTGAGAATGTTCCATATTTGAATGGACGGGTACTTTAAATACCCTGAGCTTGTTCAGCCCTCCAGTAAGTAATTAGCAATGATTATGCCCTAATAAGATAAGATGTCAAGATTAAAGTGGTGGGGGGGGGGGATAGAAATGCTAATTTACAGAACACAAGCTTGAAAGTTTATTCATTTTAAGTGTATAAAGTACTTGTAACTACCTATGGTTTTTAGTTCTACCATCTTTGGCCCTATTGCTACATCCTCTTAATTTATACATTGCTTTGATATTGTTAACAGAATAGATTTCAAGGGTGTGTTTAGGTTTCTGCTGTTCTAGGCTAGGTGTGTGCACCCCCACATCCCCCTTATTATTCAAACTTTACCCTTGCTCTAGCCCATATATCAGATGTGTACATTTACAGTTGTGCTCAAAAGTTTGCATACAATTGGTGAATTGGTAATATATGTAGCATTTCTAAAGAAAACATGATTGAGCAGGCAAAACACATTTCTGTTATTTCTTATGGGATTCATATTCAACTGTAGGTTATAACAGAATGGCACAATCATAAAACAAAACCTGGCAATAAAGAAAAAAATCAAATGACCCTGTTCAAAAGTTTGCATTCCCTTAGTTCTTAATACTGTGTATTTCCCCCTTTAGCATCAATGACAACGTGCAGGCTTTGTAATAGTTGTCTATGGGGCCCCTAATTCTTGCAGGTGGTATAGCTGCCTATTTGTCTTGGGAAAATGCCTCCAGGTCATGCAAAGTCTTTGATCAACTTGCATGAGAGCATCACGTTTGAGATCTCCCCAGAGTAGCTCGATAATATTAAGGTGAGGAGACTGTGATGGCCACTCCACAACCTTCACCTTTTTCTGCTGTAACCATAGGAGGGTCAACCTGACCTTGTGCTTAGGGTCATTCTCATGCTGGAAAGTCCAAGAGCGTCCTATGTGCACAAGAATTCATATTGTCTGCCATTATTTTCTGATAACATGCTGCATTCATCTTGCCATAGATTTTCACAAGATTCCCCGTGCCTTTAGAGCTTGCACACCCCCAAAACGTCAGTGAGCCATCACCATGCTTCTCATTATAGGCCTTGTTGACCCCTCTCCAAACATAGCGCTTATAGTTGTGACCATAAAGCTCTTTTTTGGTCTTGTCACTCCAAATTACAGTGTGCAAGAGGCTGTGAGGCGTGTCAAGGTGGTGCGATGAGAGCCTTCAGTGCTCATTGCAGACCTCCGGGCCTCATTGCGCATGAGCAAGCCTGTATCTTTTATCATAGCGTGACCGACAAACGCAATTTCGAGTGTAAAAGTGGGAGATGTGCTGGTTATGTTCAACTGTTGCCCATCCCAAGGCCCCACACTATTCCACGGCACTGCTGCCCCCTGAATCTATGTGCCTGGCCTATGCAAATATCTGATACTAACCATGCTTGATCATTCAAGCTGACTGCTAAACGTGCTTTCAATACTCTCTAAAGAGTAATAGAAATGTCTTGTGGAGTTACTGGTTGGTGTAGGTGTTGGACTTTAGATATCATTTAATTTTATATGTCTTTAGAGTGTAAACACCCAGACACTTCACAAACCTGAGCACAGTGGCAACAACATTTATAGAAGAAAAGTGAAGGAACTGAACTCCGTCCAAAGTGCAAGTGATATAACTTCTATGGAATGGCATGCATCCTGAGGATACTAGGCTGGCACTGAAGGGGTTAAGGCAGATCATGGCATTATTATGGGATGGCTGTATGTTGGGGCCAGGCTGCAGATTCCTCCAGTTATCCTCTATGTGGAGTAGTTCTCCACCTTGTGGCCACTTCGTGTATTTCAGAGATAAACATACAACCTGTTGAATGAGGTCACAGATACAGTTGTGATGTCAGAGCATTGTACTCACCACATATGAAGGCCGTTGTAATAAACACGGTCTAGTACTGCAAATCTCTAGCATGTAGCTCCCTTAACACAGGTCTAGACTGTAATCTCTTGGGACGAGGCACTTATTATTTATTACCTGTTGTGTACCATTCATTATATTATTATTATTTCCTTTTATTTCTAACCAGCCAACATATTCCATATCACTATACAGGTAAATTGAAGTCAAAACACAATAAAGGAAAAAAAAAAGAAAGATTGGTTGGCCCTTTCTTTGAGCTTAAAATCAAATGTAAACCGTGCTTTCATTAAAGCACATGGCAGGAATGAAAACTCGCTAACTTACTTGTGCTAGGATAGAGGGGGATAGATCAGGTGCCGCGTGGTAGATTTAGGTATCATATGCATATGGATGATATTGAAATCCAAAATATGTTATTAGGGTACCAAGGAAGGAAGTATAGACTGAGAAAAGGAGGGGGCCGTGTTCTGAACCCTGGGGTATGCCAACAGTCAGAGGGCAAGCGAAGAAGAGGTGGGAGCAGGGGAGATAATTGTTCGATCTTCAAGGTAGGATGAAAGCTGTGTCATGGATGCAAGTAGACTAGACACCTCATCCTCAGTTACAGGGTCAAATGAGTCCATGAGAGGAGAGTTTGAATCGGATATTTCAAAGTCTTCAGCTGTGAGACAGGGTGGGCAGGGAAGAATATTGGATGTGGTGAACAAACGTTTGGGGTTGCAGGACAGAGTTGATATTAAAGATGAGAAATACTGGTGTTTGGCAAGCTTAAGTGCAGAGAAGTAGGGAGCGCAAAATTAAACTTGTAATGGAGGAAGTTGTCAGAGGTGTTAATGTTTCCTCCATTGCCATTCGGCAGCGCGGGCGCATTAGTGTAGCGTGGCATGGTTGAGCATGAGAGTTGGGGCGTTTGCCTGTGGTTGTGGGGGCCAGGGTGTCAAATGTGCAAGTAAGTCATGTTGTATTGCAAGGTGGCACTGTTATCGCACCTAAAATAAATAATTAGGTTTTCTCTGTGCTATATTATGAAAGCTGAGCCCGCACATCTGTAGTAATATAAAATAATATGAGCAATAGGAAGTAAATTAAAAACAATAAAGGACCGCCATAATATAATTGTATATTCGAAAACATATTATTTTCTCTTATGAAACATTTCTTAATATGCTGAATATATTTTTAGCGTAAAAGAAAACATATTACATTATCTAAACGATTCCTTTTTATATGCAGTTATGCTGCAGTGGAATCTACCATGTTGGTTTCTGTTGATCAACTTCCTAAGGCTGGAGCGGACTCTGAATAAGAATGTTTTAATCTGCTAAGTGGGAATATGATCTAAAACAGGATTATTCACCCCAGGATTAATGGAATGCTCATTTGTTTATATGGACCTGAGAAAGTAGGATATGTAGTGGGTGAGAATAAAACTGTGCAGTAAGGAATAATTTATATATAATATTAGTGTCCATTATCTGGATTAGATAATCAACTGACCACCGTGATCATCAGACTCCGGCTTCTGTCTCCAAAGGAAGCAAAACTTATCCAGGGATTGTTTAATTCATATATTTTACTCGGACAACAAAATGAGACCTAAAATTAGACTATAGGCTCTTTTGGAAATACTGTGAAGGTATGTATATACTGTGACTTTAAAAGACATTAATAAAAAAAACAAAAAAAAACAATGTTTTCTCAGTGCAACAATGTAAAAGAAAACACACCCTGGGCTTTTGGGCCTAGCATAGGGCTTTGTACCACATGTAACGGATCCTGTTACCAAGAAACAAGGCCCCACAGGATTACCGGCAGCCGGTGCTCAGTGTCCCTGCAGGTCCCCGGCCACAGTATTTACTCTGCATTTGCTTTGTGCTTTTTTGTTACTGTCCCCTGTGTTTGCCACTCACACACCTGATCTCCGTCCCTGAGGTGGCTGTTACTGTGGCATCATCAGTATGAGAGCAAATAATACTGTGACAATGGTCTGCTCCTTATCAGGGGATACAAAAACCCCACATATATGGCCCAAGTCTTTAAAGGGGATACTGGTATAAGGTGCCCCATAAATATAGGGCCTGGAGAACTGGTTTCTTTCACGCTCCAGGGATCCAAAAGGTGCATGTTAAGTTCGGTTACATGCTCATATTGAGATTGGTTACACGCTGACACTGAAACTTCCCCCAAGAAGAAAACACAAAATCCTGATACTTGTAAAAAGTTAGAAAACTAATATTTAACCCCTTTGCAATATTGCATGTTTGTTTAATAATATAAGTAAAAACAATTTAGGAATGGCATGTCCAAGAATTTACTTTTACAGGGGATATAAAAATTCTACACACCCCTGTTAAAATGTCAGGTTTCTGTGCTGTAAATAAATGAGACAAAGATAAATCATTTCAGAACTTTTTCCACCTTTAATGTGACCTATAAACTGTACAACTCAATTGAAAAACAAACTGAAATCCTTTAGGTGGAGGGAAGAAAAAAAATAAAAATAATGTGGTTGCATAAGTCTGCACGCCCTCTTATAACTGGGGATGTAGCTGTGTTCAGAATTAAGCAATCACATTCCAAATCGTGTTAAATAGGAGTCAGCATACACCTGCCATCATTTAAAGTGCCTCTGATTAACCCCAAATAAAGTTCAGCTGCTCTAGTAGGTCTTTTCTGAAATTTTCTTAATCGCATCCCACAGCAAAAGCCATGGTCCACAGAGAGCTTCCAAAGCATCAGAGGGATCTCATTGTTAAAAGGTATCAGTCAGGAGAAGGCTACAAAAGAATTTCCAAGGCATTAGATATACCATGGAACAAAATTGATGAAAAGACAAGAAGAAAACTGGTCTGGGAGGCTACCAAAAGGCCTACAGCAACATTAAAGGAGCTGCAGGAATATCTGGCAAGTACTGGCTGTGTTGTACATGTGACAACAATCTCTTGTATTCTTCATATGTCTGGGCTATGGGGTAGAGTGGCTAGACGAAAGCCTTTTCTTACGAAGAAAAACACCTGGGCCAGGCTACATTTTGCTAAAACACATCTGAAGTCTCCCAAAAACATATGGGAAAAGGTGTTATGGTCTGATGAAACCAAGGTTGAACTTTTTGGCCATAATTCCAAAAGATATGTTTGGCGCAAAAATAACCTCACATCACCAAAAGAACACCATACCCACAGTGAAGCATGGTGGTGGCAGCATCATGCTTTGGGGCTGTTTTTCTTCAGCTGGAACTGGGGCCTTAGTTAAGATAGAGGAAATTATGAACAGTTCCAAATACCAGTCAATATTGGCACAAAACCTTCAGGCTTCTGCTAGAAAGCTGAACATGAAGAGGAACTTCATCTTTCAGCATGACAACGACCCAAAGCATACATCCAAATCAATTTTGGAATGGCCCAGGCAAAGCCCAGACCTGAATCCGATTGAAAGTCTGTGGGGTGATCTGAAGAGGGCTGTGCATAGGAGATGCCCTCGCAATCTGACAGATTTGGAGTGTTTTTGCAAAGAAGAGTGGGCAAATCTTGCCAAGTCAAAATGTGCCATGCTGATAGACTCATACCCAAAAAGTGCTGTAATAAAATCAAAAGGTGCTTCAACAAAGTAGTAGGTTAAGGGTGTGCATACTTATGCAACCATATTATTTTATTTTTATATTCTTTCTTCCCTCTACCTAAAAGATTTCAGTTTGTTTTTCAATTGAGTTGTACAGTTTATAGGTCACATTAAAGGTGGAAAAAGTTCTGAAATGATTTATCTTTGTCTCATTTTTTGACAGCACAGAAACCTGACATTTTAACAGGTTGTAGACTTTTTATATCCACTGTATATGTATTATTTTAAGCAGATTGGATACTTTAATGTATATTGGTTTTGTGTTGTGATAAATAATCACATATAATAGTTGTGGTAATTGCCATTTTTTCATCACGCAATGTTAAAATTTACGGGCTTGCGCATGAGCTCATTGCGGGCCTTGCGATCAGCGCCAAAGAAGCTCATTGCGAGGGCCGAAAGTTACGAATTTGACGGGGGCTGCAATGAGTGCCAAAGGCGCTCATTGCGGGGCTCGCGATGAAGGCCGAAGGCGCTCATCGCAAGGCCCGTAAATGATGGGCTTGACGGGGCTGCAATGACAATTTGCTGGATGGACCTGGCTATTACATCTGCACTGGGCTCCGAGCTCCTCCTCCTCCTGCAGTTGGTAACTGCCAGGAACTTAACTGGCACAAGAAGAAACTTCCATATTCGGAGTTAAGACACAGATATTTTTACAGATTATTTGCAGATGAGAGATCAGCACCAAGAAGCAACTGGTTTTATTATTTTGTTTCTAAAGTCGATGTATTTGCAGTTGTACAATCGTGAGCAGGGATTACACCTAATAAACTACATCTCAATGCTGTGCATACCCCTAGTCAGGTTTGTTGTCACTTTTCATCAGGCTTAGCCATATCCTATGTAAGTGATGGGTGACACCAAACATTTCATTGTATTAGAAAAGTAATTTTTTTTCGATATGGACTTGGAGTGCTAGTGTTTGTATTCCAGGGGATCAGCCCACTCCCTCATTTCAGTATCTTTTCTAACTTGGGGTGCAGAACGTAAGCTTCTGGTGCCATCAAGGATTGAGCCAGCTACCCGGAGGTCCAGTGGTTAAGATTCTGTGCTTTCATAACTTCGACCTGGGTTCAAGTTCAGTCAGGAAACCAAGAGGGCACACCACCCTGAAGTCGAGCAGGGTTAGGCCTAGTCAGTACTTGGATGGGAGACCATCTAGGAATACCAGGAGCTGTATGCTGTGGCCTACTGGAGAAGGAACTTGTAACCCAATCCTGTATCTCTGCCATGAATACCAGTGGATCAGCATGACCATGGACATAAACATGTGGTCATGGAGAATCAGAAACTGAACAATGCAAAAATAAAAATGATAAAGAACACTTTTGTTTGCTAATTGGACTGATTCTTTTTACATTTTAGTTGGAGTGATGTGTCTCAATAAAAAAAAGGTATCACTTTATTATCACTATATAATACAATATTCTTATTGTTGAATTCTATTACTCAGCAGTCACAGTTGCTCCAACCTTCAGAATATCCTGTAATAACACTGACAATTTCTCCTAGAGGCCTTTTTGTACATTTACTTTTCTAACTTTCTTGATTTGCATATCTAGGCTGACACAATCTCTGTGATGTTATGGTGGGCATGGAAGTCTTTTGGTCTGACGGCTTCCTACAACTACCCCTACGATGAATATAGAAGAGGTGGGATGTGTTTCTAGATTAAAAAACTTTTCACTTCCAAAAACAAATATAATATCAACATGTCTGAATGAAAAGTAAGTTATTAAAGGACATCTGTAGTTTTGGAAAAAAAGTTGTAGTAAACTAATATAGAAGCCATGTAAGCCACGAACATAAAAGCATTTTTACATTTCGCAAATTCTGTTTGCGTGTAGAGCATCCATCTTTGACTGCTAGATGTCATGGAACCTGAGGGGTGATTTTCCTACTAGTAATATTTGTGAATATTTATTGAATATTTAATTTTAATGATTGTATCCTGAACAAGGTCACACCAAGATTGCCCCTTGAGTTTATTTATTTTTTATATTTGTGTATATCTCCCAAAATATATATTTGCAGTGGAAACAGCCAACTGTCTAGTCTAAGAGAAGTCAAAGTGTCAGAGAAATTGACCTGAAGTGTCTGTTCTGCCTTATATATTATGCACATATTATTGTGTGTGCATCTTGAACACATAGTTTATGCATTTTATTGAACTACCAAGCAGTGCTTATTTTATAGTGAATATTTTGGAGACTTAAAATGTTGGGGGTTTGAAACTCAGATGGGAGGCAGATAAGAAACAATCTGGTCTGCTCATTTTAACTAAAGCTTTACAGTGTTTGTCCCTGTCATGTCTGCACTTTATGCACTTTTAAATCAGGTTTTTATCAAATCATCCCTCTTTTTTGTGTCCTCTAATTTATACATATTAAGGTGATTATTTATTTCCTTCATTTTTGTTCTTGCCTTATAGACTACGCATCATTATAGTCACCATCCTTTGTGTGAAAATAAGCTATTTATAAGAAGTGATATGGAGAGGCTGCATTTGCACAAACTGGACAGGAGATGGTGCCATTCACAAGGTAATTTGTGAGACCAACTCATAAAGATGAGTCAGTGGGATATGGGGGCATCTGATAAGAGCCTATGAGGCTGGGACAAAGTTATTTGCTGTGTAGTGGAAGGGTTGTTTATTTTGATATGGCACCCAACATGTGTATATTGGAACAAATCAGTCCTAATATAGATGGATCCTATGGCCCTCATTCAATTGCAATTTTGCCAATTTAATAGGGTTCCAAATAAGCACATAGCATAATTTTTTTAAGAAGTTTTTAGTTAGTGAAAACCTTGCTTTTTGATAGATGCTTACTAACTAAAAACTTCTTTTAAAAAATTATGCTATGTGCTTATTTAGAGCCCTATTCAATTGGCCAAATTGGAATTGAATGAGGCCCTATGAATGCAAACTGTACTCACTGCAATTTGTCAATATGTCCTGGCCATAAAATTCCTTCAGAAAAGTGAGTGTTTGGAGCGTTAAAATTATGTTTAATATATTGTGTAAGTTGCATTGTTAAAAAAGCTACTTTATAACTATTAGTCCTACCAGTTGGTGGATTAGTGCAGGTAACTTCCACCATGATGTTTACTCTCTGTTTGGTTGCTCACAGTCCCAGTCATTAAATAGTTTACGAGTTTGTGTTCACATCCTTTAGATTGGCCTCTGGACATACAGCCTGTAATACTAAGCTTAACATAAGATCATCACCCCATTGTACTGGGACCCTAGTGCTCTGTGAAATGTTATCATTGCAATTAATACTTTCCTGATTGGAAGGTCTAATAATTAAACAATTAATGTGTTGTTGGTAGGATCCCAAACTAAAGAGGCCAAAACTAAATGAACACTGTATAAAAGTGATCTGGTCCTCTTGCCCCCAGCTATATTCTGCTTGAGTGACAGAGGGAGGAGAGAAGTTGAGTTACAGGAAACAGCAGACAATTGCATGGAGGATATATGTGCTAATTAGGGGCTACTGATTAAGTCCACTTGTGCCTGAGGTGATTGAACACCTGCATGGGCTCCCAGTAGAAGTTA
Organism: Discoglossus pictus; assembly: GCA_027410445.1. Lineage (NCBI taxonomy): Eukaryota > Metazoa > Chordata > Amphibia > Anura > Alytidae > Discoglossus > Discoglossus pictus. The sequence goes on along the minus strand of CM050168.1, from coordinate 226,144,936 downwards.
TCAATAGGTATACTAGGTAGCTGCCTAGGGTCACTTCACTCACTGAGGTGTCTGCTTGGCTGGTCACATGAGGCAACTATGAAATGCTCTCCTTGTCTTACACTCTGGACTCTGAAAACATGGCTAGGTGGCTGAGGGAGACAGCAGAGTTATTGGAGCCAAAGCTGTAAAAATAGGCAGGAACATTTGGAACCAGAGTGGTTCATCACAAACACACAATAATGGTGTAGGCCCATGGCGGACCCCAATCCTAGAAATACACCGGGCCCATCAAAGATTCCTGACTTCCTCAGTAAGCACAAACAATCTCAAATTCCTCTCTGTCCTGAAACATGTTGCGAATAAAGTTCCTTTTAAATAGACATTGTCGTATAACTGAGTGAAGTGAGTATGTCCTACTGGTCAGGGCAGAATACAAACAACCCAAAATCAAGTAAAGAGCTATAGTGGTCCTTGGTTGCAATTAGTAACATTTCTCATGGACGTACAGTATAATTTTCCAGCTCATTTCTTCTTTCTCTGTCCCTGTATGAATAATAATTTATTGGTCACCACATATCAGTCACCAGCAGATCATTGCACTGACCCACTTATTGTGCTGAGTGGTAGATTTATGATCAGATATTTGCTGCAAACCTCACAGGAAGCCGTTACCACCACAGAAATAATGATGCAGAGTAATGTTTTCATGCTTAAAAATGTGGCAATGAACTGTAACGAATGTGATGTTTTTGATGTTGGTGATACCTTCTAGTAATAGACACCTTAGTGGAAGAGCATTTGTACTCCCACGGCATGAAGCCCCCAACTACAGGCAACATTGAACACGCGTGATGTGGCTGTAAGTTTTCCCATACACTGTCATATCACAACACAGATCAGTGAGGTGTTACCTTACAAACTGTTGGGGTTATTCTAGAGCACAAACCATGGTCTGAGGACACAAGTGGCCCATGAGCTTCATTCAGGTGGTCCACTCTACACTGGGATTACAAAAGAACATTATTATAAATGCAAAAAGCCAGCATAGATTTATGTAGATATTACATGTTATGGTTTATAAGGGTGCAGGCTTTATTCCAATAGTCCACTGTATGTCAAGCAGCAGGAAAAAACTCAGTAGGTGGTCAGTCCCTTAGCAGCAATCAAGTGGTCCACCAAGACTCTTGTCAATTTGTAAGTGGTCCATCAATAAAAAAATGAGAATCCATGGTCCTAGAGCCTAAAAAATGTGTTAAGCTTTTTTTATGATCTATTCAACCCACTCAAACTGGTAAAGGGAAGGGGGTGTTGTTTCACTCTACCTTAAGGGGTGAATGTAATATAGGCTGTTTAGTGGCACTGCAGTGTAAAGGTGTAGTTCCACTGTTGTGAGTAATGCCATACAATGGACACATTCCCCGGTGTAACTCATTCACTATTTTAAGCAGGGATAACTTAATTTAAGTCCGAGAAATTTAGCTGAACACACCTGTCACAACACAAGGAGGTGGGAGCACACCCCTAGATTTCAGGCGTTAGGTGAGGGGAGGGCGGCCATGTAACCTGAGCTAGGAGCAAAGTGAAAAGAAAAGAAAGAATCTAAGAGGAAAATAAATCTCCCTCCTCCCACCCCAGGCTCCCGTAAAAACCTTTTGTTTAACATGATTAAATCCTCTTTGTTTCATTACAGACATCCAGGCAAAACAAACACTCAGATCAAGATAAGCAGCCAGCTCTCAATGGAAGCCACTTACCTGGCCTGTGTAGGACTGATGCTATCAGGTGGACAGGTGCGCAGGGCAGTGTTGGGTACAGGAAAAAAGTGTGAACTACTTGAGAGAGAGATAAGACTGAGTGATGGGTCCAGGCATCTTACACAAACAATAGAAAACAAACCTCACCATGGAATGCCATACCTCTACACATGGGACAGATTCACTAAGCACTTCAAGAGTAGAGGCGTGCTTTGTGGATGTCTGTGATTTCTATATTTGTCTATTTCCTATGGGGGATATGTTCATTGCATCCATTTACACACATCTACATCCCTAATGAATTTACCCCATAGATCTTTCATCTTATGATATTCTTAAATGGTAAGAACATATTTTATAGAATTGGTCTATGTTACACTGGTGTACGAATATAATCAGAATACCATTTCCATTGGTCTAATAAAAGGCAACGAATTAAGAAACAAAACCAATTAATCACGTTCAAATACTTTCTAGAAAATAATATTATTCCCCATCATATTCTGCTAGTTTCTCAGTCTCTCCGGCTTTGTACTACGAGACAGGTGACTGATATAATTAGTGATACTAGAAGACAGCAATTGGCAGACTTGGCCACCATAGTGTTAAGCGATGAATTTTCTCTAATTAATAACTCTACGCTAATACTTAGTGATGGTGAAAATTCCTCATTTTGCAGCTTTTACCAGACTTACCCAGGAGTCCTGGGGCCTGTCATGTAAATAACACAGGTAGGTAGAATATGATGGTATTTCTCCACCAACCAACCAGCATGGACCAGAAACAATACACTGAAAGCACGAAAACCAAATGTAAATGAGCCTGCCCATACAAACAGGTCCTGCATAAATTATATTTAATTAATTGGGTGTGAACTTGGCTCAATTAGTTTGTTTCGAGGGGTGGGGACAGATTTCTCAATATAGTACAACTGACCAACTCATTAAAGATGCAGATCCTATTCAGTAAAACCCACATTATAAATCAGGTGTCATGAAGTCTGTCCGCAAATGGTGTTTAGTTCAGAATCCGAAGAAATCCTGAAATAATTCAGTATTGGGGAGAGCTCACAAGGATCTGTCTCTATAACCCTCTTCAGGCTGCTCAGAATATCCTTTCATTTCAAATGTTATTTTTCTCTCACTCTGCCTGAGTCCTTACATTGCTATTATGTTAATGGGGAGCCAAGCGTCCATTAATACCAAACCATATGTTCGCCGGCTTGCTGTGAAATAAAAAGACGTATATTGTCCCCGTTGTCATGGCAACACTTTCATTCGTTTTGTCAGGGTTGGGCCCGATCATTTAAATTGCAAGTAAACAAGCAGCCTAGCGTTGCCACATGGGTAATATTTACAGCATCTCTGTTGCTAAACAATGACAAAATGAAGGATTTTTTTTTTCATTTTATTTTGCTTTAATAAAACGCGGCCTCCAGGTCTCGCTCTGGTTTAGGCGTTCTAAATTGAGTCTTCCCATTTAGTATTACCGCGTTATAAGATCCAGCAATATTATGGTTAAATGGGTTTTTAATCAAAGAGCGGGATGTTAAAGTATATCATATATAAGCATGCACCCCCCACCTCTAGGTACATTACTTCACTATGAATCTGCACCCCCGGCTGGTGGACATCATGGGTTGTGAGGGCCTCAAACCTATTTTATTTGAAATATATAAATATATGGTTTATGTGTGTGTATATATATATATATATATATATATATATATATATATATATATATAGCCCCTGAACTTCGAGGCTCAGATGTTCGATGGACCACGGATGGTCTGTGGGCTGCATTCAGCGGTGGAAACAAAATGTAGACATAATAACAGAAACTCATAAACAGATAGTACAGAAGTGCCTAAATATCACCTGTTATTATATAGCTCAACACACTAAAACCAATAACACAACACTGGTGATCCATTCAGTGGTCCGAGGAAACCATCAGCAGGTATTAAGCGGTGCAAAAGAATCTGTAACTGTCAAGTGGTCTACAGGGAAAGAGATTTTGGAGCCACTGCTCTTTGTTGTGCATATTTTAGGACATAGGCTCTCTAGAATAGCATGGACGAGGCCTTCACAGGTCATAATGCCATTCAGACAGTTTCTCATGTGAGAGAGGAAGTGGACAGGCCTGACGAGTGAGTGACCTCTCACCTTAAGAAATAGCCCTCATAAACCAGACAGAAAGATTTAACTGAAATATAATTGATATGTACATGGAGCAGTGGTTTGCCGGCTTCTACCATTATATGTATATACCTTTTATGTATTATGGAGTCTTAAAATATAGGAAACGTCAGACAATTCAGTCAATTATGCATGTTTCCATATCTTCCTGTTTATCCTTTTTCCTAAAATGGAACTTAGAAAAGGTTTAGATAGGGATACCTGTAACACTTATTGATAAAATAAGAATAGACCGAAGAAGACTTTGAAAGAAGTTAATGATTTTTTTGTAGCATCTTCTGAGCTGTTGAAATATTTTTTACTTCAGTTTTCAGGCAAAAAAAAAACAAACCTTTGCAATTATGGCAAGGTTTTATTTCAACTAACTTGCTAAAAAGAAGCTGACACGTTGGTGGGTTCACAGCCATGGCGAGAGGGCGCAGGCAGTTTGTAGCAGTCTCTTGTTAAGAAGAACGATGTCACCAAATCCAAGCACGGCACAAATCACACAAGTATCACATTAAGACTTAAACTACCCCAGTGTATATTACTTTACACCAATGGCTTCCATGTCAGAAACATAAGCCAAGGACTTGATAACATGATCCGTTATCAGACGGCGATAGTTTATCTTAAAGATACCAAGCTGGGGTCTGGATTCTTCCCCAAAAAAGCAACCCAAATCCCTTTATGTCAGTAAAACAATGTATTTTGGCACAGACGGATCTCTTATCACCATCATATAGACATCAAATAAACATTATATATACATCTTACTGCTTGTGAGAGTATCTGCCCACGTGGAAAGGATTTAGTATCAATCGTCCATGATTCAAAATCCAGCTGTTCTAAAAATTATTATTATCCTTTATTTGTAACGAGCCAACATATTCCGACGCTCTATACAGGGGTTAAGTGCAAGGCAAAAACATTATAAAGACATTGCAAAAGAATGAAAAGAAATAAAGAGCGCCTTGGAGTATCTTAAAAATAACCAATATACACTATAAATAAAGCACCATATACCTGCTGTATGTATTAACCCTTACATAGCACATAACACTTTCCAAATCAATTCCATTTGTAGTCTTTTCCACCCATAGATAACTCCTCCACCATGGCCACCTTTAAAAGGAGGACAAACACAAATAGTTTCTCTCAAAAATTAAAAAGCACAGGTTTAAAATATTACAAAAATACCGTTTTTGCATGAAAACATAGTAAATAAAACATACTGCAAAATCTGTGCATTGAGAGTGCATAGATATGTAGATAGCATTGCCTGACAAGTATGACTGCATATTGGATGATAGGGACAAACCTACGACCCACTGTGACTTTCGGCCCGCAAATGCGGACCCTCGCAAAGCAAGGGGCCGCATTTGCAGAGGTGGAGGCTCCCACGTCGGCTGCAATGAGACGCAGGCTGGACTTACCATCCAAAAATACGAGCCACGTCAAAAATACGACCTTAACGCCCAAACCGCCGGCACATACATAAAAAGCTTACCCACAGAAATTTAAGTACAAATTAAAGAGTTTAGACACACAAAAATCCTAAGGAAGAGAAAATATAGCTGTCGAAAAAAACGAAAACGAGGCTACAGGACCCTAAGCACGCAAAACACCACCAAGCACACACGGATTTTCCAAAAAGCTGTATGAGGTACAAGATACACCATTAGCAAGGACGCTAAATCATCCACAGCCGCCTAGCACATACACATTAGGCGCCATTTTACAACACTAACTTACACAATGCGGAAGTACACAGCTACCCTAACGGCTTCCCATCGCGCACGCAGCCTATTTACACTACACACATTGCTGACACTTACACCTCAGCTCCACAACAGTGCAAACCTACATTATATGCTGCAGCATCATCAAAACAGATTGTCAGCTGCTCAGCACAATGCTTCCTGCACATATTACTTCCAAATAGGTAAAGTATATTCATTTATTAATTTATTCATTATTTTACTACCATACACAAACAGACACAAAAAAAAAAAAAAAACACAATAAACACAACACCCATTCACCGCGCGTTTCCACCAAACAGCATTACCTGCCTTACAATTTTATTGCCGTCATTTTTTGACGGGCAATTTGCTAGTCACATATATAGTTGTGAGCATAGAGGGTTGTTGCTAACATTGCCCTCGCAAAGCGAGGGCCGCAGTTGCTGGCAAGGAGTGCTAAAGGCGCTCCTTGTGCTGGTGGAGATGAGCGCTCTAGGCGCCCATCCCTACGACCCCATACAATTTAGGCGCGCTCACTGCGCTGGTGGAGATGAGCACCATAGGCGCTCATCCCTATGACCCGTGGGACTACAGATCAACAGAAATCACAATTACACAATTCTAAACGCGAGACCTGTAGCACTTTGAAAAAATCATGTGAAAAAATGATGGCCTGTAACCCTTTGAAAAAAGGAAAGCGGAACTTAGAAAAAAAAAATACGACCCGCGGCACTTAGAAAAAAAAAATATTATGTCCGAAAAAATACGAAGTTAACGACCAAAACGCTCACATGCAAAAACAACAAAAACACAATAAAATACATAAAAAAAACATCACACACACCACGGGGGGACAGCCAGGATGTCTGGGAGTGAGGTTGCATGAGAATTTAAACACAATTTCACAAGTTTTAGCACTCGAAAATCTCCTAAGCGACAAAAAAAATGGTGGCCAAAAAAACGAAAACGAGCCAACACGACCCCTAACCACGCAAAACACTGCTAGGCACATAAGACTGGAAAGCGGGACATAGCAAAAAAGCGATTACGACCCGCGGGACTTAGAAAAACAAAAATGAGATACAAAAAAAATACAAAGTTAACGGCCAGACCGTGCACACACCCCCAAAAAAAACACACAATTAAAATAAAAATAACAAAACAATTAGCCTCACACACATCCTGGGAGGAGAGCCAGGACGTCTGGGAATGAGGTTGCACAACAAGTTAAACAGAAATTAACCGACTTCGCCTAAGCAACAAAAAAAAATGTCGGACGAAAAAATACAAAAACGAGGCTACACGCCCCCTAATCACGCAAAACACCGCCAGGCACATAAGACTTTTACCCAGGAATGTACGAGGTACAAAATACATTTTTAGGAAACCGGGAAAATGCTCCAGACCCGCGTAACACATACACAATCGCCGCCAGTTTACAACACTAACTTGCAACTAATAACATTCCCATTCTAAAATGGCGCTTTACACAACTAAACAAACGATTTCCCCTCGTGCACGCAGCCTATCTACACTGCACACTTGCCACATTGCTGACACTAACACCTCAGGTCAGCAACAGTGCAAATGTACATTGTATGCTGCAGGAAAATCTAAAGAGATTGTTAGCTCTTCAGGATATTGATTGCTGGATATATTAATTACAAATAGATAAAGTATATAAATGTATTATTTAATTAGTTAATTATTATAAAAAATATATATTTAGATAAAAAATAAAAAGAGAAGGGGAGAGGCTCGCAATGAGCGCCAAAGGCGCTCAGCGCGGGGCTCACAATCAGCGCCAAGGGTGCTCAGAGGAGCAAAAGTACACGAGGGGAGAGGCTTGCAATGAGCGCCGAAGGTGCTCCCACACGACCAAAAGTACATGAGGGGAGAGGCTCGCAATGAGCGTCAAAGGTACTCAGAGGACCAAAAGCCTTACATTGTGTGCCAAACAGCATTACCTTCCTTACAATTTTATGACCTTCCTTTTTTGACGGGCAATTCGCTAGTAAGTAATATTTGCCGAATATGTAGCAATATTAAGAGTGATTTTAAGTGTGTATAAATTTACGAATTGGGCAATTGAATCGGGCCCATGGTGTTTCTCAGAAGTACTAATTATAAATTAATATTACTAATATTACCTGTGCAGTGTGCAGGATACAGCATTAGTGAGAGGGGAGTCCATCACCTCTGTGATCAGAAAAAGCAAAAATCAGCTAGTCCCCCCAAAAAGTCCATTGTTTCTAATATACCAATATAAACCTCATATAGTGACTTATATCCAATGTCCAATTCATCTTCTATACAAGCCTTATGGAGAAACTCCCATGAATTTGTGGATTCATCTTATACAGAGTATACTAATTTATATTAATAAGACAGCGCCATGGTGTATTTTCAATCTATATTACACTGTAATATAATTGGTTCAAAATAAATAAAATTTTCTTGATAAAAACCTATTTGCAAACATTAGTTTTTCTAGTTTTTGCTCCTCCTACGCATGTAAGACATTATCAGTAATTTATGCTCATTATTATTTAATTATGAAATTTCCCTAGACTTGGGTAATCAATTAGAGCCGATGACCTATTTCTTCCTGACCTCCACTGTATTATTATATTTGTTCTATATCTCAAGCTTCCAAAGGCTAAACTAATATTACATGATGTTAAATCTCCTGGGCTTTGGTCTCTTTTTCATATTAGGACCTTATTGGATTTATAATAAACCAGTGAGAACCCCTGACCTTGATGTTCTGTTAGCCAAGTCTGAATGGGCATTTTAACAACAATTGTTTGACTTTTCTGTTTCTGTTTTAAAAAATCCTTATTGAAATCCAGTTTAATGTTAAATGCATCTTGGGTCAGGGATCACCAATGCCAAGTGAGGAGGAAGTGAGTGATTTTCTAAGTGCCCTCTTACTGAAGTTGCATTTTTAATTAAATTGAGTATGAATGTAGTCTATACTTTTTTTGATTTCCAGAACTGGAGAATAAGATATGTATTGTGGTACAAAAACTGGCGTTAATGAGAGGTGTAATAGGCCATAGAGGACACAAGGTGGCAGCAGAGCTACAGAACATCCCTGCAAGGAGAACTTTAACCCCTGCAGTGCTGCAGGACTTAGAGGTACAGGGATGGTAACAGGAAAGGACCTCATTGCTCTGTAGTGTAGGAATGATCCGGTCGCTGCTCTTATTCCAAACAAATTGCTGAGTTAAACTGCTGTGTATTGCATTATACAGATTAACCCTTTACACTGTACATGTCTGTTATTTTAAGAATTAAATAACTGTATTTTGCAAATGGTAATTTCACACATGCTCCATTACTAGAACATCTGCGTGACTGTCACATGTACTCAACGATGGGCAACTAGCCGCACTATGGCTCTAGGACTCATTATGTTAGAGACTCACTGCCGTGTATCTGTACAACATAAATGACTTACTAAAGGCCACGAACAATGGACAATCCAGAGTTACCAGTTACGGAACATGTTGTATCCACACCCTGCCCTGTACACGGATAGTCATGTAAATAGTGCAATTAATGGAAATATACCCACTTGGTCCAATGACACATGTATGCGTTGCACATCACTGGGCCAAGGTGCCGATATCTCCTCTTGAAAGGCCTAGTAAATCTCTGTGTCCAGCATCACGGAGCCAGGCCTAGTCTATGTGTGCTTAGTGTCCAGCATGTCCGAGTCAAGTATAGTACATGTGCGTGTGTCCAGCATCACGGAGCCAGGCCTAGTCCATGTGTGCTTAGTGTCCAGCATGTCCGAGTCAAGTATAGTACATGTGTGTGTGTCCAGCATCACAAAGCCAGGCCTAGTCTATGTGTGCTTAGTGTCCAGCATGTCCGAGTCAAGTATAATACATGTGCGTGTGTCCAGCATCACGGAGCCAGGCCTAGTCCATGTGTGCTTAGTGTCCAGCATGTCCGAGTCAAGTATAGTACATGTGCGTGTGTCCAGCATCACGGAGCAAGGCCTAGTCTATGTGTGCTTAGTGTCCAGCATGTCCGAGTCAAGTAGAGTACATGTGCGTGTGTCCAGCATCACGGAGCCAGGCCTAGTCTATGTGTGCTTAGTGTCCAGCATGTCCGAGTCAAGTAGAGTACATGTGCGTGTGTCCAGCATCACGGAGCCAGGCCTAGTCTATGTGTGCTTAGTGTCCAGCATGTCCGAGTCAAGTATAGTACATGTGAGTGTGTCCAGCATCACGGAGCCAGGCCTAGTCCATGTGTGCTTAGTGTCCAGCATGTCCGAGTCAAGTATAGTACATGTGAGTGTGTCCAGCATCATGGAGCCAGGCCTAGTCGATGTGTGCTTAGTGTCCAGCATGTCCGAGTCAAGTATAGTAAATTTGGGTGTGTCCAGCATTACGGAGCCAGGCCTAGTCTATGTGTGCTTAGTGTCCAGCATGTCCGAGTCAAGTATAGTACATGTGCGTGTGTCCAGCATCACGGAGACAGGCCTAGTCCATGTGTGCTTAGTGTCCAGCATGTCTGAGTCAAGTAGAGTACATGTGCGTGTGTCCAGCATCACGGAGCCAGGCCCAGTCTATGTGTGCTTAGTGTCCAGCATGTCCGAGTCAAGTATAGTACATGTGCGTGTGTCCAGCATCACGGAGCCAGGCCTAGTCCATGTGTGCTTAGTGTCCAGCATGTCCGAGTCAAGTATAGTACATGTGCGTGTGTCCAGCATCATGGAGCCGGCCTAGTCCATGTGTGCTTAGTATACCGCATGTCCGAGTCAAGTATAGTACATGTGCGTGTGTCCAGCATCACGGAGCCGGCCTAGTCCATGTGTGCTTAGTATACCGCATGTCCGAGTCAAGTATAGTACATGTGGGTGTGTCCAGCATCACGGAGCCAGGCCTAGTCTATGTGTGCTTAGTGTCCAGCATGTCCGAGTCAAGTATAGTACATGTGCGTGTGTCCAGCATCACGGAGACAGGCCTAGTCCATGTGTGCTTAGTGTCCAGCATGTCTGAGTCAAGTAGAGTACATGTACGTGTGTCCAGCATCACGGAGCCAGGCCTAGTCCACGTGTGCTTAGTATACCGCATGTCCGAGTCAAGTATAGTACATGTGCGTGTGTCCAGCATCACGGAGCCAGGCCTAGTCCATGTGTGCTTAGTGTCCAGCATGTCCGAGTCAAGTATAGTACATGTGCGTGTGTCCAGCATCACGGAGCCGGCCTAGTCCATGTGTGCTTAGTATACCGCATGTCCGAGTCAAGTATAGTACATGTGGGTGTGTCCAGCATCACGGAGCCAGGCCTAGTCTATGTGTGCTTAGTGTCCAGCATGTCTGAGTCAACTATAGTACATGTGCGTGTGTCCAGCATCACGGAGCCAGGCCTAGTCCATGTGTGCTTAGTGTCCAGCATGTCCGAGTCAAGTATAGTACATGTGCATGTGTCCAGCATCACGGAGCCAGGCCTAGTCCATGTGTGCTTAGTGTCCAGCATGTCCGAGTCAAGTATAGTACATGTGCGTGTGTCCAGCATCACGGAGCCAGGCCTAGTCCACGTGTGCTTAGTGTCCAGCATGTCTGAGTCAAGTATAGTACATGTGCGTGTGTCCAGCATCACGGAGCCAGGCCTAGTCCACGTGTGCTTAGTGTCCAGCATGTCCGAGTCAAGTATAGTACATGTGCGTGTGTCCAGCATCACGGAGACAGCCCTAGTCCATGTGTGCTTAGTGTCTAGCATGTCAGAGTCAAGTTTAGTACATGTGCGTGTGTCCAGCATCACGGAGACAGGCCTAGTCCATGTGTGCTTAGTGTCTAGCATGTCAGAGTCAAGTTTAGTACATGTGCGTGTGTCCAGCATCACGGAGCCAGGCCTAGTCCATGTGTGCTTAGTGTCCAGCATGTCCGAGTCAAGTATAGTACATGTGCGTGTGTCCAGCATCACGGAGCCAGGCCTAGTCCATGTGTGCTTAGTGTCCAGCATGTCCGAGTCAAGTATAGTACATGTGCGTGTGTCCAGCATCACGGAGCCAGGCCTAGTGCATGTGGGTGTTCTGCATGCCTAGTCTTAGAGGTACAATAATACATGGCAGAATGTGTGTACTGCCCAGTCTTAGAGATACAATAATACATGACAGAATACGTGTACTGCCCAGTCTTAGAGGTACAATAATAAATGACAGAATGTGTGTACTGCCCAGTCTTAGAGGTACAATACTACATGGCAGAATACGTGTACTGCCCAGTCTTAGAGGTACAATAATACATGGCAGCATGTTTGTACTGCCCAGTCTTAGAGGTACAATAATACATGGCAGAATGTGTGTACTGCCCAATCTTAGAGGTACAATAATACATAGCAGAATGTGTGTACTGCCCAGTCTTAGAGGTACAATAATACATGGCAGATTGCGTGTACTGTCCAGTCTTAGAGGTACAATAATACATGGCAGAATGTGTGCACTGCCCGGTCTTAGAGGTACAATAATATATGGCAGAATGTGTGCACTGCCCGGTCTTAGAGGTACAATAATACATGGCAGAATGTGTGCACTGCCCAGTCTTAGAGGTACAATAATACATGGCAGAATGTGTGCACTGCCCGGTCTTAGAGGTACAATAATACATGGCAGAATGTGTGCACTGCCCAGTCTTAGAGGTACAATAATACATGGCAGAATGTGTGCACTGCCCAGTCTTAGAGGTACAATAATACATGACAGAATGTGTGTACTGCCCAGTCTTAGAGGTACAATAATACATGGCAGAATGTGTGTACTGCCCGGACTTAAAGGTACAATAATACATGGCTGAATGTGTGTACTGCCCAGTCTTAGAGGTACAATAATACATGGCAGAAAGTGTGTACTGTCCAGTCTTAGAGGTACAATAATACATGGCAGAATGTATGTACTGCCCAGTCTTAGAGGTACAATAATACATGGCAGAATGTGTGTACTGCTTAGTCTTAGAGGTACAATAATACATGGCAGAATGTGTGTACTGCCCAGTCTTAGAGGTACAATATTACATGGCAGGATGTGTGTACTGCCCAGTCTTAGAGGTACAATAATACATGGCAGAATGTGTGTACTGCCCGGTCTTAGAGGTACAATAATACATGGCAGAATGTGTGTACTGCCCAGTCTTAGAGGTACAATAATACATGGCAGAATGTGTGTACTGCTTAGTCTTAGAGGTACAATAATACATGGCAGAATGTGTGTACTGCCCGATCTTAGAGGTACAATAATACATGACAGAATGTATGTACTGCCCAGTCTTAGAGGTACAATAATACATGACAGAATGTGTGTACTGCCCAGTCTTAGAGGTACAATAATACATGACAGAATGTGTGTACTGCCCGATCTTAGAGGTACAATAATACATGGCAGAATGTGTGTACTGCCCGGTCTTAGAGGTACAATAATACATGGCAGAATGTGTGTACTGCCCAGTCTTAGAGGTACAATAATACATGGCAGAATGTGTGTACTGCTTAGTCTTAGAGGTACAATAATACATGGCAGAATGTGTGTATTGCCCAGTCTTAGAGGTACAATAATACATGGCAGAATGTGTGTACTGCCCGGTCTTAGAGGTACAATAATACATGGCAGAATGTGTGTACTGCCCAGTCTTAGAGGTACAATAATACATGGCAGAATGTGTGTACTGCCCGGTCTTAGAGGTACAATAATACATGGCAGAATGTGTGTACTGCCCAGTCTTAGAGGTACAATAATACATGGCAGAATGTGTGTACTGCCCAGTCTTAGAGGTACAATAATACATGGCAGAATGTGTGTACTGCCCAGTCTTAGAGGTACAATAATACATGGCAGAATGTGTGTACTGCTTAGTCTTAGAGGTACAATAATACATGGCAGAATGTGTGTATTGCCCAGTCTTAGAGGTACAATAATACATGGCAGAATGTGTGTACTGCCCAGTCTTAGAGATACAATAATACATGGCAGAATGTGTGTACTGCCCAGTCTTAGAGGTACAATAATACATGGCAGAATGTGTGTATTGCCCAGTCTTAGAGGTACAATAATACATGGCAGAATGTGTGTACTGCTTAGTCTTAGAGGTACAATAATACATGGCAGAATGTGTGTACTGCCCAGTCTTAGAGGTACAATAATACATGGCAGAATGTGTGTACTGCCCAGTCTTAGAGGTACAATAATACATGGCAGAATGTGTGTATTGCCCAGTCTTAGAGGTACAATAATACATGGCAGAATGTGTGTATTGCCCAGTCTTAGAGGTACAATAATACATGGCAGAATGTATGTACTGTCCAGTCTTAGAGGTACAATAATATATGGCAGAATGTGTGTATTGCCCAGTCTTAGAGGTACAATAATACATGTCAGAATGTCTATACTGCCCAGTCTTAGAGGTACAATAATACATGGCAGAATGTGTGTATTGCCCAGTCTTAGAGGTACAATAATACATGGCAGAATGTGTGTACTGCCCGGTCTTAGAGGTACAATAATACATGGCAGAATGTGTGTACTGCCCAGTCTTAGAGGTACAATAATACATGGCAGAATGTGTGTACTGCCCAGTCTTAGAGGTACAATAATACATGGCAGAATGTGTGTACTGCCCAGTCTTAAAGGTACAATAATACATGGCAGAATGTGTGTACTGCCCGGTCTTAGATGTACAATAATACACGACAGAATGTGTGTACTGCCCAGTCTTAGAGGTACAATAATACATGGCAGAATGTGTGTATTACCCAGTCTTAGAGGTACAATAATACATGGCAGAATGTGTGTACTGCCCGGTCTTAGAGGTACAATAATACATGGCAGAATGTGTGTACTGCCCGGTCTTAGAGGTACAATAATACATGGCAGAATGTGTGTACTGCCCAGTCTTAGAGGTACAATAATACATGGCAGAATGTGTGTATTACCCAGTCTTAGAGGTACAATAATACATGGCAGAATGTGTGTACTGCCCGGTCTTAGAGGTACAATAATACATGGCAGAATGTGTGTATTGCCCAGTCTTAGAGGTACAATAAAACCTGGCAGAATGTGTGTACTGCCCAGTCTTAGAGGTACAATAATACATGGCAGAATGTGTGTACTGCCCAGTCTTAGAGGTACAATAATACATGGCAGAATGCGTGTACTGCCCCGTCTTAGAGGTACAATAATACATGGCAGAATGTGTGTACTGCCCAGTCTTAGAGGTACAATAATACATGGCAGAATGTGATTACTGCCCAGTCTTAGAGGTACAATAATACATGGCAGAATGTGATTACTGCCCAGTCTTAGAGGTACAATAATACATGGCAGAATGTGTGTACTGCCCAGTCTTAGAGGTACAATAATACATGGCAGAATGTGTGTACTGCCCAGTCTTAGACGTACAATAATACATGGCAGAATATGTGTACTGCCCAGTCTTAGAGGTACAATATCACATGGCAGAATGTGTGTACTGCCCAGTCTTAGAGGTACAATAATACATGGCAGAATTTGTGTATTGCCCAGTCTTAGAGGTACAATAATACATGGCAGAATGTGTGTACTGCCCAGTCTTAGAGGTACAATAATACATGGCAGGATGTGTGTATTGCCCAGTCTTAGAGGTACAATAATACATGGCAGAATGTGTGTATTACCCAGTCTTAAAGGTACAATAATACATGGCAGAATGTGTGTACTGCCCAGTCTTAGAGGTACAATAATACATTGCAGAATGTGTGTACTGCCCAGTCTTAGAGGTACAATAATACATGGCAGAATGTGTGTATTACCCAGTTTTAGAGGTACAATAATACATGGCAGAATGTGTGTACTGCCCAGTCTTAGAGGTACAATAATACATGGCAGAATGTGTGTATTGCCCAGTCTTAGAGGTACAATAATACATGGCAGAATATGTGTATTGCCCAGTCTTAGAGGTACAATAATACATGGCAGAATGTGTGTACTGCCCAGTCTTAGAGGTACAATAATACATGGCAGAATGTGTGTACTGCCCAGTATTAGAGGTACAATACTACATGGCAGAATGTGTGTACTGCCCAGTCTTAGAGGTACAATAATACATGGCAGAATGTGTGTACTGCCCAGTCTTAGAGGTACAATAATACATGGCAGATTGTGTGTACTGCCCAGTCTTAGAGGTACAATAATACATGGCAGAATATGTGTACTGCCCGGTCTTAGAGGTACAATAATACATGGCAGAATGTGTGTACTGCCCAGTCTTAGAGGTACAATAATACATGGCAGAATGTGTGTACAGCCCAGTCTTACAGGTACAATAATACATGGCAGAATGTGTGTACTGCCCAGTCTTAGAGGTACAATAATACATGGCAGAATGTGTGTACTGCCCAGTCTTAGAGGTACAATAATACATGGCAGAATGTGTGTATTACACCAGTTTTAGAGGTACAATAATACATGGCAGAATGTGTGTACTGCCCAGTCTTAGAGGTACAATAATACATGGCAGAATGTGTGTATTGCCCAGTCTTAGAGGTACAATAATACATGGCAGAATGTGTGTACTGCCCAGTCTTAGAGGTACAATAATACATGGCAGAATGTGTGTACTGCCCAGTCTTAGAGGTACAATAATACATGGCAGAATGTGTGTACTGCCCAGTCTTAGAGGTACAATAATACATGGCAGAATGTGTGTACTGCCCAGTCTTAGAGGTACAATAATACATGGCAGAATGTGTGTACTGCCCGGTCTTAGAGGTACAATAATACATGGCAGAATGTGTGTATTGCCCAGTCTTAGAGGTACAATAGTACATGTCAGAATGTGTGTACTGCCCAGTCTTAGAGGTACAATAATACATGGCAGAATGTGTGTACTGCCCAGTATTAGAGGTACAATACTACATGGTAGAATGTGTGTATTGCCCAGTCTTAGAGGTACAATAATACATGGCAGAATGTATGTACTGCCCAGTCTTAGAGGTACAATAATACATGGCAGAATGTGTGTACTGCCCGGTCTTAGAGGTACAATAATACATGGCAGAATGTGTGTACTGCCCGGTCTTAGATGTACAATAATACATGGCAGAATGTGTGTACTGCCCAGTATTAGAGGTACAATACTACATGGTAGAATGTGTGTATTGCCCAGTCTTAGAGGTACAATAATACATGGCAGAATGTATGTACTGCCCAGTCTTAGAGGTACAATAATACATGGCAGAATGTGTGTATTGCCCAGTCTTAGAGGTACAATAATACTAGGCAGAATGTGTGTACTGCCCAGTCTTAGAGGTACAATAATACATGGCAGAATGTGTGTATTACCCAGTTTTAGAGGTACAATAATACATGGCAGAATGTGTGTACTGCCCGGTCTTAGAGGTACAATAATACATGGCAGAATGTGTGTACTGCCCAGTCTTAGAGGTACAATAATACATGGCAGAATGTGTGTACTGCCCAGTCTTAGAGGTACATTAATACATGGCAGAATATGTGTACTGCCCTGTCTTAGAGGTACAATAATACATGGCAGAATGTGTGTACTGCATAGTCTTAGAGGTACAATAATACATGGCAGAATGTGTGTATTGCCCAGTCTTAGAGGTACAATAATACATGGCAGGATGTGTGTACTGCCCAGTCTTAGAGGTACAATAATACATGGGAGAATGTGTGTACTGCCCAGTCTTAGACGTACAATAATACATGGCAGAATGTGTGTACTGCCCAGTCTTAGAGGTACAATATCACATGGCAGAATGTGTGTACTGCCCAGTCTTAGAGGTACAATAATACATGGCAGAATGTGTGTATTACCCAGTTTTAGAGGTACAATAATACATGGGAGAATGTGTGTACTGCCCAGTCTTAGAGGTACAATAATACATGGCAGAATGTGTGTACTGCCCGATCTTAGAGGTACAATAATACATGGGAGAATGTGTGTACTGCCCAGTCTTAGAGGTACAGTAATACATGGCAGAATGTGTGTACTGCCCAGTCTTAGAGGTACAATAATACATGGCAGAATGTGTGTACTGCCCAGTCTTAGACGTACAATAATACATGACAGAATGTGTGTACTGCCCAGTCTTAGAGGTACAATATCACATGGCAGAATGTGTGTACTGCCCAGTCTTAGAGGTACAATAATACATGGCAGAATGTGTGTATTACCCAGTTTTAGAGGTACAATAATACATGGGAGAATGTGTGTACTGCCCAGTCTTAGAGGTACAATATCACATGGCAGAATGTGTGTACTGCCCAGTCTTAGAGGTACAATAATACATAGCAGAATGTGTGTATTGCCCAGTCTTAGAGGTACAATAATACATGGCAGAATGTGTGTACTGCCCAGTCTTAGAGGTACATTAATACATGGCAGAATGTGAGTACTGCCCGGTCTTAGAGGTACAATAATACATGGCAGAATGTGTGTACTGCCCAGTCTTAGAGGTACAATAATACATGGCAGAATGTGTGTACTGCCCGGTCTTAGAGGTACAATAATACCTGGCAGAATGTATGTACTGTGCAGTCTTAGAGGTACAATAATACATGGCAGAATGTGTGTACTGCTTAGTCTTAGAGGTACAATAATACATGGCAGAATGTGTGTACTGCCCAGTCTTAGAGGTACAATAATACATGGCAGAATGTGTGTACTGCCCAGTCTTAGAGGTACAATAATACATGACAGAATGTGTGTATTGCCCAGTCTTAGAGGTACAATATCACATGGCAGAATGTGTGTACTGCCCAGTCTTAGAGGTACAATAATATATGGCAGAATGTGTGTATTGCCCAGTCTTAGAGGTACAATAATACATGGCAGAATGTGTGTACTGCCCAGTCTTAGAGGTACAATAATACATGGCAGAATGTGTGTACTGCCCAGTCTCAGAGGTACAATAATACATGACAGAATGTGTGTATTGCCCAGTCTTAGAGGTACAATATCACATGGCAGAATGTGTGTACTGCCCAGTCTTAGAGGTACAATAATATATGGCAGAATGTGTGTATTGCCCAGTCTTAGAGGTACAATAACACATGGCAGAATGTGTGTACTGCCCAGGCTTAGAGGTACAATAATACATGGCAGAATGTGTGTACTGCCTGGTCTTAGAGGTACAATATCACATGGCAGAATGTGTGTACTGTCCAGTCTTAGAGGTACAATAATACATGGCAGAATGTGTGTACTGCCTGGTCTTAGAGGTACAATAATACATGACAGAATGTATGTACTGTCCAGTCTTAGAGGTACAATAATACATGGCAGAATGTGTGTATTGCCCAGTCTTAGAGGTACAATATCACATGGCAGAATGTGTGTACTGCCCGGTCTTAGAGGTACAATAATACA
Organism: Discoglossus pictus; assembly: GCA_027410445.1. Taxonomy (NCBI): domain Eukaryota; kingdom Metazoa; phylum Chordata; class Amphibia; order Anura; family Alytidae; genus Discoglossus; species Discoglossus pictus. The sequence continues at coordinate 226,125,904 of CM050168.1, read as the reverse complement.
TGGCAGAATGTGTGTATTGCCCAGTCTTAGAGGTACAATAATACATGGCAGAATGTGTGTATTGCCCAGTCTTAGAGGTACAATAATACATGGCAGAATGTGTGTACTGCCCGGTCTTAGAGGTACAATAATACATGGCAGAATGTGTGTACTGCCCGGTCTTAGAGGTACAATAATACATGGCAGAATGTGTGTATTGCCCAGTCTTAGAGGTACAATAATACATGGCAGAATGTGTGTACTGCCCAGTCTTAGAGGTACAATAATACATGACAGAATGTGTGTACTGCCCAGTCTTAGAGGTACAATAATACATGGCAGAATGTATGTACTGTCCAGTCTTAGAGGTACAATAATACATGGCAGAATGTGTGTATTGCCCAGTCTTAGAGGTACAATATCACATGGCAGAATGTGTGTACTGCCCAGTCTTAGAGGTACAATAATACATGGCAGAATGTGTGCACTGCCCGGTCTTAGAGGTACAATAATACATGGCAGAATGTGTGTATTGCCCAGTCTTAGAGGTACAATAATACATGGCAGAATGTGTGTATTGCCCAGTCTTAGAGGTACAATAATACATGGCAGAATGTGTGTACTGCCCGGTCTTAGAGGTACAATAATACATGGCAGAATGTGTGTACTGCCCGGTCTTAGAGGTACAATAATACATGGCAGAATGTGTGTACTGCCCAGTCTTAGAGGTACAATAATACATGGCAGAATGTGTGTACTGCCCAGTCTTAGAGGTACTATAATACATGGCAGAATGTGTGTACTGCCCAGTCTTAGAGGTACAATAATACATGGCAGAATGTGTGTATTGCCCAGTCTTAGAGGTACAATAATACCTGGCAGAATGTGTGTACTGCCCAGTCTTAGAGGTACAATAATACATGGCAGAATGTGTGTACTGCCCGGTCTTAGAGGTACAATTATACATGGCAGAATGTGTGTACTGCCCAGTCTTAGAGGTACAATAATACATGGCAGAATGTGTGTACTGCCCAGTCTTAGAGGTACAATAATACATGGCAGAATGTGTGTACTGCCCAGTCTTAGAGGTACAATAATACATGGCAGAATGTGTGTACTGCCCGGTCTTAGAGGTACAATAATACATGGCAGAATGTGTGTATTGCCCAGTCTTAGAGGTACAATAATACATGGCAGAATGTGTGTACTGCCCGGTCTTAGAGGTACAATAATACATGGCAGAATATGTGTACTGCCCAGTCTTAGACGTACAATAATACATGGCAGAATGTGTGTACTGCCCAGTCTTAGAGGTACATTAATACATGGCAGAATGTGTGCACTGCCCGGTCTTAGAGGTACAATAATACATGGCAGAATGTGTGTATTGCCCGGTCTTAGAGGTACAATAATACATGGCAGAATGTGTGTATTGCCCAGTCTTAGAGGTACAATAATACACGGCAGAATGTGTGTACTGCCCGGTCTTAGAGGTACAATAATACATGGCAGAATGTGTGTACTGCCCAGTCTTAGAGGTACAATAATACATGGCAGAATGTATGTACTGCCCAATCTTAGAGGTACAATAATACATGGCAGAATGTGTGTACTGCCCAGTCTTAGAGGTACAATAATACATGGCAGAATATGTGTATTGCCCAGTCTTAGAGGTACAATAATACATAGCAGAATATGTGTACTGCCCAGTCTTAGAGGTACAATAATACATGGCAGAATATGTGTACTGCCCAGTCTTAGAGGTACAATAATACAAGGCAGAATGTGTGTACTGCCCAGTCTTAGAGGTACAATAATACATGGCAGAATGTGTGTATTACCCAGTCTTAGAGGTACAATAATACATGGCAGAATGTGTGTACTGCCCAGTCTTAGAGGTACAATAATACATGGCAGAATGTGTGTACTGCCCAGTCTTAGAGGTACAATAATACATGGCAGAATGTGTGTACTGCCCAGTCTTAGAGGTACAATAATACATGGCAGAATATGTGTACTGCCCTGTCTTAGAGGTACAATAATACATGGCAGAATGTGTGTACTGCTTAGTCTTAGAGGTACAATAATACATGGCAGAATGTGTGTACTGCCCAGTCTTAGAGGTACAATAATACATGGCAGAATGTGTGTATTGCCCAGTCTTAGAGGTACAATAATACATGGCAGAATGTATGTACTGTCCAGTCTTAGAGGTACAATAATATATGGCAGAATGTGTGTATTGCCCAGTCTTAGAGGTACAATAATACATGTCAGAATGTGTATACTGCCCAGTCTTAGAGGTACATAATACATGGCAGGATGTGTGTACTGCCCGGTCTTAGAGGTACAATAATACATGGCAGAATGTGTGTACTGCCCGGTCTTAGAGGTACAATAATACATGGCAGAATGTGTGTACTGCCCGGTCTTAGAGGTACAATAATACATGGCAGAATGTGTGTATTGCCCAGTCTTAGAGGTACAATAAAACATGGCAGAATGTGTGTACTGCCCGGTCTTAGAGGTACAATAATACATGGCAGAATGTGTGTACTGCCCAGTCTTAGAGGTACAATAATACATGGCAGAATGTGTACTGCCCAGTCTTAGAGGTACAATAATACATGGCAGAATGTGTGCACTGCCCAGTCTTAGAGGTACAATAATACATGGCAAAATGTGTGTACTGCCCGGTCTTAGAGGTACAATAATACATGGCAGAATGTGTGTAGTGCCCAGTATTAGAGGTACAATAATACATAGCAGAATGTGTGTACTGCCCAGTCTTAGAGGTACAATAATACATGGCAGAATGTGTGTACTGTCCAGTCTTAGAGGTACAATAATACATGGCAGAATGTGTGTACTGTCCAGTCTTAGAGGTACAATAATACATGGCAGAATGTATGTACTGTCCAGTCTTAGAGGTACAATAATACATGGCAGAATGTGTGTACTGCCCGGTCTTAGAGGTACAATAATACATGGCAGAATGTGTGTATTGCCCAGTCTTAGAGGTACAATAATACATGGCAGAATGTGTGTACTGCCCGGTCTTAGAGGTACAATAATACATGGCAGAATATGTGTACTGCCCAGTCTTAGACGTACAATAATACATGGCAGAATGTGTGTACTGCCCAGTCTTAGAGGTACATTAATACATGGCAGAATGTGTGCACTGCCCGGTCTTAGAGGTACAATAATACATGGCAGAATGTGTGTATTGCCCGGTCTTAGAGGTACAATAATACATGGCAGAATGTGTGTATTGCCCAGTCTTAGAGGTACAATAATACACGGCAGAATGTGTGTACTGCCCGGTCTTAGAGGTACAATAATACATGGCAGAATGTGTGTACTGCCCAGTCTTAGAGGTACAATAATACATGGCAGAATGTATGTACTGCCCAATCTTAGAGGTACAATAATACATGGCAGAATGTGTGTACTGCCCAGTCTTAGAGGTACAATAATACATGGCAGAATATGTGTATTGCCCAGTCTTAGAGGTACAATAATACATAGCAGAATATGTGTACTGCCCAGTCTTAGAGGTACAATAATACATGGCAGAATATGTGTACTGCCCAGTCTTAGAGGTACAATAATACAAGGCAGAATGTGTGTACTGCCCAGTCTTAGAGGTACAATAATACATGGCAGAATGTGTGTATTACCCAGTCTTAGAGGTACAATAATACATGGGAGAATGTGTGTACTGCCCAGTCTTAGAGGTACAATAATACATGGCAGAATGTGTGTACTGCCCAGTCTTAGAGGTACAATAATACATGGCAGAATGTGTGTACTGCCCAGTCTTAGAGGTACAATAATACATGGCAGAATATGTGTACTGCCCTGTCTTAGAGGTACAATAATACATGGCAGAATGTGTGTACTGCTTAGTCTTAGAGGTACAATAATACATGGCAGAATGTGTGTACTGCCCAGTCTTAGAGGTACAATAATACATGGCAGAATGTGTGTATTGCCCAGTCTTAGAGGTACAATAATACATGGCAGAATGTATGTACTGTCCAGTCTTAGAGGTACAATAATATATGGCAGAATGTGTGTATTGCCCAGTCTTAGAGGTACAATAATACATGTCAGAATGTGTATACTGCCCAGTCTTAGAGGTACATAATACATGGCAGGATGTGTGTACTGCCCGGTCTTAGAGGTACAATAATACATGGCAGAATGTGTGTACTGCCCGGTCTTAGAGGTACAATAATACATGGCAGAATGTGTGTACTGCCCGGTCTTAGAGGTACAATAATACATGGCAGAATGTGTGTATTGCCCAGTCTTAGAGGTACAATAAAACATGGCAGAATGTGTGTACTGCCCGGTCTTAGAGGTACAATAATACATGGCAGAATGTGTGTACTGCCCAGTCTTAGAGGTACAATAATACATGGCAGAATGTGTACTGCCCAGTCTTAGAGGTACAATAATACATGGCAGAATGTGTGTACTGCCCAGTCTTAGAGGTACAATAATACATGGCAGAATGTGTGTACTGCCCAGTCTTAGAGGTACAATAATACATGGCAGAATGTGTGTATTGCCCAGTCTTAGAGGTACAATAATACATGGCAGAATGTGTGCACTGCCCAGTCTTAGAGGTACAATAATACATGGCAAAATGTGTGTACTGCCCGGTCTTAGAGGTACAATAATACATGGCAGAATGTGTGTAGTGCCCAGTATTAGAGGTACAATAATACATAGCAGAATGTGTGTACTGCCCAGTCTTAGAGGTACAATAATACATGGCAGAATGTGTGTACTGTCCAGTCTTAGAGGTACAATAATACATGGCAGAATGTGTGTACTGTCCAGTCTTAGAGGTACAATAATACATGGCAGAATGTATGTACTGTCCAGTCTTAGAGGTACAATAATACATGGCAGAATGTGTGTATTACCTAGTCTTAGAGGTACAATAATACATGGGAGAATGTGTGTACTGCCCAGTCTTAGAGGTACAATAATACATGGCAGAATGTGTGTACTGCCCAGTCTTAGAGGTACAATAATACATGGCAGAATGTGTGTACTGCCCAGTCTTAGAGGTACAATAATACATGGCAGAATATGTGTACTGCCCTGTCTTAGAGGTACAATAATACATGGCAGAATGTGTGTACTGCTTAGTCTTAGAGGTACAATAATACATGGCAGAATGTGTGTACTGCCCAGTCTTAGAGGTACAATATTACATGGCAGAATGTGTGTACTGTCCAGTCTTAGAGGTACAATAATATATGGCAGAATGTGTGTATTGCCCAGTCTTAGAGGTACAATAATACATGTCAGAATGTGTATACTGCCCAGTCTTAGAGGTACAATAATACATGGCAGGATGTGTGTACTGCCCGGTCTTAGAGGTACAATAATACATGGCAGAATGTGTGTACTGCCCGGTCTTAGAGGTACAATAATACATGGCAGAATGTGTGTACTGCCCGGTCTTAGAGGTACAATAATACATGGCAGAATGTGTGTATTGCCCAGTCTTAGAGGTACAATAAAACATGGCAGAATGTGTGTACTGCCCGGTCTTAGAGGTACAATAATACATGGCAGAATGTGTGTACTGCCCAGTCTTAGAGGTACAATAATACATGGCAGAATGTGTGTACTGCCCAGTCTTAGAGGTACAATAATACATGACAGAATGTGTGTACTGCCCGGTCTTAGAGGTACAATAATACATGGCAGAATGTGTGTACTGCCCGGTCTTAGAGGTACAATAATACATGGCAGAATGTGTGTACTGCCCAGTCTTAGAGGTACAATAATACATGGCAGAATGTGTGCACTGCCCAGTCTTAGAGGTACAATAATACATGGCAAAATGTGTGTACTGCCCGGTCTTAGAGGTACAATAATACATGGCAGAATGTGTGTAGTGCCCAGTATTGGAGGTACAATAATACATGGCAGAATGTGTGTACTGCCCAGTCTTAGAGGTACAATAATACATGGCAGAATGTATGTACTGCCCAGTCTTAGAGGTACAATAATACATGGCAGAATGTGTGTATTGCCCAGTCTTAGAGGTACAATAATACATGGCAGGATGTGTGTACTGCCCAGTCTTAGACGTACAATAATACATGGCAGAATGTATGTACTGTCCAGTCTTAGAGGTACAATAATACATGGCAGAATGTGTGTACTGCCCAGTCTTAGAGGTACAATAATACATGGCAGAATGTGTGTACTGCCCGGTCTTAGAGGTACAATAATACATGGCAGAATGTGTGTACTGCCCAGTCTTAGAGGTACAATAATACATGGCAGAATGTGTGTACTGCCCAGTCTTAGAGGTACAATAATACATGGCAGAATGTGTGTACTGCCCAGTCTTAGAGGTACAATAATACATGGCAGAATGTGTGTACTGCCCAGTCTTAGAGGTACAATAATACATGGCAGAATGTGTGTACTGCCCGGTCTTAGAGGTACAATAATACATGGCAGAATGTGTGTACTGCCCGGTCTTAGAGGTACAATAATACATGGCAGAATGTGTGTACTGCCCAGTCTTAGAGGTACAATAATACATGGCAGAATGTGTGTACTGCCCGGTCTTAGAGGTACAATAATACATGGCAGAATGTGTGTACTGCCCGGTCTTAGAGGTACAATCATACATGGCAGAATGTGTGTACTGCCCGGTCTTAGAGGTACAATAATACATGGCAGAATGTGTGTACTGCCCAGTCTTAGAGGTACAATAATACATGGCAGAATGTGTGTACTGCCCAGTCTTAGAGGTACAATAATACATGGCAGAATGTGTGTACTGCCCAGTCTTAGAGGTACAATAATACATGGCAGAATGTGTGTATTGCCCAGTCTTAGAGGTACAATAATACACGGCAGAATGTGTGTACTGCCCGGTCTTAAAGGTACAATAATACATGGCAAAATGTGTGTATTGCCCAGTCTTAGAGGTACAATAATACATGACAGAATGTATGTACTGCCCAGTCTTAGAGGTACAATAATACATGGCAGAATGTGTGTACTGCCCAGTCTTAGAGGTACAATAATACATGACAGAATGTATGTACTGCCCAGTCTTAGAGGTACAATAATACATGGCAGAATGTATGTACTGCCCAATCTTAGAGGTACAATAATACATGGCAGAATGTGTGTACTGCCCAGTCTTAGAGGTACAATAATACATGGCAGAATGTGTGTACTGCCCAGTCTTAGAGGTACAATAATACATGGGAGAATGTGTGTACTGCCCAGTCTTAGAGGTACAATAATACATGGCAGAATGTGTGTACTGCCCAGTCTTAGAGGTACAATAATACATGGCAGAATGTGTGTACTGCCCAGTCTTAGAGGTACAATAATACATGGCAGAATATGTGTACTGCCCTGTCTTAGAGGTACAATAATACATGGCAGAATGTGTGTACTGCTTAGTCTTAGAGGTACAATAATACATGGCAGAATGTGTGTACTGCCCAGTCTTAGAGGTACAATATTACATGGCAGAATGTGTGTATTGCCCAGTCTTAGAGGTACAATAATACATGGCAGAATGTGTGTACTGCCCAGTCTTAGAGGTACAATAATACATGGCAGAATGTGTGTACTGCCCAGTCTTAGAGGTACAATAATACATGGCAGAATGTGTGTACTGCCCAGTCTTAGAGGTACAATAATACATGGCAGAATGTGTGTACTGCCCAGTCTTAGAGGTACAATAATACATGGCAGAATGTGTGTACTGCCCGGTCTTAGAGGTACAATAATACATGGCAGAATGTGTGTACTGCCCGGTCTTAGAGGTACAATAATACATGGCAGAATGTGTGTACTGCCCGGTCTTAGAGGTACAATAATACATGGCAGAATGTGTGTATTGCCCAGTCTTAGAGGTACAATAATACATGGCAGAATGTGTGTACTGCCCGGTCTTAGAGGTACAATAATACATGGCAGAATGTGTGTACTGCCCAGTCTTAGAGGTACAATAATACATGGCAGAATGTGTACTGCCCAGTCTTAGAGGTACAATAATACATGGCAGAATGTGTGTACTGCCCGTCTTAGAGGTACAATAATACATGGCAGAATGTGTGTACTGCCCAGTCTTAGAGGTACAATAATACATGGCAGAATGTGTGTACTGCCCGGTCTTAGAGGTACAATAATACATGGCAGAATGTGTGTACTGCCCAGTCTTAGAGGTACAATAATACATGGCAGAATGTGTGTACTGCCCAGTCTTAGAGGTACAATAATACATGGCAGAATGTGTGTACTGCCCAGTCTTAGAGGTACAATAATACATGGCAGGATGTGTGTACTGCCCAGTCTTAGAGGTACAATAATACATGGCAGAATGTGTGTACTGCCCAGTCTTAGAGGTACAATAATACATGGCAGAATGTGTGTACTGCCCAGTCTTAGAGGTACAATAATACATGGCAGAATGTGTGTACTGCCCAGTCTTAGAGGTACAATAATACATGGCAGAATGTGTGTACTGCCCAGTCTTAGAGGTACAATAATACATGGCAGAATGTGTGTACTGCCCAGTCTTAGAGGTACAATAATACATGGCAGAATGTGTGTACTGCCCAGTCTTAGAGGTACAATAATACATGGCAGAATGTGTGTACTGCCCAGGTCTTAGAGGTACAATAATACATGGCAGAATGTGTGTACTGCCCAGTCTTAGAGGTACAATAATACATGGCAGAATGTGTGTACTGCCCAGTCTTAGAGGTACAATAATACATGGCAGAATGTGTGTACTGCCCAGTCTTAGAGGTACAATAATACATGGCAGAATGTGTGTACTGCCCAGTCTTAGAGGTACAATAATACATGGCAGAATGTGTGTACTGCCCAGTCTTAGAGGTACAATAATACATGGCAGAATGTGTGTACTGCCCAGTCTTAGAGGTACAATAATACATGGCAGAATGTGTGTACTGCCCAGTCTTAGAGGTACAATAATACATGGCAGAATGTGTGTATTGCCCAGTCTTAGAGGTACAATAATACATGGCAGAATGTGTGTACTGCCCAGTCTTAGAGGTACAATAATACATGGCAGAATGTGTGTACTGCCCAGTCTTAGAGGTACAATAATACATGGCAGAATGTGTGTACTGCCCAGTCTTAGAGGTACAATAATACATGGCAGAATGTGTGTACTGCCCAGTCTTAGAGGTACAATAATACATGGCAGAATGTGTGTACTGCCCAGTCTTAGAGGTACAATAATACATGGCAGAATGTGTGTACTGCCCAGTCTTAGAGGTACAATAATACATGGCAGAATGTGTGTACTGCCCAGTCTTAGAGGTACAATAATACATGGCAGAATGTGTGTTACTGCCCAGTCTTAGAGGTACAATAATACATGGCAGAATGTGTGTACTGCCCAGTCTTAGAGGTACAATAATACATGGCAGAATGTGTGTACTGCCCAGTCTTAGAGGTACAATAATACATGGCAGAATGTGTGTACTGCCCAGTCTTAGAGGTACAATAATACATGGCAGAATGTGTGTACTGCCCAGTCTTAGAGGTACAATAATACATGGCAGAATGTGTGTACTGCCCAGTCTTAGAGGTACAATAATACATGGCAGGAATGTGTGTACTGCCCAGTCTTAGAGGTACAATAATACATGGCAGAATGTGTGTATTGCCCAGTCTTAGAGGTACAATAATACATGGCAGAATGTGTGTACTGCCCAGTCTTAGAGGTACAATAATACATGGCAGAATGTGTGTACTGCCCAGTCTTAGAGGTACAATAATACATGGCAGAATGTGTGTACTGCCCAGTCTTAGAGGTACAATAATACATGCAGAATGTGTGTACTGCCCAGTCTTAGAGGTACAATAATACATGGCAGAATGTGTGTATTGCCCAGTCTTAGAGGTACAATAGTACATGGCAGAATGTGTGTACTGCCCAGTCTTAGAGGTACAATAATACATGGCAGAATGTGTGTACTGCCCAGTCTTAGAGGTACAATAATACATGGCAGAATGTGTGTACTGCCCGGTCTTAGAGGTACAATAATACATGGCAGAATGTGTGTACTGCCCAGTCTTAGAGGTACAATAATACATGGCAGAATGTGTGTATTGCCCGGTCTTAGAGGTACAATAATACATGGCAGAATGTGTGTATTGCCCAGTCTTAGAGGTACAATAATACATGGCAGAATGTGTGTACTGCCCAGTCTTAGAGGTACAATAATACATGGCAGAATGTGTGTACTGCCCAGTCTTAGAGGTACAATAATACATGGCAGAATGTGTGTATTGCCCAGTCTTAGAGGTACAATAATACATGACAGAATGTGTGTATTGCCCAGTCTTAGAGGTACAATACCACATGGCAGAATGTGTGTACTGCCCAGTCTTAGAGGTACAACAATACATGGCAGAATGTGTGCACTGCCCGGTCTTAGAGGTACAATAATACATGGCAGGATGTGTGTACTGCCCAGTCTTAGAGGTACAATAATACATGGCAGAATGTGTGTACTGCCCTGTCTTAGAGGTACAATAATACATGGCAGAATGTGTGTACTGCCCAGTCTTAGAGGTACAATAATACATGGCAGAATGTGTGTACTGCCCAGTCTTAGAGGTACAATAATACATGACAGAATGTGTGTACTGTCCAGTCTTAGAGGTACAATAATACATGGCAGAATGTGTGTACTGCCCACTCTTAGAGGTACAATAATACATGGCAGAATGTATGTACTGTCCAGTCTTAGAGGTACAATAATACATGGCAGAATGTGTGTACTGCTTAGTCTTAGAGGTACAATAATACATGGCAGAATGTGTGTACTGCCCAGTCTTAGAGGTACAATAATACATGGCAGAATGTGTGTACTGCCCAGTCTTAGAGGTACAATAATACATGGCAGAATGTGTGTATTGCCCAGTCTTAGAGGTACAATAATACATGGCAGAATGTGTGTACTGCCCAGTCTTAGAGGTACAATAATACATGGCAGAATGTGTGTACTGCCCAGTCTTAGAGGTACAATAATACATGGCAGAATGTGTGTACTGCCCAGTCTTAGAGGTACATTAATACATGGCAGAATGTGTGTACTGCCCAGTCTTAGAGGTACAATAATACATGGCAGAATGTGTGTATTGCCCAGTCTTAGAGGTACAATTCATACATGGCAGAATGTGTGTACTGCCCGGTCTTAGAGGTACAATAATACATGACAGGATGTGTGTACTGCCCAGTCTTAGAGGTACAATAATACATGACAGGATGTGTGTACTGCCCAGTCTTAGAGGTACAATAATACATGGCAGAATGTGTGTACTGTCCAGTCTTAGAGGTACAATAATACATGGCAGAATGTGTGTACTGCCAGGTCTTAGAGGTACAATAATACATGGCAGAATGTGTGTACTGCCAGGTCTTAGAGGTACAATAATACATGGCAGAATGTGTGTACTGCCCAGTCTTAGAGGTACAATAATACATGGCAGAATGTGTGTATTGCCCAGTCTTAGAGGTACAATAATACATGGCAGAATGTGTGTATTGCCCAGTCTTAGAGGTACAATAATACATGGCAGAATGTGTGTACTGCCCAGTCTTAGAGGTACAATAATACATGGCAGAATGTGTGTACTGCCCGGTCTTAGAGGTACAATAATACATGGCAGAATGTGTGTACTGCCCAGTCTTAGAGGTACAATAATACATGGCAGAATGTGTGTACTGCCCAGTCTTAGAGGTACAATAATACATGTCAGAATGTGTGTACTGCCCAGTCTTAGAGGTACAATATCACATGGCAGAATGTGTGTACTGCCCGGTCTTAGAGGTACAATAATACATGGCAGAATGTGTATACTGCCCGGTCTTAGAGGTACAATAATACATGGCAGAATGTATGTACTGCCCAGTCTTAGAGGTACAATAATACATGGCAGAATGTGTGTACTGCCCAGTCTTAGAGGTACAATAATACATGTCAGAATGTGTGTACTGCCCAGTCTTAGAGGTACAATATCACATGGCAGAATGTGTGTACTGCCCAGTCTTAGAGGTACAATAATACATGGCAGAATGTGTGTATTGCCCAGTCTTAGAGGTACAATAATACATGGCAGAATGTGTGTACTGCCCAGTCTTAGAGGTACAATAATCATGGCAGAATGTGTGTATTGCCCAGTCTTAGAGGTACAATAATACATGGCAGAATGTGTGTATTGCCCAGTCTTAGAGGTACAATAATACATGGCAGAATGTGTGTACTGCCCAGTCTTAGAGGTACAGTAATACATGGCAGAATGTGTGTACTGCCCGGTCTTAGAGGTACAATAATACATGGCAGAATGTGTGTACTGCCCAGTCTTAGAGGTACAATAATACATGGCAGAATGTGTGTACTGCCCAGTCTTAGAGGTACAATAATACATGTCAGAATGTGTGTACTGCCCAGTCTTAGAGGTACAATATCACATGGCAGAATGTGTGTACTGCCCGGTCTTAGAGGTACAATAATACATGGCAGAATGTGTATACTGCCCGGTCTTAGAGGTACAATAATACATGGCAGAATGTATGTACTGCCCAGTCTTAGAGGTACAATAATACATGGCAGAATGTGTGTACTGCCCAGTCTTAGAGGTACAATATCACATGGCCGAATGTGTGTACTGCCCGGTCTTAGAGGTACAATAATACATGGCAGAATGTGTGTACTGCCCAGTCTTAGAGGTACAATAATACATGGCAGAATGTGTGTACTGCCCAGTCTTAGAGGTACAATAATACATGTCAGAATGTGTGTACTGCCCAGTCTTAGAGGTACAATATCACATGGCAGAATGTGTGTACTGCCCGGTCTTAGAGGTACAATAATACATGGCAGAATGTGTATACTGCCCGGTCTTAGAGGTACAATAATACATGGCAGAATGTGTGTATTGCCCAGTCTTAGAGGTACAATAATACATGGCAGAATGTGTGTACTGCCCGGTCTTAGAGGTACAATAATACATGGCAGAATGTGTGTATTGCCCGGTCTTAGAGGTACAATAATACATGGCAGAATGTGTGTACTGCCCAGTCTTAGAGGTACAATATCACATGGCAGAATGTGTGTACTGCCCGGTCTTAGAGGTACAATAATACATGTCAGAATGTGTGTACTGCCCGGTCTTAAAGGTACAATAATACATGGCAGAATGTGTGTACTGCCCAGTCTTAGAGGTACAGTAATACATGGCAGAATGTGTGTACTGCCCAGTCTTAGAGGTACAATAATCATGGCAGAATGTGTGTATTGCCCAGTCTTAGAGGTACAATAATACATGGCAGAATGTGTGTATTGCCCAGTCTTAGAGGTACAATAATACATGGCAGAATGTGTGTACTGCCCAGTCTTAGAGGTACAGTAATACATGGCAGAATGTGTGTACTGCCCGGTCTTAGAGGTACAATAATACATGGCAGAATGTGTGTACTGCCCAGTCTTAGAGGTACAATAATACATGGCAGAATGTGTGTACTGCCCAGTCTTAGAGGTACAATAATACATGTCAGAATGTGTGTACTGCCCAGTCTTAGAGGTACAATATCACATGGCAGAATGTGTGTACTGCCCGGTCTTAGAGGTACAATAATACATGGCAGAATGTGTATACTGCCCGGTCTTAGAGGTACAATAATACATGGCAGAATGTATGTACTGCCCAGTCTTAGAGGTACAATAATACATGGCATAATGTGTGTACTGCCCAGTCTTAGAGGTACAATAATACATGTCAGAATGTGTGTACTGCCCAGTCTTAGAGGTACAATATCACATGGCAGAATGTGTGTACTGCCCAGTCTTAGAGGTACAATAATACATGGCAGAATGTGTGTATTGCCCAGTCTTAGAGGTACAATAATACATGGCAGAATGTGTGTACTGCCCAGTCTTAGAGGTACAATAATCATGGCAGAATGTGTGTATTGCCCAGTCTTAGAGGTACAATAATACATGGCAGAATGTGTGTATTGCCCAGTCTTAGAGGTACAATAATACATGGCAGAATGTGTGTACTGCCCAGTCTTAGAGGTACATTAATACATGGCAGAATGTGTGTACTGCCCGGTCTTAGAGGTACAATAATACATGGCAGAATGTGTGTACTGCCCAGTCTTAGAGGTACAATAATACATGGCAGAATGTGTGTACTGCCCAGTCTTAGAGGTACAATAATACATGTCAGAATGTGTGTACTGCCCAGTCTTAGAGGTACAATATCACATGGCAGAATGTGTGTACTGCCCGGTCTTAGAGGTACAATAATACATGGCAGAATGTGTATACTGCCCGGTCTTAGAGGTACAATAATACATGGCAGAATGTATGTACTGCCCAGTCTTAGAGGTACAATAATACATGGCAGAATGTGTGTACTGCCCAGTCTTAGAGGTACAATATCACATGGCAGAATGTGTGTACTGCCCAGTCTTAGAGGTACAATAATACATGGCAGAATGTGTGTATTGCCCAGTCTTAGAGGTACAATTCATACATGGCAGAATGTGTGTACTGCCCAGTCTTAGAGGTACAATAATACATGACAGGATGTGTGTACTGCCCAGTCTTAGAGGTACAATAATACATGACAGGATGTGTGTACTGCCCAGTCTTAGAGGTATAATAATACATGGCAGAATGTGTGTATTACCCACTCTTAGAGGTACAATAATACATGGCAGAATGTGTGTACTGCCCAGTCTTAGAGGTACAATAATACATGTCAGAATGTGTGTACTGCCCAGTCTTAGAGGTACAATAATACATGTCAGAATGTGTGTACTGCCCAGTCTTAGAGGTACAATAATACATGGCAGAATGTGTGTACTGTCCAGTCTTAGAGGTACAATATCACATGGCAGAATGTGTGTACTGCCCGGTCTTAGAGGTACAATAATACATGGCAGAATGTGTGTACTGCCCAGTCTTAGAGGTACAATAATACATGGCAGAATGTGTGTATTGCCCAGTCTTAGAGGTACAATAATACATGGCAGAATGTGTGTATTGCCCAGTCTTAGAGGTACAATAATACATGGCAGAATGTGTGTATTGCCCAGTCTTAGAGGTACAATAATACATGGCAGAATGTGTGTACTGCCCAGTCTTAGAGGTACAATAATACATGGCAGAATGTGTGTATTGCCCAGTCTTAGAGGTACAATAATACATGGCAGAATGTGTGTACTGCCCGGTCTTAGAGGTACAATAATACATGGCAGAATGTGTGTACTGCCCGGTCTTAGAGGTACAATAATACATGGCAGAATGTGTGTACTGCCCAGTCTTAGAGGTACAATATCACATGGCAGAATGTGTGTACTGCCCGGTCTTAGAGGTACAATAATACATGTCAGAATGTGTGTACTGCCCGGTCTTAAAGGTACAATAATACATGGCATAATGTGTGTACTGCCCAGTCTTAGAGGTACAATAATACATGTCAGAATGTGTGTACTGCCCAGTCTTAGAGGTACAATATCACATGGCAGAATGTGTGTACTGCCCAGTCTTAGAGGTACAATAATACACTGCAGAATGTGTGTATTGCCCAGTCTTAGAGGTACAGTAATACATGGCAGAATGTGTGTACTGCCCAGTCTTAGAGGTACAATAATCATGGCAGAATGTGTGTATTGCCCAGTCTTAGAGGTACAATAATACATGGCAGAATGTGTGTATTGCCCAGTCTTAGAGGTACAATAATACATGGCAGAATGTGTGTACTGCCCAGTCTTAGAGGTACAATAATACATGGCAGAATGTGTGTATTGCCCAGTCTTAAAGGTACAATAATACATGGCAGAATGTGTGTACTGCCCGGTCTTAAAGGTACAATAATACATGGCAGAATGTGTGTACTGCCCAGTCTTAAAGGTACAATAATACATGGCAGAATGTGTGTACTGCCCAGTCTTAAAGGTACAATAATACATGGCAGAATGTGTGTACTGCCCAGTCTTAGAGGTACAATAATACATGGCAGAATGTGTGTATTGCCCAGTCTTAGAGGTACAATAATACATGGCAGAATGTGTGTATTGCCCAGTCCTAGAGGTACAATAATACATGGCAGAATGTGTGTACTGCCCAGTCTTAGAGGTACAATAATACATGGCAGAATGTGTGCACTGCCCGGTCTTAGAGGTACAATAATACATGGCAGAATGTGTGTACTGCCCGGTCTTAGAGTTACAATAATACATGGCAGAATGTGTGTACTGCCCAGTCTTAGAGGTACAATATCACATGGCAGAATGTGTGTACTGCCCGGTCTTAGAGGTACAATAATACATGTCAGAATGTGTGTACTGCCCGGTCTTAAAGGTACAATAATACATGGCAGAATGTGTGTACTGCCCAGTCTTAGAGGTACAATACTACATGGCAGAATGTGTGTACTGCCCAGTCTTAGAGGTACAATAATACATGGCAGAATGTGTGTACTGCCCAGTCTTAGTGGTAGAGTAATACATGGCAGAATGTGTGTATTGCCCAGTCTTAGAGGTACAATAATACATGGCAGAATGTGTGTATTGCCCAGTCTTAGAGGTACAATTCATACATGGCAGAATGTGTGTACTGCCCAGTCTTAGAGGTACAATAATACATGGCAGAATGTGTGTACTGCCCAGTCTTAGAGGTACAATTTATACATGGCAGAATGTGTGTACTGCCCGGTCTTAGAGGTACAATAATACATGGCAGAATGTGTGTACTGCCCGGTCTTAGAGGTACAATAATACATAGCAGAATGTGTGTACTGCCCAGTCTTAGAGGTACAATAATACATGGCAGAATGTGTGTACTGCCCAGTCTTAGAGGTACAATAATACATGGCAGAATGTTTGTACTGCCCAGTCTTAGAGGTACAACAATACATGGCAGAATGTGTGTACTGCCCAGTCTTAGAGGTACAATAATACATGGCAGATTGTGTGTACTGCCCGGTCTTAAAGGTACAATAATACATGGCAGAATGTGTGTACTGCCCGGTCTTAAAGGTACAATAATACATGGCAGAATGTGTGTACTGCCCAGTCTTAGAGGTACAATACTACATGGCAGAATGTGTGTACTGCCCAGTCTTAGAGGTACAATAATACATGGCAGAATGTGTGTACTGCCCAGTCTTAGAGGTACAATAATACATGGCAGAATGTGTGTACTGCCCAGTCTTAGAGGTACAATAATACATGGCAGATTGTGTGTACTGCCCGGTCTTAAAGGTACAATAATACATGTCAGAATGTGTGTACTGCCCGGTCTTAAAGGTACAATAATACATGGCAGAATGTGTGTACTGCCCAGTCTTAGAGGTACAATACTACATGGCAGAATGTGTGTACTGCCCAGTCTTAGAGGTACAATAATACATGGCAGAATGTGTGTACTGCCCAGTCTTAGAGGTACAATAATACATGGCAGAATGTGTGTACTGCCCAGTCTTAGTGGTAGAGTAATACATGGCAGAATGTGTGTATTGCCCAGTCTTAGAGGTACAATAATACATGGCAGAATGTGTGTATTGCCCAGTCTTAGAGGTACAATTCATACATGGCAGAATGTGTGTACTGCCCAGTCTTAGAGGTACAATAATACATGTCAGAATGTGTGTACTGCCCAGTCTTAGAGGTACAATAATACATGGCAGAATGTGTGTACTGCCCAGTCTTAGAGGTACAATACTACATGGCAGAATGTGTGTACTGCCCAGTCTTAGAGGTACAATAATACATGGCAGAATGTGTGTACTGCCCAGTCTTAGAGGTACAATAATACATGGCAGAATGTGTGTACTGCCCAGTCTTAGAGGTACAATAATACATGGCAGAATGTGTGTATTGCCCAGTCTTAGAGGTACAATTCATACATGGCAGAATGTGTGTACTGCCCAGTCTTAGAGGTACAATAATACATGTCAGAATGTGTGTACTGCCCAGTCTTAGAGGTACAATAATACATGGCAGAATGTGTGTACTGCCCAGTCTTAGAGGTACAATAATACATGGCAGAATGTGTGTACTGCCCAGTCTTAGTGGTACAATAATACATGGCAGAATGTGTGTACTGCCCAGTCTTAGAGGTACAATAATACATGGCAGAATGTGTGTATTGCCCAGTCTTAGAGGTACAATTCATACATGGCAGAATGTGTGTACTGCCCAGTCTTAGAGGTACAATAATACATGTCAGAATGTGTGTACTGCCCAGTCTTAGAGGTACAATAATACATGTCAGAATGTGTGTACTGCCCAGTCTTAGAGGTACAATACTACATGGCAGAATTTGTGTACTGCCCGATCTTAGAGGTACAATAATACATAGCAGAATGTGTGTACTGCCCAGTCTTAGAGGTACAATAATACATGGCAGAATGTGTGTACTGCCCAGTCTTAGAGGTACAATAATACATGTCAGAATGTGTGTACTGCCCAGTCTTAGAGGTACAATAATACATGGCAGAATGTGTGTATTGCCCAGTCTTAGAGGTACAATAATACATGGCAGAATGTGTTTACTGCCCGGTCTTAGAGGTACAATTTATACATGGCAGAATGTGTGTACTGCCCAGTCTTAGAGGTACAATACTACATGGCAGAATTTGTGTACTGCCCGATCTTAGAGGTACAATAATACATGGCAGAATGTGTGTACTGCCCAGTCTTAGAGGTACAATAATACATGGCAGAATGTGTGTACTGCCCAGTCTTAGAGGTACAATAATACATGGCAGAATGTGTGTACTGCCCAGTCTTAGAGGTACAATAATACATGAAAGAATGTGTGTACTGCCCAGTCTTAGAGGTACAATAATACATGGCAGAATGTGTGTACTGCCCAGTCTTAGAGGTACAATAATACATGGCAGAATGTGTGCACTGCCCGGTCTTAGAGGTACAATAATACATGGCAGAATGTGTGTACTGCCCAGTCTTAGAGGTACAATAATACATGGCAGAATGTGTGTACTGCCCAGTCTTAGAGGTACAATAATACATGGCAGAATGTGTGTACTGCCCAGTCTTAGAGGTACAATAATACATGGCAGAATGTGTGTACTGCCCAGTCTTAGAGGTACAATAATACATGGCAGAATGTGTGTACTGCCCAGTCTTAGAGGTACAATAATACATGGCAGAATGTGTGTATTGCCCAGTCTTAGAGGTACAATAATACATGGCAGAATGTGTGTACTGCCCGATCTTAGAGGTACAATTCATACATGGCACAAGGTGTGTACTGCCCAGTCTTAGAGGTACAATAATACATGGCAGGATGTGTGTACTGCCCAGTCTTAGAGGTACAATAATACATGGCAGAATGTGTGTACTGCCCAGTCTTAGAGGTACAATAATACATGGCAGAATGTGTGTACTGCCCAGTCTTAGAGGTACAATAATACATGGCAGAATGTGTGTACTGCCCAGTCTTAGAGGTACAATAATACATGGCAGAATGTGTGTATTGCCCAGTCTTAGAGGTACAATAATACATGGCAGAATGTGTGTATTGCCCAGTCTTAGAGGTACAATAATACATGGCAGAATGTGTGTACTGCCCGATCTTAGAGGTACAATTCATACATGGCACAAGGTGTGTACTGCCCAGTCTTAGAGGTACAATAATACATGGCAGGATGTGTGTACTGCCCAGTCTTAGAGGTACAATAATACATGGCAGAATGTGTGTACTGCCCGATCTTAGAGGTACAATAATACATGTCAGAATGTGTGTACTGCCCAGTCTTAGAGGTACAATACTACATGGCAGAATTTGTGTACTGCCCGATCTTAGAGGTACAATAATACATGACAGAATGTGTGTACTGTCCAGTCTTAGAGGTACAATAATACATGGCAGAATGTGTTTACTGCCCGGTCTTAGAGGTACAATTTATACATGGCAGAATGTGTGTACTGCCCAGTCTTAGAGGTACAATACTACATGGCAGAATTTGTGTACTGCCCGATCTTAGAGGTACAATAATACATGGCAGAATGTGTGTACTGCCCAGTCTTAGAGGTACAATAATACATGGCAGAATGTGTGTACTGCCCAGTCTTAGAGGTACAATAATACATGAAAGAATGTGTGTACTGCCCAGTCTTAGAGGTACAATAATACATGGCAGAATGTGTGTACTGCCCAGTCTTAGAGGTACAATAATACATGGCAGAATATGTGTACTGCCCAGTCTTAGAGGTACAATATCACATGGCAGAATGTGTGTACTGCCCGGTCTTAGAGGTACAATAATACATGGCAGAATGTGTGTACTGCCCGGTCTTAGAGGTACAATAATACATGGCAGAATGTGTGTACTGCCCAGTCTTAGAGGTACAATAATACATGGCAGAATGTGTGTACTGCCCAGTCTTAGAGGTACAATAATACATGGCAGAATGTGTGTACTGCCCAGTCTTAGAGGTACAATAATACATGGCAGAATGTGTGTACTGCCCAGTCTTAGAGGTACAATAATACATGGCAGAATGTGTGTATTGCCCAGTCTTAGAGGTACAATAATACATGGCAGAATGTGTGTATTGCCCAGTCTTAGAGGTACAATAATACATGGCAGAATGTGTGTACTGCCCGATCTTAGAGGTACAATTCATACATGGCACAAGGTGTGTACTGCCCAGTCTTAGAGGTACAATAATACATGGCAGGATGTGTGTACTGCCCAGTCTTAGAGGTACAATAATACATGGCAGAATGTGTGTACTGCCCGATCTTAGAGGTACAATAATACATGTCAGAATGTGTGTACTGCCCAGTCTTAGAGGTACAATACTACATGGCAGAATTTGTGTACTGCCCGATCTTAGAGGTACAATAATACATGACAGAATGTGTGTACTGTCCAGTCTTAGAGGTACAATAATACATGGCAGAATGTGTGTATTGCCCAGTCTTAGAGGTACAATAATACATGGCAGAATGTGTTTACTGCCCAGTCTTAGAGGTACAATAATACATTGCAGAATGTGTGTACTGCCTAGTCTTAGAGGTACAATACTACATGGCAGAATTTGTGTACTGCCCAGTCTTAGAGGTACAATAATACATGGCAGAATACGTGTACTGCCCAGTCTTAGAGGTACAATACTACATGGCAGAATGTGTGTACTGCCCAGTCTTAGAGGTACAATACTACATGGCAGAATTTGTGTACTGCCCAGTCTTAGAGGTACAATACTACATGGCAGAATGTGTGTACTGCCCAGTCTTAGAGGTACAATAATACATGGCAGAATGTGTGTACTGCCCAGTCTTAGAGGTACAATAATACATGGCAGAATGTGTGTACTGCCCAGTCTTAGAGGTACAATAATACATGAAAGAATGTGTGTACTGCCCAGTCTTAGAGGTACAATACTACATGGCAGAATTTGTGTACTGCCCGATCTTAGAGGTACAATAATACATGGCAGAATGTGTGTACTGCCCAGTCTTAGAGGTACAATAATACATGGCAGAATGTGTGTACTGCCCAGTCTTAGAGGTACAATAATACATGAAAGAATGTGTGTACTGCCCAGTCTTAGAGGTACAATAATACATGGCAGAATGTGTGTACTGCCCAGTCTTAGAGGTACAATAATACATGGCAGAATATGTGTACTGCCCAGTCTTAGAGGTACAATATCACATGGCAGAATGTGTGTACTGCCCGGTCTTAGAGGTACAATAATACATGGCAGAATGTGTGTACTGCCCGGTCTTAGAGGTACAATAATACATGGCAGAATGTGTGTACTGCCCAGTCTTAGAGGTACAATAATACATGGCAGAATGTGTGTACTGCCCAGTCTTAGAGGTACAATAATACATGGCAGAATGTGTGTACTGCCCAGTCTTAGAGGTACAATAATACATGGCAGAATGTGTGTACTGCCCGATCTTAGAGGTACAATTCATACATGGCAGAAGGTGTGTACTGCCCGGTCCTAGAAGCACAAGCTTGAATCCTCTTTTCCAATCAGCCAGTAAGTCCTAGAGGTAAACACTGCTGTGTCTCTGCTCCTTCTCTTAATGCAGTCATTATAAACTGGTTATTTTTAGCTGTTATTCTGGTAGCAGCAAATTAATACAGGCTGGAGATTTAACACATTTTCACCCACACACAGAGCTCTGCGCTCCGGATGTTAGCAAAGCACTCTGCGATTAACCCCTCTGCTACTAACAGGACATGCAACGCACTGCAGCCAAACATGCTCCAGCAGCCTAATGGTTAAACAGCAGATTGCACTCCACTGAATGGAGGAATCCATAGAGAAGACATTTATTTCTGTGTTTGATGAGAATCAGATTACTGCAGGATGAGGTGATGGAGTTAGGGCCAGATTTGGAAAGGGGACAGCAATTAGTGCAGCCACATGCCCAGTGTGCCCACTGTCCCATATAATGGCATTGCCCAGGTTTATTTGCTAGGTTGCAGTATTTCCAGATATTACATGTTGGGCTGGATCTACTAACACAAATTACAGGAGCGGCAGTCACAATTACAGCTCATGCAGATGGATAAACATTGATATAAATCAATTGGCCATGAACATTTTACCCAATAGCATTCAATGTATTTGTTTCTTATGAATCATGAATCATATCTGTGCTGGATCTACCTCTCAACCTCTTACCCATACAGGGTGTAGTCTGTAGGAGCAGTTGCTGCCCAACACAGTGCCAACCAGGCACCTATTGATACACCTGGAATAAGGCAGCGTCCCTGTAAATAGATAAGATTAAGATTACACAGTATAAACTAATATATCTAGCCATTAATTGTTAAAGGGATATGCAAGGTTCACAAGGTATATAATATCCCTCTGTACTTTTCTTTATTAAGAAGAGTTTATAAGCTCTGCTTTTACTACCTAAAATAAAACAAATAGTTCATGCTCGGGTCTGCCCTCTGCAGTTCATGAATATACAGACTCTGTAGTACATGCTGTGCAGTGACCAGGTCTCACCCTTATGTTGCAACATGTTTCTGAGACTTGGCCTCTGATAGGCTGGGGCACTACACTGCACATCCAGCCCTACAGAGTCTGTTTTCGTGAGCTACAGAGGGCAGACCCATACAGAGACTATTTTTTTCATTTTAGTCACTAAAACAGAGCTTATAAGCATATAAGATATTATATACCTAGTAACATCTAGAAATCTTCCATGTCCTTTTATGTAGTAAAGATTAGTAAAAACAATTTTTCCATTTATTGTGGTGATAAAGGGGATTTTTTCGGAGAGAACTTAGCTGAAAACTACTGGTTTCCCCATCGTGATTGGGCTGTGGCTGCCTATTTACTGCACAGCTTTAGTGTCAGAGTCTGGAGGTGCTACAAAATCTAAGGTGGTGGGACACCCTATCATTCTCAGAGCAAGTTCTCGCAAGAGTTTTTAAATAAAACGATAAACTTTACTATTCCAAATCCTGAAAAATAAAGCATTTCAACTGTCCTAAGGAAAGCAAATCACATAAAGGCAATCACAGTAAATTGCAATTAATTAGATAATTAATTAAGTAATTAATTAATTAAGTTAATAAATTAGAGACTGTACTTTTTTACTTTCTAAAACACTTTTCCAATTATAAAGTTTGTTAAAAGAGCTCCTCTAAATATGAGACATCAGTGGTCCATAAATAATATACCGCAGTTTAATAAACCAGCTCTACAGAAAAAAAACATTTATTATTAACACGCTATTAAGATTGATTTCTCTTATGCATTCTAGATGTGCACATTTTATCCGTTACAAACATTGCTTTTTCCATAAAGGAATATGAAGTAAAAGAGAGAATATAAAATTTAAGATTGGCAGGCATTTATGGCTCATTTAGGCCCATTGGGTACTAGGGACAAGCCCCCAAAGACAATTATACATTCAAAGCAGTGTATTGTGCTGCAGGACCGTTCATTCTCAGCTATCTTCCTGCTCATTTGGCTGTCAGGGACAAGCCTCAAAGGGCAATTATACCTTCAAAGGAATTTATTGTGCTCCAGGACCATCATTCTCCTCTATCTTCCTGCCCATTGGCTCTCACAAACAAGCTGCCAAAGACAGTTATACCTTCAAAACAGTTTATTGTGCTCCAGGACTTTCATTCTCAGCTTTTTTCCTGCTCATTGGATGTCAGGGACAAGCCTCCACGGACAATAATAACTTAAGAGCAGTTTATTGTGCTCTAGTACATGCATTTAAAAAAACTCCCCACCAAAGATCTATAACGTCTTTATAGTCTGTTATGTACTAATGGCTATCGTCCATTTGCAAGTCATCTTGTGTAGCATGCGGTATAATAAGAATTATGTCTATCCAGTGTTTGTCATGTATACAGTATACATATAATGCCACACTGGACATACAGTGAGTCCAGGGCAAAAACATCAAATAAAGGGGAGTACAGCCCTGCAGCTCAGAAATAGACAATAGTTTTCTCTCTTCAGCATCTTTAATACGCAGAAATTGCACTCCACCCATGTCAATTACCTGTATATTTCCTGGACAAGGCAGCATGAGACACTCCACACTACTACAGAGTCTGTGATCTCATGAGCTGTAGAGGGCAGACCTATGCAGGGACTACTTGAATGATTTTAGACAGTAAAAACAGAGTTCAATAGCTCTTCCTAATAAAATAAATACAAAAAAGTACAGGCCTAACTATCATTATTAGATTCCAATATATCTCAACTACATAGTGAGAAACAAAGCTCAGTATCGAGCACATTTTGGTTTTATTACTAGAAGAAATGTATTTGTAAATAAATAAAGGCACAGAAAGCTGTTTTAGTAGTGATGCTTGACTGAAAGGGTTAATAATACTATGGAGAAGCCGAAACGTGAAGTATTTCAGGCAGGGCCGTATTTACGTATGAGCTAACTGGGCTGCAGCCCAGGGCGGCACTATTTTAGGAAGGCAAAACTCAGCTATTTGTGTTTTTTTTTTTTTTTATGGACCCCTTGTCACACTATTCAGCCCACTCAAGCTTCCTGCACTTCATTTACTTCTCCTCTCCTCTTACTTGTGCCTTGCAGTCCCTGTCCCGGATCCCATTGCTCAGAGGTTGGTTATCCTTCCCCTGCCGGAGCTTCATACTGCAGGGGAGGGGAATTCCTAATGATATCATGTGACCCTGCAGTATGAAGCTCCGTCAGGGGAAGGATACCCAACCTCTGAGCAATAGGATCCGTCTCAGGGAGTACAAGGCACTAGTAAGGGGTTAGGGGGGGGGGGGTTGAAGTGCAGGGGGCTTGAGGGGGTGAATAGTGTGACATATATGGCATATATGTGTGTACATATATAGCACTGGAGGGTGGCTCAGGGGGTCAAAACATTTTTTGCCCCACATTCCTGGGGGGTTGGGCACAAATATTTTTTTTTTTTGCACTGGGCCCTCCATTCACTAGCTCCACCACTGCACCCAGCCCATGTCCCCTAGGCCTCCCTGGAGCCCCTCACCCTCACCAGGACCCCCTCTCTTACCCTGATCGACGGGAGTGAATCTCTGTGTGTCTTCTGCACTTCCCCTGCCGGCGCATCTATCTACAGAGGCAGGGAGTCTTGAATGACATCACATGACTCCTTGCCTCTGCAGATAGACGCGCCGGCAGGGGAGGCGCAGAAGACACACAGAGATTTACTACCACCGATTAGGGTAAGAGGGGGGGGGGCTGGTGAGGGAGTCCAGTGGGGCCTAGGGGACATGGGCTGGGAGATGGCTTCCCTTAAAAAAAAAATGCAAATAGCTAAGTAAAAAAAAAAAATCAATTCGGTTGCACCAATTTATATACATACATACATACAGACACACAGTCTCTCACAAAAGTGAGTACACCCTCACATTTTTGTAAATATTTTATTATTTATTTTCATGTGACAACACTGAAGCAATGACACTCTGCTATAATGTAAAGTAGTAAGTGTACAGCCTGTATAACAGTGTAAATTTGCTGTCACCTGAAAATAACTCCACACAGCCAATCATGTCTAAACCTTTGGCAACAAAAGTGAGTACACCCCTAAGTGGAAATATCCAAATTGGGCCCAAAGTTTCAATATTTTGTGTGGTCGCCATTATTTTCCAGCACTGCCTTAACCCTCATGGACATGGAGGTCACCAGAGCTTCACAGGTTGCCACTGAAGTTTTCTTCCACTCCTCCATGATGACATCACAGAGCTGGTGGATGTTAAGGACCTTGCACTGGGGAGCTGCAGTTCATTGAGGGAACCATGAATGCCAACATGTACTGTGACATACTGAAGCAGAGCATGATGCCCTCCCTTCGGAGACTGGGCCGCAGGGCAGTATTCCAACATAACAACCCCAAACACACCTCCAAGATGACGACTGCCTTGCTAATGAAGCTGAAGGTAAAGGTGATGGACTGGCCAGGCATGTCACCAGACCTAAACCCTATTGAGCATCTGTGGGGCATCCTCAAACAGAAGGTGGAGGAGTGCAAGGTCTCTAACATCCACCAGGTCTGTAATGTCATCATGGAGGAGTGGAAGAGGACTCCAGTGGCAACCTTTGAAGCTCTGGTGAACTCCATGCCCATGAGGATTAAGGCAGTGCTGGAAAATAATGGTGGCCACACAAAATATTGACACTTTGGGCTCAATTTGGATATTTCCACTTATGGGTGTACTCACTTTTGTTGCCGGTTTAGACATTAATGGCTGTGTGTTGAGTTATTTTGAGGGGACAGCAAATGTACACTATCATACAGGCTGTGCACTTACTACTTCACATTGTGGCAGAGTGTCATTTCTTCAGTGTTCTCACATGAAAATATATTATAAAATATTTACTAAAATGTTAGGGGTGTACTCACTTTTGTGAGAAACTGTGTATATATATATATATATATATATATATATATATATATATATATATATATATATATATATAATAAACATTCATTTAAACTATGTATATATATATATATATATATATCATATTTATTGGCGTATAACACGCACTTTTTCTCCCTGAAAACTCGGGTGCAAATGATGTGTGCATGTTATACGCCGATATAATGTTAAGGACCCATAGTACATACCGCATAGCGGCGCGAATGGCGCAAATTGCAGTCCCCGGCAGCCTTCCTCTGCTACACTGGAATGTATCACATAATGTACTGTATATACTCGAGTATAAGCCGAGTTTTTCAGCCCTTTTTTTACGGCTAAAAAGGGCCCCCTCGGCTTATACTTGAGTCACTTCCCCCCCGTGTCTCTCTAACCCCCCCGTGTCTCTCTACCCCCCCTCCGTGTCTCTCTACCCCCCTGTGTCTCTCTAACCCCCTGTGTCTCTTTCCCTCCCCCCTCCTCATCCTCAACCCTCCCTCCTCATCCTCAACCCCCCTCCTCATTCTAAACCCCCCCTCCTCATTCTAAACCCCCTCCTCATTCTAAAACCCCCTAAATACCTCCCCCTCTCCCTTTCCCCTCACTTACCTGCTTCTGCTCCGGCCTCCGCACCTTCTTGACCCGGCACGCACGTGACGTCACATGCGCGCCACGCCATTAGCATATACCGGGTGCCGGATGGGGGGTTGAGGATGAGGAGGGAGGTTGAGGATGAGGAGGGAGGTTGAGGATGAGGAGGGAGGTTGAGGAAGGAGGATGAGGATGGGGGGGATTTTCTTGGTTTCCCAGATAGCAGCGATTTCTGAGTAAACTTTTGTAAAAACATATAATATCCAAGTTTCTTTGTTAAAACAGTTGCTTTTACTGTCATTTTACTTTATTTACCTTATAAGTGTTAATAATATTAATAAAAAAAAGTTCTGAGCTACCCTTATTTTGCTTCAGAGTTCTTTATTTGAAATTTAAGTTTTTTTTCCTGAAATTTCCTTCTTAAAATGAGGTGCGTGTTATACGCCGATAAATACGTTTTATATATATATATATATATATATATATATATATATATATATATATATATATATAATAAACATTCATTTAATTTACGGCGGAAGCTGATGTAATGTAAAAAATTTAATAATTGCAGATTAAAGATGCCATCAGTACGATGTAAGTTAATTAACTTATTATTATGATTATTATAATTAACCCTTCGGTTTCCACAGGGCGGCAACTCAATATAGCCCAGGGCGTCAAAGCTCTTAAATCCGCCACTGATTTCAGCCTGAAGTATTTGATATTGTGTATTATACATTCCCTGCCAATGTGTGGGATGGAAGGATGAAGAATGTAGAGGTAAAGGGATGACATTCAATGTGCTGAATACCCATGCAGGTGTTACCCCAGCCCTCCCCCCAGGGGGTCACCATGAAAGACGGGAACTTGTTTCTGTGACTTCCACTATTCCTTCGTCTCCTTTTATTTTATCTGCCATGATCCATAGAGCAGAACTAAGACCCCCAGGGCACGGACAAAGCCACTGAATACATGTAGAGGTAGGGGAGGTAGGTTGTGCCAGTCGGGATGGTTTTAACCCCTTCAGTCAGGATGACCTTCTGAGCACACACCTCTCTGGACCATGCACTGACGTCAGCCGCCGCTCTAACAAACAAGTGTGAGCAAAATTAGGTAGCAAATGCAAATACATCAGAGAGGGTACAGAGGTAAACAAGGAGACCTTACATGGACCGGGCATGGACCTTACATGTACCAGACACCTCCAGCCCGTCACTGGTATTTAAAGTGACACAGGAATGCAGAAATAACAAGCACACATATAAATAAATGTAAATACAACTGATTATCATTAAAGATTGAGTGGAAGTATTAGGTTACTGAGATTGAAAGTTGAGTATTTTAAGCATAAATTACATTAAAAAGTCCCCTGGATCTGTATCATGTGATTAATTCTCTCTCAGGGTGGGATTATAAACCATGTGAGCATGCCCAATTGTTACATCGACAGATTTATACTAGAAAATTAGTCTTTATCGTTATTTTCATCTGCCAACTGGGCATGCTTGTGAGGTTTATCACCCCCCACCATGAGAGATAATTAATAAGTGTGGAACGACTTTTTCATGCAATGTATGCTTAAAATATCCAACTTTCAGGCTGAATTATCTATTATTTTTAATAACAAACAACTGTAACTATGGTTATTTCTATGTATACAATAACTGGGACCTTTGCTGTGCCACTTTGTGTTTGTTGGTATTTAAAGAGTATTAAATGTAATTTGAGAAGTAATGTGCTAATTAGTTTCTGTAAGGTTCAAAAAAATCTATGTTAATTGTGCAGTTATATTCCCTCCTCTACTTTATTAATAAAGCAGACTGAACTAAGTGGTCAGTACCGGGTATAAGTAATTATAATGCATGCACAGTCCAGCTTGTTTTGTGGTCTCCTGCACACATCACACTAAGTCCATCTGGCCCTCACTGGCCCTCTTTCCTCGCATAGCGAGCGTTTCTGGAGCAGCCTCTGACAGATCCCATATTACAAATGGCTGCCTGCTGAAAGCTTGTTTGTGCTAATAGGTCAGGCAGGCACTGGACATGGCACACCTGCTCTGCCAACCTTACATATTACCAGCCTGGAAAATGAACTCAAGGTCATGCTCAGGACTAGGATGGCAAAGACCTGTCAGCACTACCTCTGGGGGTACCTCACATTAAAGCCCACATATTATATCTTATTATACACAGTTTGAACATTTTTCTGCAAATTACATAAAAAAAAAAACACAAAATAAGTAGCCAGCAGTAGCTTCTAACCATACTAACAGGAAACACCAGAACTATAAAGAACAATCTGTAGATGTTTAAATGCTATTATCAGCTGCTTTGACAAAACGGACAGTTGCATAAAACATAATGTACAACTAAAAATGTAATTTAAAAAGTCATTTTATGTACACATTAAACTAATAAAAGTGTTTGCTCATTACATACTAAACAAACATAGGTTTATTTACTAGGCATTGCCAGTTGTACAATGCTTTGAGCTGCTCTATTACCTCTAAGCAATTGTCCCCGTCATACAGCCCCATTAAATTGCTACGATTTTATGAATTGTAGCTCGTAACATAGCTCGCAAGACTTAAGGGTATTAAATTAGCCTCTTAAAGGAACCCGCAGACGACTTGCGGGTTAAGAAACAGAAAGGACGAAAAAAGTCTACTGGACGTGGAACTTAACAGTCACAAATCCTTTGTTCTTTCAAGCCTGTAACCGCTATTAAATTGCATCAAGATCACTGGCGTTCAAACTCGTAACTCGCAAATGGAACCAAGAAGTCAACGACTGCTAGAGAGGGGGGTAAAGTCCAACTCGTAGCACTTTAAATGCAAATATTACCACACTACTGTACTTTTATTGAAAGGGAAAGTGATGTTAGGTCATTCATGCTCTGCTATCTACCTCAATATTTTCTCTCTCTCTCTGTTAGGGCAAGATGTACTAAAGGTCAAGGTCGGTAGTTCTAAAGGACACCTCTAGCGAAGAGAGTATTCAGAGTATCACTGGATATACTGAGCTAGCATTGATAGAATGGAAGCAGGGATGCATAATGATGGTGTCGCCCATGTAAACAACACTGACACCAACAATGGCACAGGGGCGGTCTACTCTTTCATGCACCTCTAAAGATCAGGTAACCACCAGGGCCAGCAGCTTCCTCCCTTTTATAAATCTCTATTTCCAGTCATGTGCCCCCTAGCAGTAAGACTGAACTTTTTAATGCCAAATAACATGGTGAAGTATGAAATGTGGTAACCCCTACAGGGAAGCACCCCTCAGAGGCTTGCCTAGTTGCCTAATGAAAAATCCAGCCACCAATAGACAACCAGGGAAATAAAAGAGCAGAGTGATGTTCCATAAAAGCCATACATACTCAATATAAAAATAATAAAAATGACACGGGACCCCCATATCAAAAGAGGGCTTCTATATATGTACAGGAGGGCCAAGTGATTGCCATGAACATGTGATTGTTTCATTTTTTTTACATTATACCTGTAATTTTAAAGGACCAAGAACATATTTTTAAAAAAAGTATATATAAGGTTGACACTGGCCAGTTAAGCAGTTCTTCATCTCAACAAGCGGAATCAGACAAAAACACAGCAAATTATTAAATATAAAAAAGGGTGATATTATAGGTTGTAAAGCCATTTATTGGCTATGGGCTTGACAGGCTTATTCAGCTTATGCACTTATTATGTTTGAGTCAATACTTAAGAGTCTTACAGGAGTTGTGGTTAACACACTGTGGCCTTGAGGGTGTCAAATGCTCTGCTTATCCAAATTTGTACTAAACCAAATCTATAACATAATGAGGGACATTACAAGATTCAGTCAAAAAATGACTGAGGCCAGGAGGCTTGGACAGATATTTGGATGTATCTGCACATTTGATAACTGGCACTGTCCGTTGCTGACCACTGTTGGCCAGACATTTTATCAACTAAAACAACATCCAGGTAGACAGATGGATGGGTCTGGAGACAGAAGGACACTTTCATAGCTTGCTTGGCGATGGTTTTTGGGTGTGCAGACTTGAGGATTGGGATGCAGGTAGGTAGTGCCAGATCCAGCATACAAACACGTAGCCAGCTGTGCCGAGCTGTCCTATCACTACTGGCCCACATTGCAGGCTTCGCACAGTCTGTCGCTCAGCAGATGTTCAGTGCTGGATGAAAAGAAGCACGTCTGGGATTTCTATCACTCTGCAGGTAAACCAACAACAGCAGCTGCAGGATATCACAAATAATAATAAAATAATAATAATATTCCATTGAGTGTGAAACCTGCGTCTTCCCTTTTTCACATTAGTTTGAAGAAGTCCTGAGATTTTTTTACTTGTGTAGCCTTGCACTTATGAGGTGCTTCCTGACCTTATTATCTTTGCAGTGGCTGTAATGGCAGTATTACTATATGCCACTGTTATTAACACTGCTCTCATGATGCCTGAGCATTCAGATCCAGACTGAGAAGTTATATCTAACCTAACAACTGGCATTAGATTCTTGATATTATTATATAGCGGTGGGTAACTTAGTTTATTTTCAGTTATCATACAGAGAAGTACTAAAATTAAAAACACATTAGCACAAAGGTTGCTAAAAAGTGGCCAACAGGCCAGCAGTGGTCCATATGCTTCATACAGGTGGTAATATAAATAGCAAAAAAATCAGAACAAAATACTATACACATAAATAGATATGTATACACAGACAACTTATATTTAAATTACAATAATAAATAGAAATACATAAAAAAGAAGTGCTTAGATACAAAATTGTACAGTTTATACAGGCACAGGCTATGTTACAATATATCACTGTGCATTGGAATTGTTAAGGCAGAAAATCATTAAGTGGTCCACAAAGACCCTCAGCAGTCTGTAGGTGGTACACCAAGACTGGTCAGTTTTTAAGTGGTCCACAGAAAAAAAGTTGTGAACAAATACGATAGATGGTATCACTTATTTTTCCTCCATACTCTCACTTTATATACCACCATCTCTGACTACATGCAATATCTTGATATCGCTGCATAGACTCTTATTGCAATGAACCGGAAAACCTTTGAGTGTGCAGGGAATCATCTCATAAGAAAAACAAAAGTTTTCTTGACTTTAGGTCACAATTTCTACTCCCCAGAAACTATTGTTTTAAACATTGTGCTGAACTCCATGTGTCTCAAAGTGTTGCAGTCTTATTATTATTATCTCCAATTTATATAGCGCAAACACATTCTGTTGCGCTGGGGTACAGTATAACATGGGTATGATAATCCATCATTTGACAGACTGATACAAAAGGAGTTTACAACCCTGCCCTTTAGCTAACAATCATACACATGACACTTTTATACCAAGTGCTTTGCAAGACAGAGTTTGCAAGCATACAGACTAACTTGGCTAATGAAACAAAAAGTAAATGAAGTAAAAGTGAGAAACAGTGGCTTGGCAGGTAGTTGAAGAGAATAGAGGGTTAATTACAACCTCCATTTGTGTGACTAAATCTAGTCAAGTGGCCAACTAGGCAAGTGTTATGTTTTTATTGGCCAGTGAGGTTTAATTGTAATAATATTAAAATAAAGGGGCTTAATGTATGAGCTTCATGTATGAAGTGAAGTACAAGGCTTTTAAATCCTTTTTGCTGTTGTTCAGTCATGTCTGACTCTCTGTAACCCTATCTACCTAAGGTTATCTTGGCAAAGATATTGGAGTGAGTTACCAGTTCCTTCCCAAATTGACTGCAATTTGTCTGATCTCCCTGATATGACCAGCCCATCTTTGGTGACCCTACGTTGTATAGCTCACAGCTTCATTGAAGTACACAAGTCCGGTCATGACGACAAGGTAGCAATCCAGAAGGGGGTTGAACCCTTATACGCTGTCACGATGTGCTTCTAGGTCCATACAGTGCATAGCTTGTCTATAGATAGCTTGCATTACAGTTTTCAAAATCACTGTAAATATTAATATAATAAGATATAAAGGGAATTTGATTAATATTCATGTAAATTTGCAAAATTCCAACTTGTCAGAGTAGGGTGCAGTGAGACAATGACAGCATTAAAGGGAAGGTCCTGGATGCTATTAGGTATATAATATAGCTATGTATTTATTTACTTTTGTGTACTTTATTTTATTAAGAAGTGCTAAAAAGTTCTTCCTTAAAATTATACAAATAGTCCCTGTATGGGTCTGCTCTCTGCAATGTATGCATGCAAACACTCTGTAAGGCTGGGTGTGCAATGTAGTGTCCTAGCCTATCAGGAACCGTGTCTCAGCTGCATGTTGCTGAGAGATAGTCACTGATTGGTTAGTAAAAGACACAGAACATCCAGCCTACAGAGTCTGTGTCTTCATGAGCTGCAGAGAGCAGACCCAAGCACTTCTTGATAAAGTACATAAAAGTAAATGTATACACATGGATACTATATGCCTAGTAACATCCAGGAACCTTCCATATTTCTCTTTACTGGTGGTTGGCAAAGTGTGCTTGTTTCATACAAAATGCGTAGATCACCCATAAGTTATAAATACTGCTCCAATTATCGGGGGATAACGCCATCACAGGGAAAATACTCGCAAGAGTACTCCTCAAAAGACTGGTGTCCACTATCGCAGAATAGCACCTCCCCGAGAGTTAGTGTGGCTTTAGAGCCAACAGGAGCACCACAGACATGGTTTTTGTTCTCAGGCAGCTCCAAGAGAAATGCCAAGAATAGTGCAAGGGACTGTACGTGATGTTTGTCGACCTTACCAAAGTGTTCGACACCGTGAGCATCAACATGGTCATCCAACTATATGAAGACCAGCTTGGCCAAGTCTTGCAAAGCAACAACTTGTCGGAGCCCTTCCCAATAAGTAATGGCGCGAAGCAGGGCTGTGTCCTTCACCAACCCTATTCATGCTATTCTTCAGCATGATGCTGCAAAGGCCCACAGCAGACCTTGATGATAAGGATGGTCTCTACATGTGATACCGCACCAATGGTGGTCTGTTTAATCTGAGGCGACTAAAGGCCCACACCAAGACAATGGAACGACTCATTCAAGAGCTACTGTTCTCAAAATACACTGCCCTTTTTCCCATACGGTGACAGCTCTGCAGTGATTGACATCTTGCTTTGCTGAGGCTGCCAAGCAGTTTGAAAAAGACGAAAGGTCTCCACCAGCCCACACCTCAGGAAGATTACTGTCCCCCTTGCATCACTAATGTCTGAAAACAGTCCATCAGTTCACCTACCTGAGTTACATCATCTCCTTGGATGCTAAGATTGACAAGGAAATTGACAACAGACTGGCAAAGGCAATTGGTACATTCGGAAGGTTATATAAAAGGGTTTGGAACAAGCATCTGAATAAATGCACCAAGGTCAATTTGTACAGAGCTGTTGTGTTGACCACCCTACTGTATGACTCTGAGTTACCTACCGCCATCACCTACGACTTCTTGAGCACGTTCATCAATGCAGCCTCTGCACCATCCTCAACATCCACTGGAATGACCACGTCACCAACACTGAAGTCCTAGAACAGGCAGGAGCCATCAGCATTGAGGCCATGCTGTTGAAGACACAGTTGTGCTGGGCAGGACGCATCTCTAGGATGTAGGGTGATCAGCTTCCAAATATTGTGCTATATGGTAAGCTCACCACTGGTAATCGTGACAGAGGAGGATCAAGAAGAGGTCCAAGGACCTGTTGAAACAGTCCATTGACCATCATCAATGGACGGTATTAGCTTTGGGCCGCAAGGCCTGGAGAAGTACTATTCACCAGGTTGACTCCTCTTTCGAGAGAACACGCAGGGCTGATGCCACTAATGCCACTGCAGCACCTAAAACAGATAAAGCTTTCCCATGCAACCCCTGCATTCGAGTCAGCCAGTCCCGCATTGGCCTCTTCAGCCAGAGAGCCCGCAGTTGTGGAAAACATGCCTTTTAAATGTTAATTTGCAAAGCCAAGCCAAACACATATGCAGAAAGAGAAAATGTTAAATTATATAATGATTAATGATTCCTATTCAGAATTAACATATGAACATTTCATGACTGTATAAAATCACATATATAGTTGTCAACAGTGCGGGTTGTCAAAAGTTGTTGCTGGCAAGGAGCGCCAAAGGCGAATCGAGGGGCCGCATTTGCGGAGGTGGAGGCTCCTACCGCGACCACAACATTTACGGACTTAGCATCCGCAAATACAAGCCGCGCCAAAATACGACATTAGCGGCCGAAACCTGCGCACATGAAAACACTAAAACCGCAAAAAATACATACAACAAACACATAAAAAGCTTACTCACAGCAAGGGGGGCACCCAGCACCTCTAAAAGTGAAGTTACAACTCAATTTAAGTAGAAATTCAAGAGTTTAGACACCCGAATATCCCCTAAACAAGAGGAAAAATGGCCGCGAAAAAAATGAAAACGAGGCTACAGGACCCTAAACACGCAAAACACCACAAAACACATACGTAACAAAAAGCCGTACGAGGTCCAAGAATCAGCCACAGCCGCGTACTACACACATTAGGCGACATTTTACAACACTAACTTACAGTACACAATGCGGAAGTACACAGCTACCCTAATGGATTTGGCTCGCGCACGCACACTATTTACACTACACACTGCACACATTGCTGACACTTACACAGCAGCTCCACAACACTGAAAACACACATTGTATGCTGCGGCAACATCAAAACAGATTGTCAGCTCTTCAACACAATGCTTCCTGCATATATTACTTCCAAATAGGTAAAATATATTCATTTATTAATTTATTATTTATTTGATTTTCCCAAGCCTGCAAATGTTTTCACACCCGTAAATGGCAAAAAGAGCACAGGGAAGGGAGAGGGGGGAGAAAGACGCAGGGGAGAGAGAAGGGGGAAAGAGTCACGGGGAGGGAGAGGGGGGGGAGACACAGGGGAGGGAGATCAGGACAAAGAGACACAGGGGAGGGAGATCAGGACAAAGAGACACAGGGGAGGGAGAGGGCGAAAGAGACACAGGAAAGGGAGAGGGGGGAAGTGACACAGGGAAGGGAGAGAGGGGGAAAGGGACACAGGGGAGGAAGAGCGAGGAAAAGAGACACAGGTGAGAGCATTTGTCTGTAACGCTCTCAAAGTTACTGGCTTGCTCATGCGCACAGCGCATGCTACGGCCTGCAATGACCTGCAAAGCTGCTCATTGTGGGGTCCGCGAAGAGCGTCAAAGGCGCTCATTGCAAGGCACGTAAAGTAGAGGGGGGAGAGGCATGGAATGAGCGTCTAAGGAGGTCATTGCGAGACCCGCAAAAGTTAGAGGGGGAGAGAGCCTCGCATTGTGTGGCAAACAGCATTGCGAGGCTTCAAGTGTTTTTTGCAGTCATTTTTGACGGGCAAGTCTCTAGTTACATTATATTAATTGTAAAATGTACAGGTTACAGGTTCATTATCTACAAATAATCTCAGAAACTCTGAAGGGGATTTTAGGAGATATATTATGTGATATATGGTGATACATTTTCCAGGCGATACAGTTCTGTTTATTTAAAAAATATATTACAGACTCTAACACAATCCTTTTTGGTCTTGTCAATATGTTATTATGTTTTATGTGTTATGAACCTAAGCAGCAATGTTTTGTTTTGAAAATACTGAATAACATTACCTTATCTTCACTATGTAGGGCTGTGCAATTCTGCACCAAATCATTGCAGCAACCATGACTGTATTCCTCAAGACTCCTTTAAAGGGACATGGACATTTCTGGATGTTACTAGGTATATAATATACTGTATATCTTTGTCTATTTACTTATTTACTTTATTAAAAAGTGCTTAAAAGTTTTTTTTTCTGCCTAAAAACATACAATCTGTACCTATGTAATACACAGACTGTGAAGAGCAGTGTTTCAAATTAGCCTG
Organism: Discoglossus pictus; assembly: GCA_027410445.1. Classification (NCBI taxonomy): domain Eukaryota; kingdom Metazoa; phylum Chordata; class Amphibia; order Anura; family Alytidae; genus Discoglossus; species Discoglossus pictus. The sequence continues at coordinate 226,088,451 of CM050168.1, read as the reverse complement.
TCAGTGACCTCTCTCAAGCAGCATGTTAAAGAATGTTGCCACTGATTGGTTACTATGATATAGTGCAACCCCTGTACCTAGAAGTACACTGATTTCATGAGATGGGAGTAACCAGTTAGAAACTATGAGGCGGATTCAATTGCAAGCCTGCAATTGCTACGGATACAGGCCATATGTCTGCAAGTGTGCTGCGGGCTCCTGTTCGTTTCCGATTCTGGTGTTATTCAATTAAACAAACCTGCAAGTTACAGGCCAAACGCCAAAGCCGTAAACCATGCACTTGTGCATAGCAGTTCAGGGCGGGAACATGATCAATTAAGCAAGCCCGTAATCATTTAAAATCAGCCAATATAAAATTAGACTTTCATTATTACGGCAGTAAAACATGGAGGTTACATGTCAATCAATTAGGTTCGGGGTCTAATATGCGATCAGGCTTGCAAACCCTCAAAACACAAAATAATAAAAATGAAAGCAATACTGTTCTAGTCCATGTGGGTGGCCTCATATTTTTTAACTCATTGGTTCCCGAGATCAATATAACCCTGAAATGTAATTTTGTATTGCCATTTTACAAGCTTGAGACTGTTGTGCAATTCATTCTAATGTCTATCATCGCTTTCCCCGTCATTTACAGAGCAGTATTGATTTTATATTTGCTTTTACAGTACTACGATCAGGTGTTTAACCCCCTTGCGGGTCCTCTCTAGCACTCGTCGATTTTCTCCTACATTTGCTGTTTACGGGTATGAAAACATTTGCGGCCTTGGGGAATTGTAGCAATTGAATAGCGATTTGCAATTTTAGCGATCGTAACTCTTGCGGATGGAAAAGATCAAAGGCATTGGGAGCTGTAAGTTGCGGTTTTAACAACCGCAAGGTTTTCAAGGTCGTAACACGTAAATCATTTGGACGCCAATTGAGTCAGGCTCAATGTGTAAGATTTTAGGCAGAAAAAACTATTTTTAAGCACTTCTAAATACAATATATTACACAAAAGTAAATGGATACACATGGATAAAATATACATAGTAAAATTCATATTCCTTTGTTATAATGAGATCTGAGACGCCTACTCTAAGTAGGCTGTATTTTATAATACAAATCATCATCAAATGCATATCACTTAATTATATGCTGCATATGCTTAAGACATATTATACTAGAAGAGGAGATGAAAATATATTTTTACCTCTCAGCTTTTATTATAATACATGCAATCGGTCTTGCGGGGAGGGGGGGGGACCCCAGTAGTAGATCTGTATATGTCAGTGACTTGCATCCATATCTTTTTAAGGCAATTTTATTGCATTTTGGTGACTTCGGGGCTAGTTGAGCCCTTTTCTCATTAAATTAACAACAACTTCATCATCAATCATTAAGGTATTTCAAATTTCCCAAGCCACAATCATCTTTATCTGTGATATGAGCTGCCATGTTTCACCTTGCAAGGAGTTTCAAGTCACTGCTGTGAGAACGGCGAAAACTGCTTCTGGTTGATTGCTAGTTTTATGAACACTTTTTAAATATCCAGAGTACTGGAACATGCCAGCCAGTCTCTAAATCTATGCGGTCACATTTATGACTCAAAACACCAATCAAATTTAAATTAAAAAGAAAGAGAGAAGGTTTCCCTTGATTTTTGCTCTGGTAGTGTAACATATAGAAACGTGACATATTAAGTTAACTGCAAGAACAGTTTTTCTCCATTAGTTCTGATCTTTTATGGCCTCATTTAATTGACATCAGAATGTCTTAAAAGTTCAACAATTGGAAGAAAAGGAGATTGATAAGATTCTTCATGCAAACAGTAACAGAGACCTGTGCATTATATGGCAGACAATGTTGTTTGTAAAATGGTAAATTCCACAATATCTAAAACACGAGTTAAAGATAAAAACGTGCACTTGCTCCTTGTATCTATGCTATATAGTTGTTGTAGTTTCTCTTTCTTGTGGTAAGCAGTGGCAACCGATAAAATGAACATACAAACGTGTCCAATGAAGTGGACGAGTTATGGTAATGGCCCTGGATTCACATGACCAGTGAGCGTTCACTATTTCATGGCGTGACGGTAGACATGATGGTGTAATACAGTCTTATTCCTGAGTGACAAGTAGATATCACATTAGAGGCTAATGATAACAGATATACTGGTCTGGAAGGTAGCCCACTCTTGACTGTGGTTGACCTCTGACCTGACTCCTGCAAGCTTCACTAACACAGGGTAATTGTCACAGGTGCAGAAGAAAATGCCGACCCAAACCCTCCATACAAAAGCAAGTTGGACAGGGGCTTTAAGAGAGGGCTTGACCTCTGGTGACAATTCAAGGACGTTTTATTCTAACAATGGTATGAACAATGGCTACAAGGGAAGGAGGAAGTGTGGTGAATGCCACTGCCATGGAATATGAGTGAATGCCACTGCCACGAAGGGTCTCAATAGAAGGTGACTAAACATCACCATTAAGTGACTTGCTGCTGACTTGTCTATAGCTGGGGACGATTTGTTAGGAAGCAAATAATCTTTCTATTTCCTTCCTATACAAAAATAATCGTCATTGCCTTTGTCTCCTTGCCACTCCTGTAACGACTCGTGGGAAGTAATAATAACATTATAAATACTTAATTCCTCCATAAAGTGACTCATATTGCTACACTTTATAAAATATTTTTCAACAAACAAACAAACAAAGCAAATAAAAGAAATATAAGAGTAAGGAAGAAGTAAGAGAAGAAAATAAACAATAATGCTAAAAGGCAGATTGTGTTGTGGTGCTTTATGATATTTCCGGGTAAACGCTATACTACAGGAAATGAAGCCAAACCGTTCACTGGAAGCTTTGACCACGAGGCTAAGGGTGAGATGTTGTGTCCATATCATGGGAAGACATGATTCCCTAGAGAAGACTCTGAGGCTGGGAAAATTGAAGGCACACAAAGAAGGGGACAGCAGAGGCTGAAATGGATAGATGAGGTAATTGAAGCAATGAACATGAGCTTGAGGAAACTCAGCAGGGTAGTGGCTGATAGATGTCTTTGGCATGCTGCCGTCCATATGGTTATGGAGAGACGGACATGACTGATTGACTAAACAACAAAAAGATACACTCAAAGTAAAGGCAATTTAATTCCATTCATACAGACTATGCCAAATGTACCAAGCTAAGGACCTTGGGGAAACACTGGGAGAGGTCTGGAAAACCCTCAGAGAACATCTCCTGATCTTATGTTTACGATTATGTATGTTCACCAGATCTGCCTTAGTGCCAATTCAATTAGTATCATTAAGATTTAAAAAATATTCATTTAATAATTTAAGATTTTATTATCAGTGTATTTATAGTGCCACAGAGACGGTTTAAGGAGAGAACTGAGGTATTTGTTATTGGGGATCTCATTGCTTGTTAGTGGTTATATTTCAGTTTCCTTAACCAGAGCCCAATGAAAGGAATGTGTTGGTTTCCTTGTCATTATGCCCTATTGCAGGGTCAGATGTGGCTCTATAGACAGTCCTACCTAGTATGGAGAGGACTTTTTTCATGTGTGTCCCTATATTGATGCAGAATATCCGTACCCTCAAGGACAATAAGGGTAAGTGCAAGGTGGGCCATTTAAGTCTTCCTCTAACTGTTCACTTCTGCCCATTATAAAGGTACAGGGATTACATTAGAATGATCTAGGGAACATGAGTTTAAGGTAATCCTAAATCCATTCAAATGTCATCACTCTCACACCCTCCAGCAAACTCCATGGTGCGATTCCAAAGTCGCTGATAGTTTTCAAGAACACAATGGCCTTAATATGTAACCACCCAAATATTTGGCCACAGAATATGAAAGGGCACAACAAAAATGTTGGCCGTATCAGGTTCACTGATTTGGGACAGTGACACTCTTCAGGGTAGAAAGCCAAAATTACTGTCAGGTTCCTTCTGAAGGTCATAGGTCGTGCCCTAAAGTTATTATTTAGTCATAAAATGCTTTGATGGGTAACCTGATCACAGCTCAGTGTATACAAAGCCTAAGGATAATTGTCTGTGCAAAATGGGGAGATTATGTTACTCTTAATAGACTGTGAGGCCTGCATATAGCTAGATAAATGCTGAGTCTGTGGTGAAAGGGGTGATGGGAAACCCCATCTGTTTAGTTCCTGTTGGCTCTGCGTAATTATATAAACACAATAAATAGACTGGATTGTATTACGGGATCTGCCGCCATCTTAAAAACCTCTGTCACTGTGGTTTCAGTGTGAGATCTGGATTTAACCCATTGGAATCTGGTTTCTTGCCCAGAATCCCATAAGTGCATCTACATGGGTATCTAGAGGAATTATGACTGACTTGTGGACATCCTAGACATCACTGCTGAGCATGTATTGAGCATCCACATCATTGGACTGGTCATTTTCAATTTTACAAATAGTCCAAATACCACATCATAAACCCACTGCAATTCATCTTGGGGGGTATTTATTACAGAAATTCCCAATATACACAAGGAAGCCCCAAACGCAATAAGGAATTATACTCTACACTAAATAAGTTTTGAAATATTTAGAACTGACTTTGCATCTCCTATATGCCAAAATGTGTCTCAGAGGGCTTGATAAGGGTGGGAGAGTGGGCTAACTGGAAGATAACATTGAGGGTCTTTATTTTGGCCACTACAGAGACAGATAAGCAGACTGTAATCTTAATTAACACATCAAAGCAGCTAATTAATATGTAGTAGCCACCTATTTGTAGATAAATACAGCAACAACAACATGAAATTTCCCAGAATTGATTCAGTTTTGCAAAACAAATGAATAAAATAACAAAGGGCCAGTTTTTCATGCTCTTTAAGAATAACCTAAGCAAATACTTTTTTGGGGGGTGACAGAGTCCCTTTAAATTAGCATTGTTTTCCACAAAAGATATTGCCACACACATATTTAACAATAGGTTTACTTGCTATAAGGTTTAATATAATTGTATTACAATATTTCAAATGATTATTCCTTTAAACTTGTGAAAATCAAATTATTTTTAGATTTTCAAAAGCCACACTTTCCAATTCCTATGGTAAGGTAGCGCCAGCATTCAAATATCCCAGAGACAGTAATTCCAGCAGAAAAAAAAGATAATAATAAAAAAGCAATGGTGTTTATTATACCCAAGGCTCCAGCAGGAAAAGAAAGCTTTGTCAGTCTGTGTATTTCGGATGGAAGCTGTGTGCATAGCACTTTAGAGCGCTCGCTACAGATGAGGTTTGAGTGCCATTCGGTCTCTCTGTCTGTGACAGGTATTTGAAGAGAAAAAGAGGGCAGCAACAGGGAGCTAGAAACCTATAGAGAGGGGAAGTGCTGGCAGCCAGAGGGGAATTCATCTGCTTTATGTTATTTCCTTTTGTCACCTCGATTTGGTTGAGGCCTGGGCTGTATGTCCCCCCAGCAGAAGAGGTATTATTAACTATTCTGCTACCTAAGCCAGCAATATCATACAAAAAACATCTATCTATCTATCTATCTATCTATCTATCTATCTATCTATCTATCAGCAATCTAATAAAACTATGGGCTCTATTCTATTACCCAATTTGCTAATTTATACACACTTAAAATCACTCTTAATATTGCCACATATTCTATTAGCTACTAGCAATCCAATTACGAGCTACCCGCCCGCAATCGCTACAGGCCAGCCAAAGCCACAAAACCGGCCTTAGAACTCCATTGGTTTTAGCACAGCTCGAATATTACGAGCTATAAATAATCAAAGTCACACAAAATCAATAATCTATTAGGCCCGTAGCTCTAACCCATAGCCCGACACATAGCTCTAGTCTAGCTTGTAGCTCTAGCTCGCTAGCTGAGTAATAGTGATCCCGGGACTAAAGTGGTTAATACATACCATGAAACCCACATGGGCTAGAGCAGATGATCTAATTCATTTTATAGATTGCAAGCTCGATAGGTAAATATTACTTATTGGTACTAATTTATTTGTATCCTCCAGTTGCAGGTTACGTGGCTGCATTTAAGAAGTAAATTATGGGCTTGTTTAAATATTGCCAGATCATATGATCACGCTATCTTAAATCAGACTTAAAAAGACAGGGTTTACGAGTTTGGCCTTGCGGTCGGAATTTGTGAGCTGGAGTCAATAGCAGCTAATAAAATATGGCATAGTGTAAACTTGATTTACAGTCAGTATGTCAATCAATGAAACTGAAATACCAAGTTTGTTAGATTTAATCTAGCAGCTGTAGACAGAGCACACAAATGCAAAAGCAGCTTAATATATAGGTTTCCTTGCTTGTGCATAATCCTTCCTGGTCTTTGGTTAAAGCTGTGTAATACAGCAGGCATATTCTGAGCAGGAAACTATTTTTTAAACTCTTCTTTTAGACGTTCAAATGTGAACACAAATTTACTATTTATTCACTATATATATATATATATTTATATATATTTATATATATATATATATATATTTATATATAAATCCATATATATATATATATATATATATACTGTATATATATATACACACGCACTAACTAACAATAAAGGCACTATGTAATAAATTGTGTAATATCTTAATTTCTATTATAAAATTAATACATTCTTATATATTGGAATAGGTGAAGGATTTGTTAGAAATATGATATTTTAAGTGGTGTATATATTTATTAATAAAGTATAAGTGTCTAAGTATAGTTTAAAGATACAAATTAAATACAGGTGGCTGTTTAATGTATTTGTTAAATGCAAACAAACAAGAACTATTTGTTGTCTATAATTTGTATTCTATACTACAAATTCCTCATGAAAAAAAACAAAAAAACTAAAGACGTGTATAAAAAAAAATAATGAAAAGCAAACAGACCTTTATGAATAGCTAAGGACAGATCCTTTTTTTGGGGAGGGGAGATGGGAGGACACAGTGATAGAAAGCCACTTTAGGTCTGAATTGCCCCTCCACTCCAATCAGTTTTGCTGGATGCTTTTAATGACGACCCGTCCTGCTACTCTCATCCACCCCCCTCTCCATCTCCCTATCTCTACAATGAGCCCTCCATTCAGGGCTGACAGCAGCACAATCAGGGCTCCATTCACAGGCGGCCTGTGTTAACCCCTCTGAAAGGAACGCTAATGCATGTGGCAGTAATGGCAATTAGGTAAAAAAAAAGAAAAACTAATATTAGAAGGAGACAAAAGCTGTGGTCTTTAAGCATTACAGGTGTTGTTTTTTATACATATATATATACTCCGGCCCTTTGTGGAAATAAAGGGACAAGCGGTTCTGTTAAGTTTTCCTTCTTTATTTGTGAAGTGCTGGGACTTAAAGCTTCAATTAATTAGAGACTGGGAAGAAATGAAGACATGGCTGAGCCTGCATTCCTTCCTTAGATAAACAGGATAATTGCCTTCCTATGGAAGGTGCCTCTGCCCCAATGCTAAAATCACTCCCAAGAAACTTTTCCCACCTTACAAACAACTTAAATGGTACTGATACTGAAAAGTAATTTTGCTCCGTCGGATGTATAGTCCCAGTTATGCAGCTAATTTCCTTCCTCCACTGTACAGGTCCTTTCTGTCTTCATTTAGATGCCAATAAATGTAATTGGAGGATCCTTTTACAGCAGGTCGTCTTTTCTTTAAGTTTTGATGTTGGGAGCTGCTCAGGATGTTGGGAGCTGCTCAGATTCTTCCACCTAGGGTTGACATCTAACCATCTCTTGGTAACATGGAAGAATAAATAAATGCCTTCCACATCTGGATTGACACATACACCATAAATATGTATAGTCAAACAAGGCAAATTGTATTAATAAAGACCTCACATGATAATGGAGCAAGATTTGGAGAGGAAAGAAGAGACACTGATGTCTTTAGGTTTTTGCTTTTGCCCAAAATATATAGTTGACTAATGTAGAGGCGGAGATGGATAGATTAGGTAATTGAAGCAATAAAAATGAGCTTGAGGGAGCTCAGAGTCGTAGTGACTGATAGATGTGCTTGGTGTGCTGGGGTCGGACACGACTGTACGACTAAATAACAACAGACACTTTTCATTACTAGTTTGTTAAAGGGGAAATTTTGCCTAAACATAAGTTGTTCTTATATGAAAGACTGCACTTAGGGAAAATTAAAATGTGCATGTGAAAGTGACAGAACTTATTTTTCTGTTGCTACAAGAACTATGGTTAACTCTTGTTTCTTTCAGCCAATCACATTGAACAGCTCAGAATGCTAAAAGTCTGTGTCAGTGCACATAAAATGCATGGGAGGGCCATGGTCAAGACAAACATTGGACAACACTGCTCTAGATGGTATGAATACAGTGATCTCTCCAGAATCAGAATTTATCAAAGGGAGGTGAAACCAGTATATTTTATTAACCTTTGGAAAGCTCTTTCATGGAAAAAAGCTCTAATAATTCCCATTTAATTTAAGGTGGAATGTCCTCTTCAACATATAATGTCCTAAAGAACACACAGAGGATATTGTAAAACAAGTTAGAATATAAAAGGTGATAAGCAATATAGATGTTCGCTAGCATTTCCTTCAAATGTGTTCATGTGCTTTTAAAACTAATCTTGCCATGAAAAACTTCTGGTAAAATGTCTATGATTTATAAAACCCTTACATGTAAAGCATTATGAGTGATTGTTATGTGTCAACTGTTCTCTGCTATACGTGCGGTTTTACCTAAAAATATATTGTATGACTCCCATAAGAGCTTACGGATAATTTTGCATGTTCTTGGAAAGCTCTGGGGGTGCTTGCAGTGAGTCTAATCCCTATATGTAAACTCAGCCTCTGTAAGAGCAGCTAAACTCTTTATGAGAACACTTACAAGACCTTTAAGAAAGTAGGAATGCAAAAATTAGAAGAAAAAAAACAGTCAAAAGAAGCATTTTATAGGGCTCTGAAAAATAAAAAAGTTCGACCCAGAAATCCTAAAGCACAAAAGAAGCCTTTCCAATGGTTAACCCTATCCTCTACAACAATAAATACTAATAAACAATCACCTAAATCACAATTTAAATTACAAAAACCTGCTTACTCAAATAAACAATGACAACCTATTAATGCCAAGCCACACCTGGTTAATACAGATCCCCAGGGGTTAACTGCTACTCACCTACTAATACATTTACAAAACCTTCAATGATAATTATTTCTTAGCATTCAATGTGTATCCCATGACATTTAATGCCATGTAATATGTGGGAAATTAACATATTATAGTGATGCCTCTGAACTACAATGTTCATGTGCAATGATAATAAACCTCATCAATGTGTTGTCAATCAGTATACGATTCCTAACACCTCAACTTATGAAATAACGCTTAATACATTGGTGGTAAAACAGTATAATGAGTGCCGCCAGCAGTCCAGGATTGCAGGAGCAATCTGCTTATGTATTCAGGTTCACTCAAACTGAGCCCACGTGCATGACTACAATGAATATTATGGAGTTACTCACCAGGGCTCATACAGAAAGAACCTGAATACACAAGCGGAAATATACTTAAATCCTGGATTGTTGGTGGTACTAAGAGGACATACCTCATCACCACTGGTCAAGTGTATGTGCACATAATAATTATCCATCACAAACAAAAGAGGCAGACACAGTGAATCAGTTTTAAAGGTTTACTGAAAAATTATCAATTTACAACAAGCACGATCAATAAAGTAACAAGACGACACAGATATATTATTTGTTGTGAAAATTGATCCCAGGGGTCTATGAGGCTGACTAAAAATTAAATTAGGAAACTATCTAACCCCTTACAGTGCAGTGTACAAAAATGCATAGCACTTACATATCAGTCACATCTGATCAGTACACAAGAATAAAATTTAGTGAAGATATTCTCCAATATATTTTTAATTACTTTTTGTGACTTGTCTTTGGATGTGAATCACATGATAATTGCTAAGAAGCATTACATGGCTACATCAATAGGATATTAAGTCTTTTTTGTTGTGAATAACACATAATTTACACTAGTGTTATTTGAAAGATTATTCTTGCAAACATTGATTGAGTCATCCACTAATTATTACAATCACTGATTAGATGTAGTTATGTACATGTACTGTATGTTGTTGGTGTGCACTGTATATGGTTCGCTTACTGTATCAGGTAACACTGCTTGGAGATCAACAAGCTGTAATTTTCTATAAAAAATATATATGGAAAAGAAAAAAATAACTAAAACAATCTCTTCCTCCTCTTTTACACAGTGGCCCCTACTCCTGTGTCACCATGTGGTCTCCTGGATCTGGTACTGCAGTGGCCATTGGTGTAGTCGGACCCAATTCTTTAGCAGCACTTCGGGCAGGCGGTGTTGTGGAGGGTCATGTCGGGGGGGGGGGGGGGGTGATTAATTGGGAAACCAACTGTCTTTGTGTATGTTCAAGATTGGCGGAGAGGAGGTCCCTCGGTTTAAGCAAAGTTACCATTTATGCCGGAAAGCTGCCCTCCACAGACTGGGTAATATCCTGTTTTTGGAGATGATGTTTCAGCAGTTCTAATTTAATGTGGTGATGGTGCCTCCAGTTGTTGCACCTGATGCTCTGTACTCTCTCTGTACACTTGTTGTTGCTACTTCCCTCCAATGCGGGAGAGAGTAGCAGTGTGGGACTTGGATGCTGAGGGGCCAGAAACTGCCAGGGCTGCAGGTGTTGGTGGTGATAGTGCTGGAGCGGTGGTGGTGGTGGTGGAGGGGCAGCTGCTCAAGCCTCCTGTCCTAGGTTTATATAGACTGGGGCAGCCTGAGAAAGCAACCACTGTTGCTACCTCTAATAAACAATTCATAAGACCTTTTTTTCTCGCATGAGACAGAATATCATATTTGCGGCTTTATTAATATTACATTGTGATTGGAATGTGGGTTCGCTCGTAGATCAAACTCACAAGATTTCATTCTAGAATATTATTTTATGTAATTGCCAATGGAGGCTCGTGTGCTGGTCAGCTGTAACCGTGTAACTCTGACTGTGGCTAAAGGGACATTGAAAGCAATATTATTCTATCATGAAAATCATTTAAACTTTTACAAAAATTGCTTTTTTGGTGAGAAATATTAATCAAAACATGTTTAAACTTCCTTAAAAATAAAAGGATATGTCTGTGCATATCAGCAAATTTAATAAGCTCATTGGCAGACTAGCAAGACTCAAGCAGCTATATTCCTGTACATTGGTCGGGGACACCAAGGGCAGCAACTATATTATCAAAGCAGTTTATTATGCTATGGGACATTCAATTTGAAAAGAAACAAACAGTGAACATTTGTTAAATATCCTTTATCAGATGCAACTCAGAGAAAGGCTATATATATATACTAGCGAATTGCCCGTCAAAAAATGACGGCAATGAAATTGTAAGTGAGCTAATGCTATTTGGTGTATAATAATAAAATAACTAATAGATTAATAAAGTAATATACTTCACCTATTTTGAAGTAATATATGCAGGAAGCATTGTGTTGAAGAGCTGGCAATCTATTTTGATGTTGCTGCAGCATTAGTGGTGTGGAGCTGCTGTGTAAGCGTGATGAATGTGTGCAGTGTAATAGTGTGCGTGCGCGAGACCAAACCGTTAGTGTAGTTGTGTACTTCTGCATTGTTCTAAAATGGCGGGTAATGTCTGGTATACGTCTGTATCGGAATATCCGTAGGTGTTTTCTTGTGGTGTTTTGCGTGTTTAGAGTGCTGTAGCCTCGTTTTCGTTTTGTTCGGCGGCCATTTTTTCTCTCGCTTAGAGAATTTTTGAGTGTCTAAACTCTTTTATTTTGAGTTAAATTGAGATGTAACTTCATTTTTTGAGGTCCTGGCTGCTCCCTCTTGCTGTAGGTAAGCTTTTTATGTATGTGTTGTGTGTATTTATTGTGTTTTTCATTTTTTCCTGTCTGCGGGTTGCGGCTGATTTTTGCGAGGCCGTAATGAGTGGTAACGTGTCTCGTTTGTTATTTGCGTTGCGACGTAAACTTTGCAAGGGTCGCAGTTGCTGTGTCGTATTTTGCTTCGCGAGGGCCGTGGCTCGCTGCGCGAGCACGCAAGCGTTGGCAACAACTTGTATGCTCACAACTATATATGTGATATATATATATATATATATATATATATATATATATAGTCCGGAGTTACAGACTACCCATCTTATAGATGACCCGTACTTAAGAACAAGCTTCCAAGGCTTTCTGTATTATTATTACTACAGTACAGGGGTCTTATTATTATTATCATTATTATTATTACAGTATTAAACTGTATTATATTACCATATATGAGCCATTATAGTATTGTTATTATTGTTATTATTATTCATCATAGATGAGAGACATTCTCAGGAACATATCTTATCTGTAACCGGGGACTGTCTGTATATACAATATATGAGATGAGTATGGGTTCAAAACTCCTACAATTTGCACTTCTGGTTTCTAAATTATAAATACTAACTAGCCAGATAAATAGTATGAGAGAGCCAGTGACAGCAGGTGTATAATTGTGGTGATGCATACTTCTGTTATTTGGTGGAGCCTTGTAAATGAGCTATACTCTTATACAAGGGCATAGGAACAGAAAAAATATATATACATACATACACAGAGAAATGCCCTGCTCTTTTTCCTGTAATTCCCGCTTAACACCAAACCTTGCAATAGCGCTGTGTTTGACCTCCTATTTCCTGTTTAGCCATTTAAATCTCTGCTCAGCGCTCTTCAATTCGCCATAGTGCTATCTGAGCGATATGTTATCAAAATGCCCCCATTTTGGATATATATGTATAAATATATAGTTCACCACAACAATCATTTAATATATGGTCGTCAAAAGAGCGATAGAAGGCTTCCACCATACAGTAGTACAGTAAATAAATAGTAAATCTGTGTTCACATTTGAATGTCTAAAACAAGTTAAAAAAAACCTGCTTCCAGCTCAGAATTCCGAGAAAAACAGTTATTACACTGCATTCTGGGAAGCTAAGCTGGGACATGCAAATGTGCCCACAAATGCCTCTGTCTTTAATCCATAAAACATTTTAAACATGGCTTCCTTTAAGCTTATGCCTGCTGAATTACACAGCTTTTATGCAAAGCCAAGGTTGGATTATACACAAGCTGTGAATCCTATGCACGCACAGCTGTTTCAAGCTTACTGGCTATCATCAACATGGAGCCTGATCTCAGCTTGTGTTGTGGACTTTATGAGTAGGTAGTTCACCACAACAATCATATATAATATGGTGGGCAAAAGAGCGATAGAAGCCCTCCACCGTACAGTAGTACAGTAAATAAAAAGTACATCTGTGTTCACATTTAAACGTCTAAAACAAGTTGGAAAAAAAATATATACAGTAAACTCCCCGTTATCCAGCACCTATGGGGATTTCCTATTGCTGGATAAATGTAGTTTCTGTATAATCGAAAGTCTCAAAAACAACAGCCTAAACAACCCTTAAACCCCTTGAACCACCTCAAAAACCTATTAAATAGCTACTAACAACTAAACTAAACTATTTTTTCAATGTGTCGGATAGTGCCGTATAATGGGGAATAGAGGTAGGTGCCGGTTGCTTGAGAGTCCTGGGTGGTTAAGTGCTGCATAATCGAGAGTTTACTGTATATACATATATATGTAATAATAAAATCTGAGGGGGATCTATCCCCCCATCCCGCCAGTTACTATGACTATGCTCTTATAGAAGATTATATAATGTCTCTGCCCAGGTTCCCAGATTGCAGTGTAATAACTGTATTTCTCGGAATTCTGAGCAGGTAATAAGTATTTTAACTTGTTTTTAGAAGTTCAAATGTGAACACAAATGTACTATTTATTTACTGTATTACTGTAAGGTGGAGGCTTTTATCGCTATTTTGCTCACCATAAATTAAATTATTGCTGTGGTAAGCTACCGCCCCACAAAATCTACTACACAGGCAAGGAACTGGCCCCACACTGATGAGAGGCAGTGACCTCGAAACAATGCTGTCTGTGGGTAGGTTTCCTGGCTTGTGCATAATCCATTGTGGTCTTTGCTTAAAGCTGTGTAATACAGCAGGCATATGCTTAAAGGAGCCATGTCTGAAATGGTATTTGGATTAAAAAGTGAAGCCTTTATGGGCACATTTTTATGTCCCTGCCGAGATTCCCAGAATGCAGTCTAATAACTGTATTTCTCGGAGCTCTGAGCAGGAAACAAGTATTTTAACGTTTTACAGACGTTTGAACACAAGCATACTATTTATCTACTCTCTCTCTGTATATATATATATATATATATATATATATATATATATATATATATATATATATATATATATATAAATACACACAATATACAGGCCTTTGTATGCTTGCACTACATAAAGAAATGGCACTTTATACACAATAATTGCTTCTCAACTTTTGTCACCTCTTGTCCACTATGAACAATAGAAATGTCAGTGCACAATCTGAGCTGGGACTCCTTTTGCCCCTGAAGTGTCTGAGTGAGGGGTAGAAGGTGAAGGGAGCCATCTGAGAAAGATAACAGACCCATTGAGAGCGCTGAACTCTCCCCACAAGCCGTCAGTCTATTGAACCACTGAAACTGCTCTAAAGAGATTTAGCCCAAAGCAGTCTCCCAATCACCAATTAGACAAATATTAATATCAATTAAGCTGTTATACAGCATAGGTTTCATATAATTACCTTAATGGCCTGACGCTTTTTTTTTGTCCCTCTTTTTTTCAGAAGCGGTTTCTTAAACAAACTTGGTCTTTTGTATGAGGGGCCTAAGAAAATTTCCAGCAGGGAGCTGAGCTTTTGTGATGGTTTCTAAAGAGACAGGGGGAATGTTCTATTTAATGACAAACACCTACTTTAAAGCATTGCTTGTTCCTGTGCCTGTTCCCACCACATTGGGTTAGCAGGCTCAAAGCCTATTAAGCGTCAGAGACAAAAAAAATAAATAAAATGAAGGAGGGTGTTGAGACACATGCAGTGATCTGGAGACACAATAAGATACCCAGACTGGTATTGCCAGCTTGTGGAGAAAGCTGCGTTTCAATTAAGGCTCCAATGAGAGGGCCATATCCGTTCTTCCCAATAGGACAAAGAGCTGGAGAGAGGGAGTGAGTGATAGAGGTGAAAAACATCTAACTTGCAAAATAACACAAATCAGCCTCATTTAGGCCCTTGTGGACTGAGTACTAATTAAAAGGAGAATTCTCCAACTTCTCATTTCTATTGGAGGGTCAGCACAATGCACATTGCCCCCTTTTCATTCCCTTCTTATTCCCTGTTTAACAAACATAGGTTAGAAATGGACCCAGATGCCGAGCTATGTGAGAGCAGGGCTGTCAAACCCACTAAGGAACATGTCTAAAAAGGAAAAGGGCTCACCCACATAATGCCTTTTGTGGTGTCACTTTTAGTAGATTTACAAGGTTAGTACAAAAAAACACAACAATGGTAATAAATGCTACATGCATTATTTAGGGACTCACATCGCAGGCGGCTGACATATTGAAAAAGCACTGTAAGCAGCTACTTCAAATTCAATATAATTTTATAGAAGGTACTTTATTCATTGCACATGTAATAAAATAATTCTCCAGCATAATTAGCAACTCTTCTTCAAAAAGGCATTACAGAGTGGAAAACTTATATAATATACATTTATATATTTATATATATATTGCATTTACACAGTTGGTAGATGTTTGTTTGCATCTCTCCATCTTTTAATGCTGAACTTTTATCCCCCCTTTCCCATTATTTTAAAAGGCAGCTGAAGCTAGGTTTGGCATTGCACCTCCATGGACCAGTGTGGACTTACAACAAAACTACTTATGAATATATATAGAAATATCAGACATGTTTAATATTAATATTATCGTCCATCATTATAATAGGGTAAGGCAATCACTTCTGTAGTACACCAAATATACAGCAGGATACCACCAGTAAAGTGAGTCCCTTAGCCTAGAGGTCTAGTCTAAAACTAATACTCCACACACCACTGACTAACCCAGGGTGGTTTGCGACATTTTCATATGGTAAACAATGTCAAGGCTGACCCATTTTTCTCCCATAATTTCAGACATTTCACTTACTAATACACACCCAGTATTCCCTCATTGTTCTTATTTCAATTCTCATCTCATTCCCCAACTCCAGTTCCATTTCCTGATTCCACTCTCCAAGCTCTTCAGTTACTTTGTCCTTGTTTTCTGTCTCTCATTTAATTTTCCTCCAGTCCCATTTCTTCCCTCATCTGTATAGCCACTGTCATTTCAATATCCCCAATTCCATTATCTCCATTATCCCAACTTGCCTTAATCCTGTTTTCTGTGTAGTTTATTTTTCCTCTGTGTATATGAACCTATACTATATATTCTCCTCACACCACAATGTATATCTCAATCATTAATATCGCCTCTGTTGTGTTTTATCACATTCCCACTTCAATTGAATGCTTGATTTGATGTTTTATTATGTGGGAGGATTTTTTCTGAGATAAACTTATACAATTGTCTCAACCATGGGCATAGAAGCCAAAAATATTCTGGGGGCGATAAGGCTTAAATAGGCAAGTTAACCATGTGTTCTATGTGTCCCGGAACGTTTTGCTAGGAAATGTTTCTGAGATACAGAGTTTTCACAGACAAATGTGACTTAGGGATATACCAGCCAATCTCTGTGGGTTATTCAAAATTGTCTTACATTAACTAAGAAAACTTCAATGACATTAAAAACCTCAAACTTTGACTGTGCCATGCTTTTTGAACTAGCCCACAGGTCCCAGTTGTGGTGGTTACTTATTTCGCTAGGTCTACCATAAATTATGGTAAAGTATACAATCTTTACATAAAATGGAATATTCTTTTATGCAATCTGATATTCAGACAGGATTTGATATATAATTTTGCTTACAATAAATCTTACTTTTTGGGGACATAAGAGTGCAGAAATATAAATATTAAAGAGTTAATAAATATAAATACATAAAGAGTGTGTATATATATATATATATATATATATATATATATATATATATATATATTTATATATAAAACAGTAGGCCTCCTTCATACAAAAAATAAGTAAGTATACCAACAGCATCATACTCACCAAATGGAGATGACAAGGGCTGAGAGAAACTGTCATGAGGGAAGTGGGAGAGCGGAGACCAAGGGCCCTGATAAGTTTGCCAAATTATAGTTACTGAAGCCCGTAAAGGAGCCCACAAAAGTTACGGCTATTAAATTAGCCTCTTTTAGCTACCTGCAAACAATCTGCGGGTTACAGGCAAAAAACAACAGGGGTTTCCAAAGTCGGAACTCTGACCCAGCTAAGCCTTTAATCTTTAAAGCCTGTAAATGTTACAATCACAAATCGATATTAAATTGCTACAGGTCCTTAAGCCCGCAACTATTTTCACACCCGTAAATGGCAAATGTAGCCAAAAATTCTACGGGTACTAGAGAGGACTCTCAAGGGGGTTAAACTCCTGCCCGTAGCACTGTAAAAGCAAATATAAACACACTATTGTATATTAAATTACAGGGTAAGCAATTAAAGGTATTAAAAGTAATAGCACAACATTCTCAAGCTCGCAAATCTGCAATAAAAATATATTTTTTCATGTTTAATTTCTGTGTTATATTGATCCCAGCAATCAATGTGTTAATACATATAATATATAGAATATTATATTTATTGATTATTTTATATTGCATTATTTCTGGAATGCAACTTGGACTTCAAAACCGTAAGTGATTGAAATTTAACCTCCATGTTTTAGTGACGTAATGATGACAGTCTCTTTTATTATTAGCTCCGTCTAAACCCGTAACTATGGGTTTAAATAATTTATCATGTTAACGCCCGGAAACGTTACGTGCCGAAGCATGGTTTACGAATTTGGATTCCGGCCATGTTGCTGCAGCCTTTTCTAATTTAATCGCTCTGTAACTCCAGCATATTTTGATAGGGCCCCAAGACCACCTTTAATAGATAGAGCCATTATGAAAGGAATGCAGTCACTGGAACCAAAGGCGCTCATTATACTGCTCGCCTCGCAAAGCAAGGCGAGCAGTTGAGGTAGCACGACTTAGGCGGTGAGCAGTTTCACGCGACTGCGAGGGTCGCAACTGCGAGCCAAGCGGGTAACTCTAAAAACACGAAAACAAACAAAATAATTTAACAAAAATAATAACACACTCACACACAGCACAGGGGGAGAGACAGGAAGCCTTGGAGTGATGTTGCAAGCGAATTTGAGCCATATTCGGGTGTTTTCGTCAATACAAAATCGGCTAAGCAAGGAAAAAAATATATGTGTACATATATACATATATACATATATACATATATATACAGTGGATATAAAAAGTCTACACACCCCTGTTAAAATGTCAGGTTTCTGTGCTTTAAAAAAAATTAGACAAAGATAAATTATTTTAGAACTTTTTCCACCTTTAATGTGACCTATAAGCTGTACAACTCAATTGAAAAACAAACTGAAATCTTTTACGTAGAGGGATGAAAAAATATAAAAATAAAATAATATGGTTGCATAAGTATGCACACCCTTAAACTAATACTTTGTTGAAGCACCTTTTGATTTTATTACAGCACTGAGTCTTTTTGGGTATGAGTCTATCAGCATGGCACATTTTGACTTGGCAAGATTTGCCCACTCTTCTTTGCAAAAACACGCCAAATCTGTCAGATTGCGAGGACATCTCCTGTGCACAGCCCTCTTCAGATCCCCCCACAGATTTTCAATCGGATTCAGGTCTGGGCTCTGGCTGGGCCATTCCAAAACTTGAATCTTCTTCTGGTGAAGCCATTCCTTTGTGTATTTGGATGTATGCTTTGGGTCGTTGTCATGCTGAAAGATGAAGTTCCTCTTCATGTTCAGCTTTCTAGCAGAAGCCTGAAGGTGTTGTGCCAATATTGACTGGTATTTGGAACTGTTCATAATTCCCTCTATCTTAACTAAGGCCCCAGTTCCAGCTGAAGAAAAACAGCCCCAAAGCATGATGCTGCCACCACCATGCTTCACTGTGGGTATGGTGTTCTTTTGCTTATGTGCAGTGTTGTTTTTGCGCCTAACATATCTTTTGGAATTATGGCCAAAAAGTTCAACGTTGGTTTCATCAGACCATAACACCTTTTCCCACATGCTTTTGGGAGACTTCAGATGTGTTTTTGCAAAATGTAGCCTGGCTTGGATGTTTTTCTTTGTAAGAAAAGGCTTTTGTTTTGCCACTCTACCCCATAGCCCAGACATATGAAGAATACGGGAGATTGTTGTCACATGTACCACACAGCCAGTACTTGCCAGATATTCCTGCATCTCCTTTAATGTTGCTGTAGGCCTCTTGGTAGCCTCCCAGACCAGTTTTCTTCTCATCAATTTTGGAGGGAGCTCCAGTTCTTGGTAATGTCACTGTTGTGCCATATTTTCTCCACTTGATGATGACTGTCTTCACTGTGTTCCATGCTATATCTAATGCCTTGGAAATTCTTTTGTAACCTTCTCCTTACTGATACATTTTAACAATGAGATGCCTCTGATGCTTTGGAAGCTCTCTGTGGACCATGGCTTTTGCTGTGGGATGCGACTAAGAAAATTTCAGGAAAGACCAACTAGAGCAGCTGAACTTTATTTGGGGTTATTCAGAGGCACTTTAAATGATGGCAGGGGTATGCTGACTCCTATTTAACACAATCTGGAATGTGATTGCTTAATTCTGAACACAGCTACATCCCCAGTTATAAGAGGGTGTGCAGACTTATGCAACCACATTATTTTTCTTGTTTTTTTCTTCCCTCCACCTAAAAGATTTCAGTTTGTCTTTAAATTGAGTTGTACAGTTTATAGGCCACATTAAAAGGTGGAAAAAGTTCTGAAATGATTTATCTTTGTCTCATTTTTTACAGCACATATATATATATATATATATATATATATATATATATATATATATATATATATATATATGTGTGTGTGTGTGTTCCCCAAGGTTCTGTACTAGGCCCCCTCCTCTTCTCCATCTACACCTCCTCCCTTGGCACCCTTATAAAATCCTTTGGATTTCAATAACATCTCTATGCAGATGATACTCAAATCTACCTCTCTGCCCCCGATCTATCCCCCTCTCTTTTAGCTCAAGTTTCCAACTGCCTCTCTAGCATATCCTCCTGGATGTCCACCCGTCAACTCAAACTCAACATGTCTAAGACTGAACTCCTAATCTTTCCACCCTCTATTACAGCTTCCACTCCTCAAATACATCTCACTGTTGACAACACCATCATCACTCCCACCTCCCAGGCCCATTGTCTTGGCGTTCTACTGGATCCCGCCCTCTCTTTTATTCCTCACATCCAATCAATAACAAAATCTTGTCAGTTTCCCCTAAAAAAATATCTCCAAAAGTTGTTATTATCTTACAGAAGACACAGCTAAAATTCGAATACACTCTCTCTTCATATCTCGACTCGACTACTGCAATTCACTCCTTTCTGGCCTACCCATCTCTCGTCTGTCTCCCCTCCAATCCATAATGAACGCCTCCGCTAGACTCATCTTCAATACCAAACGCTCAGTGTCTGCAGCTCCTCTCTGTCAATCACTCCACTGGCTTCCAATAGCTTCCTGAATCACATTTAAAATCATGACCCTAACATATAAAGGCCTCACCAACAGTGCACCCCCTTATATCTATGCTCTTGTTTCAAAATACTCTCCCATCCACTTGACTAAACAAATTGCTTTCACACCACAATCTTGAAATTTTTTTACCCTCTTGTATCACACCTAAACACTTAGGGCCTCATTCTATTAGCGGCCGTAGGAGATGCGGGGCCGCAAGGACCGGCCGCAAGCTATTCGGCTATTCTATTCCCCTCCGGGCGGGGATTCCGGCAGGCTTGCGGCCGGCGCCTTGCTATCCCTTGCGGCCGCTCACTCCGGAGAAAAGCCTTTGATCTAAAACGGCTGCAAGAGAATCGGCCGCAAGAAAATCCTATTTGCAATTCAATTGCTCCGGGAACCCTCTCTGCAAGGCTAAAACCGAGCCGCAGCTTACTTGCAGGAAAGAGGTCCCGCTAGCACCAATTAAGCACAAAATATAGCCCAAATAAAGCCATCATGCACTCTGAGGAGACTATAAAGTGATTTTAGGTGTTAGCAAAAATAGCACAACATTCCCCTATACTCAAATCCGTAAATAAATTATTTTTTAATATATGTCAAATATCCATGTAAAAAGTCCAGAGTGCTTGGAGCACCTCAGACCCGGCCACGCTGCGGCCGGAAAATAAACAGTTAATGTCAACTCGGGTTTGGGCTGATGTGCAAGCTTGAGAGGGGGTTACTATTAATCCTCATGTCCCCCAATATGATCCCTAGCATTTACAAAGATTTACAGTGCAGTCTTCAATTTATATTTGACTTTAAAGATTTTGGAGCTTACGGCCGGTTCCAAGATATGCGGCCAGCCGTAAGGGGAGATCCTTGCGGGCCGTATAATAGAATTGCGAGGTATCAGAACCGCCGCAAGGAATCGCAGCCTTACGGCCGATTTACGGCCGATAATAGAATGAGGGCCTTAGATTGCAAGTTTGCGAGTTTTCAATCTTGTGTCAGTGCCTTGGAAACAAGCTCTATGTACATTTGATTGTATGCTCAAAAACAGGGCCCTCCATTCATTATAAGGTGTTAAGTCTGTTTTTTGCCATGTACTCAACCCCTGTACAGCGCTACGGAATATGTTGACGCGATATAAATAAAGATAATAATGCATATATATATATATATATATATATATATATATATATATATATATATATATATATATATATATATATATATACACATATATAAATACTTTATTACCTGCTCTGCATGCGGGACTTAGGCGGCGAGCAGTTTCACACATAGTTTCATGTAAAAATTCTGAAACTGGATGAAAACGAGGTTGAACAAAGCCAGCCATGCAGCACTTAGAATATACACGACGGCAAAGACAGTAACACTTACACCAACAACGCCACACAAACAATCAGCACACACACAGAGGAGAAAGACACAGGGAAGGGACAGGGGGGAGATGGTGGAAAGAGACACATGGCCTTCACAAGCACAAAACTTGCAGGTTAACGAAACCTGCAATGAGCGGCCCGTACAGTAGGCAGGAGGAAAGGATCGAAGGCGCTCAGCGTGGGGCTCACGATGAGCACCGGGAGCAGGAGAGGCTTTCAATGAGCGCCTAAGGTGCTCAGAGGAGCAAAACCCACACATTGTGTGGTAAACAGCATTGCCAGACTTACAATTTTAATCCCGTCATTTTTGATGGGCAATTTACTAGTATTTATTTATATATATATATATATATATATATATATATATATGTACATATATATATATTATATATATATATATATATATATATATATATATATATATATATATATATATATACACACAGGGAGGCCACAGAGGTCTGCAATTGGCCAGAAAAGGGCTGTGGGGGCCACAGGGGGGGGGGGGGGGGTTATTGAGAAAAATGGCTGTTGCCTTTCTCACAAATATGGATAGGTTACTTGCAAACAAGGCAAAGTTCATAACTTTTACATAGATATTCTTCCATAGGAGTGCTCTTTAACATTAAACAAGCCTAATTTTAGGAGGAACTTGCACTTTAAGCAAAACCTTCAAAATTTATTTTTGTAGCCTAAATGATGTTAAATACACAGGATTCTCAAGTAGTAGGGAAGTCAATATGGTAGATGTCCTTGAAATACAACGGTCTTCAACAACAACAAAAAAAATCTTTATATTTGATTTTTCAGCCTTTCTTTGTAAACAGTTTAACGATATTATGTCATTGTCCCTTTAATGAGACTGACGGTAGTCAGTGCAGACTTATTTTTGTGATGCTTCTTATCTTTTTATACGCAATTATGCAGCAGTGGAATCAACTTCCTCAGGCAAGAAAGCAAAACCCATCCCTGCAGTAATTAATCATTACTTATAATAGATAATAGATGTTGTTCTTAGGGACATATTCCTCTCCTCCAGTGTAAAGGAATACAGCTGTATGACTTAAACTTACCACTGAGACAAGACAAGTACTCTCTGTGGACCGTGTGACATTTCATGGTATTTTGAAGGAAGTTTAAGCATGTTTTACTTACTATTTTTGTGTAAAAGTGAACTTTTGTAATGTTAGACATTAATAGACATTTTTTGCACGTCGGCATGAGTCATCTCATTTTAATGGAAAATTCACCTGTCAATAAAAGCTCCAATGCCAATGTACCTGTTGGTGATTTCTGCAGTCACCCGACACTGATTATATTTAAGGGATGTGGTGAATCATAGTTGCCCACTGCCAACCACTAAACATACTAAGAAAGAAAAAAGTAATAATCATATTTCAAAGGAGATACAGTTATCTTTCAGTTGTCACTATTTGGATTTAACTGGTCACTATAGAACTACATTCTTATAGCCCCAAATAAACTAATGTCCATGTATTGTAAAGAAAATCACTACAGGTCTCTTGGTGTGTGAAGGGACTCCGCGAGGTTAAAACTTGCATTGCGGCCCTCAGGATCCTCACTAAGCTATGCTTCCTAGTAACCTCTTATCCCATTTTAGTCTTCGCGATCAGTGCGTGTTAGGGATTTTGGTGTAAAAATAGTGCATTCTATTAACCACCATGGTATTCACTATGTACTATGGTATTCCCAGTAGTATCATACGGATGTGAGAGCTGGACAATAAAGAAGCCTGAACGCTGTAGAACTGACGCCTTTGAATTGTGGTGTTAGTGAAAACAGCATAGAGTCCCTTGGACTTCAAGGACATCCAATCAGTACTACAGGAAATTAAGACAAACTGTGCACTGGAAGGTTTGATCGTGAGGCTGAAGCTCAGATATTTCGTCCACATCATGAGAAAACAGGATTCTGAAGATCGAAGGTATTCGAATGGCAGAGACAGAGATGGATAGATGAGGTTATTGAAGCAATGAACATGAGCGTGAGGGAGATCAGAGGGACAGTGTCTGGCAGATGTGACTGGTGTGCTGCGGTCCATATGGTCACTGAGAGACGGACATGACTGACCGACTAAACAACAACAACATTCACTACGAATTTTCTTTTCTAAATCCATGAGGATCAGCTATCGACCATGTCCATGAAAAGTGTCTATGTCCATTATTGTAACAATACTATATGTATTTGTGTATTCTCAGTGAGTTGTAATACAAATGCTATGAATATATTTATTATTATATTACATTATATTATATTCACCCGCTAGCTCACACTTTCTAATAACATAGAAACAAATTGGAGGACAGTTCATTTTCACTGCTTTTTTCCCACACATTTTATTACAGTGCACAATGGATAAACTGTAAATATATGCAATGTAAGTTGTAACTCACATTAACTTTACACTCCATCCATGTTGTGGCTGTTCATGTTCAGTTGGAGTTACCACAATCATTAAATGTATCTGGCAGTTTGTGTGATATCCTGTGTGTGTTTGTCTGATTGGGAGCCTCATATCAAATCATTTTATTGAGAAATTCTGTATATTTGTTATTCAAAGTACATTTGACATTTCTTGAGCTCCACCTGCAAGGCACCCATGTAGGTAGAGTGTCCTACCAATGAGCTGAATGGGGTTGTGTCCTAGCCAATCAGTATGACAGCTGCCTCCTGAACAGCTTTGTCTCAGCCAGTGCGGTTTTTGGATTATTTGTTATCTTGTGTATTTTATGGAGGAGTTTATAAAATAATCTAAAATCTATGCTATTGTTTGGCATGTAAATGAAAATGAACAAAAAATGTTTTTGCATTCTAGTTAGTGGCATTTTTTGTTATTTTACAGCAATATAGATAAGATTGTTAGCTCTTTATAATATAAAAGATATGGCGCTTGAATGAACTATAGATGTCATTTATTTTTATGTATAAACTAGAAACTTGCCCGTTAAAAATGTCGGGATTAAAATTGTAAGGCTGGCAATGCTGTTTGCCACACAATGTGAGGCTTTTGGTCCTTTGAGCACCTTCGGCGCTCATTGATAGTGTCTCCCCCTGTGTACTTCAAGTATCCTGCTTTTCTCCGATCACCTTTGGCGATCATTACGAGCCTCACGCTGAGTGACTTTGCCGCTTATCACGGGGCTCGCAATGATTGCTTTCGGCGTTCATTGCAAGCTTCTCCCGCTCGCCGTGCTCATCGTGAGCGCCGTGATGAGCGCCTTTGGTGCTCATTGCAAGCCTTTCCTCTTGCATACTCTCATTGCAAGCCTCTCCCGCTTGCGGTGCTCATTGTGAGCCCAGCGATGATCGTCTTTGGCGCTCATTGCAAGCCTTTCCTCTTGCCTGCGCTCATTGCAATCCTCTCCCGCTTGCGGTGCTCATTGTGAGCCCAGTGTTAGTGTGTTCGGTGTGGTGTATTTTCTAAGTCCCGCATGCCTGGCGTTGTTTGTGTAAGTGTTAGTGTCTTCAGCGTTGTGTATTTTGTAAGTTTTGCAAGCCTGGAGTTGCTGAGCCTCATTTCCATGCTGTTTCTGAAATTTTGCGTTTTTCGTTTTTTTATTGAAAATATATGTGGTGTTATGTGGAGATGAAATTACACTAAAGCCATTAGATGTTTGGCTGTAGCAACAAGGACAATGCATTTTTTTTAGTTTAGTTATTTTTTTTACTTTGCTCTTGGGGATATATATATATATATATATATATATATATATATACATATATATATATATATATATATATATATATATATATATATATATATATACATATACATAATATAAATACATAATATGCTGCAGAGTGCAGTCCCCATAGACTCTATAGGGCTGGATATGCGGTGTAGTGTATATATATATATATATATATATATATATATATACAGTATATATGAGTTGGAACCAGAGGGAGCCCAGGGGTGAGGGGCCCAACAACATTTTTTTTTTTTGCACCAGGGCTCTCCATTCACTAACTCCGCCATTGGTTGTGATTTATATAGATAAACACCTTACAATTCATTATTAACAGGATAAATCTATCTCATTGTCCTAAGCATCAGTCTAGTGCCTGTTGGAGGTAAAATTGAGTAGTTGAAACATTTTATCTAAATTACTGTAAAATATAAAATGTTAACAATAATAATCTCAAACTTCTGTTTTTTCCTAATATTCAAATGCTTTGAAGTATTTATATGGTTTCCTTCTTGTATTTTATGGGAAGATAAATTTGCCAAACAATGGCAATAAAATGTACTTATGGAGAGTAAAGGGAAAAACTGTAATTACATGATAATGTGAATGATGCTGACCTGAATAAAATAGAATTATACTCACTTTTTACACAAGAAGCAATTAACTGGCATAATTACTTTCGGATTAATTAAATCTGTGTATGTAAGTAGACGGATACACTGTTTAAGGATACTTTTTCCTGCTCTGTGGGGATACTCCAATAAACACTAAAATTGGACTACAAGGTGTTACCTGATTTAGCTCTAATTTATGTTATGAGGCGTGACGGCGTCTTAAGAGGCACAAACTGATTTGGGGAAATCTCCTTAAATTTTAATCCATTAGGAGCTATTCAAAGCAAAACAAACAAACAAAGGTTTAACCAGTTCATGGACAACAGGCAGAACAAACAAGCAGCAGGGGGAGGAAATCCTGGCAATTCTAGGATCAATAGATTCCCTGCATGCGCACTCTGAGGTGACGAAAGGTGGACAGTGATGTCCTGAAGAGAAAAGAAGAGGATTAAATGTTATGGGCTGGGAGGAGAAAAAGGCTTTAGAGAGAACCACTTGGAAAAAGGCATGAACTGAAACCACACTGCTCCAAAACGGATAACTTGCATCGTGCAAGACGTTTAAATAGCGATGACCACTTCTCAAGGGCAATGCTATTTCCATTTGTTTTATTTCTGTAGTATATGCAATTATAAATATAGCAGGCTCCATATTGTCACTTACCTCTCTTGTATTGCAGCCTCCATATTGTCACTTACCTCTCCTGTATTGTGGCCTCCATATTGTCACTACCTCCCTTGTATTACTGCCTCCATATTGTCCCTTACCTTCCTTGTATTGCAGCCCCCATATTGTCACTTACCTACCCTGTATTGCAGCCTCCATATTGTCACTTACCTACCTTGTATTGCAGCCTCCATATTGTCACTTACCTGCCTTGTATTGCCACTCCATATTGTCACTTACCTCCCTTTTATTGCGGCCTCTACTATGTCACTTATCTCCCTTGTATTGAAGCCTCCATATTGTCACTTACCTCTCTTGTATTGCAGCCTCCATATTGTCACTACCTCTCTTGTATTGCTGCCTCCATCTTGTCCCTAACCCCCCCCTAGTGTTGCAGCCTCCATATTGTCACTTACCTCTCTTGTATTGCAGCCTCCATATTGTCACTACCTCTCTTGTATTGTTACCTCCATCTTGTCTTTTACCTTCCTTGTATTGCAGCCCCTTATTGTCAATAACCTACCCTGTATTGCAGCCTCCATATTGTCACTTACCTACCTTGTATTGCCACTCCATATTGTCACTTACCTCTCTAATATTGCGGCCTCTACTTTGACGCTCATCTCCCTTCTATTGTAGCCACCATATTGTCACTTACCTCCCTTGTATTGCAGCCATGGATGTGGGGGATAACTCCCACCAGATTGTCCTATGTTTGTATGTATGTATATATAAGCTATTTTATGGACTGTATATACAATGAGCTGTATCCCCCCAGAATTATTCTGGCTTCTACACCCCTGATTGCAGCCTCCATATTGTCACTTATCTCCCTTGTATTGCAACCTCCATATTGGCACTTACCTTGCTTGTATTGCAGCCTCAATGTTGTCGCTTATATTTCTTGGATTGCAGCCACCATATTGTCATTTACCTCCCTTGTATTGCAGCCTCCATATTGTCACTTACCTCCCTTGTATTGCAACCTCCATATTGTCACTTATCTACCTTGTATTGCAACCTCCATATTTTCGCTTACCTCCCTTGTATTGCAGCCTCCATATTGTCACTTACCTCCTTTGTATTGTAGATTCCATATAGTTATTTACCTCCCCTTGTCTCTCTGACCCCGTACTATGACCACAGTGCCATTCATTATAGTGTGTGCTCGAGGCCTAGCCACTATAGTCTATAGTTTATCTGTAGTTTTATACCCTTTTCTACAACATCGCTCAAATGTCAGCCTTATAACTGTGTACACTTATTTTTTAGCTGTATTATTTACACTTTTTAAAGTCACTATTATCAAGGCCTGTAAAATAAACATATATATATACCCCTTCTGGTTCGCTATGTAATTAACTAATTAACACATATGCAATAGACTTACGGGGATAGTCATGAGGATGCATCACTTTTTCACTTGGTGAACATTTTACTAGCATAAGTGTGGAAGAATACTGGGCTATGACGTCACTGTCCCTCATATGTGATGTCATTAGCTCTGCCCCATAGCCCACACAGTGGTTACAGCTCTATTATAATGGGTAGTAGTGATACTTAGCCCTATTTAAATAGCCCTATTTACATAGCACGCTCAGTAAAAGCCAGAATTTGAATAGTAAGGCTTTTAGTCCAGCTTCCAGGCAGTGCTGCCCACACCCCCTGAAAGGCACAGGGAGGTGGAGATAAGCAGATCTGCTTGAGGGGAAAACTGACAGGTACACATATTAAATGTAAATGCCACAACTGAG
Source organism: Discoglossus pictus (assembly GCA_027410445.1). Lineage (NCBI taxonomy): Eukaryota > Metazoa > Chordata > Amphibia > Anura > Alytidae > Discoglossus > Discoglossus pictus. Next base: position 226,059,649 of record CM050168.1, on the reverse strand, counting down.
CCATCAGGGCGGAGCAATATTAATCCTGGTAGTTGTATTTTCTAGGGAAACCAATCTATCTTTCTTGGTCTTTGCTTGTTTGTTTTATTTCCATAGTAATTGCAATGAAATAGTTTATTTTAAACCATTGAGTAAAGTATTTAAGACAATGAGTTTATATATTGCTACACTTCAGTTTATACCCCAGAATGACTTTTATAAACTCTAATAAGACTTTTTTGTCAGGTCTAATTACCTTGCCTCCAGTCTCATCTATCTGAATTATATCTTATTACTATCTTTACAATTCCTACAACGAAGGCAATTATTATTAGATTCTGTTTTTTTACTTTAATATAATAAGTCTTTTCAGTGGCCGCAGAGTGCAGCAATGGCTATTTTCTTAAACAGAAATAAAAATAGTATATGTATGAATTTACACAGATATTCAATAAAAAGCACAATGAAGACAGTTATTGTAGCCCACTGGGACACCATTTTAGCCAGAATGATCACTCCATCCAAAACCTTAAAAATCAAAAGAGGCAAGTTTAAAAACATCTAGGAGAGAAAAGCATTCAAAATAAAGATCACATTCTTCAACACTAAAAATACAGGACTTAATATGGACTTGGATTTTCTAACACATTATCACAATTTCTTGTGAGTTTTTTTTTTTTTTACTATAAAACGGTTGGCCCTCTTAGTGAGATGTTTGTCCAACAGGAAGGATATCACTATTGACTACAGTACAGTGCTCTGTCTTTTCAATGTACATATTGGTGTATATGTGTATATTTGTTTCCTATACTATGTTATATTGATTCTCCCTATATGTATTTATCTGATGATGTCAGATGCTGTCTCCACTCTCTCTGCCTCGCTCTTTACATTTAAACTGACGGTTCCATCTGATGTCAGTATTGCTTCAGACTTGATATAAAAAAAAGGTCAAACCTTTATATAAATAAGGCATTTGTCCAAAACAAAAGATATTACAACATATTGCAATACTCATTAATCTATATATGTAGATTAATAATTACTATATATATATATATATATATATATATATATATATATATATATATATATATATATATATATATATATATTACTGTAATTTAAATTAAATGTTTTTTAGCTTTAAATGAATCTATGGTATTATGCTGTATACGTATAGAGCAGTGAATCTATAGTATTATGCTGTATTCACACTGATTCTATTTTTATCAGCTCGGCATCATTCACATTATCATGTAATTACGGTTTTTCCCTCTAATCTTCATAAATACATTTTATTGCCATTGTTTGGCAAATTTATATTAGCATAAAACACAAGAAAACCATATGGGAAACTATATAAATACTCCAAAGCATCTGAGTATTATGAAAAAATAGAAGTTTGAGAGATTATTATTATTAAAATCAAATATTTTATTGTAATATAGATACATGTTTTTTAGCCATATGTGAAGCACTATTCAATCCCTTGCTAAGCTTAGTGAATCTATGATATTATGCTATGTATGTACAGAACAGTGAATCTATGGTATTATGCTGTATATGTACAGAACAGTGAATTTGTGGTATTATGCTGTATATGTACAGAGCAGTGAATCTGTGGTATTATGCTGTATATGTACAGAGCAGTGAATATGTGGTATTATGCTGTATTTGTACAGAGCAGTGAATCTATGGTATTATGCTGTATATGTACAGAACAGTGAATCTATGGTATTATGCTGTATATGTACAGAGCAGTGAATCTGTGGTATTATGCTGTATATGTACAGAGCAGTGAATATGTGGTATTATGCTGTATTTGTACAGAGCAGTGAATCTATGGTATTATGCTGTATTTGTACAGAGCAGTGAATCTATGGTATTATGCTGTATATGTACAGAACAGTGAATCTGTGGTATTATGCTGTATATGTACAGAACAGTGAATCTGTGGTATTATGCTGTATATGTACAGAACAGTGAATTTGTGGTATTATGCTGTATATGTACAGAGCAGTGAATCTGTGGTATTATGCTGTATATGTACAGAGCAGTGAATATGTGGTATTATGCTGTATATGTACAGAGCAGTGAATCTATGGTATTATGCTGTATTTGTACAGAGCAGTGAATCTATGGTATTATGCTGTATTTGTACAGAGCAGTGAATCTATGGTATTATGCTGTATATGTACAGAACAGTGAATCTGTGGTATTATGCTGTATATGTACAGAACAGTGAATTTGTGGTATTATGCTGTATATGTACAGAGCAGTGAATCTGTGGTATTATGCTGTATATGTACAGAACAGTGAATCTGTGGTATTATGCTGTATATGTACAGAACAGTGAATCTATGGTATTATGCTGTATATGTACAGAGCAGTGAATCTATGGTATTATGCTGTATATGTACAGAACAGTGAATTTGTGGTATTATGCTGTATATGTACAGAGCAGTGAATCTGTGGTATTATGCTGTATATGTACAGAACAGTGAATCTGTGGTATTATGCTGTATATGTACAGAACAGTGAATCTATGGTATTATGCTGTATATGTACAGAACAGTGAATCTATGGTATTATGCTGTATATGTACAGAGCAGTGAATCTATGGTATTATGCTGTATATGTACAGAACAGTGAATCTGTGGTATTATGCTGTATATGTTACAGTGAATTTGTGGTATTATGCTGTATATGTACAGAGCAGTGAATCTGTGGTATTATGCTGTATATGTACAGAGCAGTGAATCTATGGTATTATGCTGTATATGTACAGAGCAGTGAATCTATGGCATTATGCTGTATATGTACAGAACAGTGAATCTGTGGTATTATGCTGTATATGTACAGAGCAGTGAATCTATGGTATTATGCTGTATATGTACAGAGCAGTGAATCTATGGCATTATGCTGTATATGTACAGAACAGTGAATTTGTGGTATTATGCTGTATATGTTACAGTGAATCTGTGGTATTATGCTGTATATGTACAGAGCAGTGAATCTGTGGTATTATGCTGTATATGTACAGAGCAGTGAATCTGTGGTATTATGCTGTATATGTACAGAGCAGTGAATCTATGGTATTATGCTGTATATGTACAGAGCAGTGAATCTGTGGTATTATGCTGTATATGTACAGAGCAGTGAATCTATGGTATTATGCTGTATATGTACAGAGCAGTGAATCTGTGGTATTATGCTGTATATGTACAGAGCAGTGAATCTGTGGTATTATGCTGTATATGTACAGAGCAGTGAATATGTGGTATTATGCTGTATATGTACAGAGCAGTGAATCTGTGGTATTATGCTGTATATGTACAGAACAGTGAATTTGTGGTATTATGCTGTATATGTACAGAGCAGTGAATCTGTGGTATTATGCTGTATATGTACAGAGCAGTGAATCTATGGTATTATGCTGTATATGTACAGAACAGTGAATCTGCGGTATTATGCTGTATATGTACAGAACAGTGAATCTGCGGTATTATGCTGTATATGTACAGAGCAGTGAATCTATGGTATTATGCTGTATATGTACAGAGCAGTGAATCTATGGTATTATGCTGTATATGTACAGAACAGTGAATCTGTGGTATTATGCTGTATATGTACAGAGCAGTGAATCTGTGGCATTATGCTGTATATGTACAGAACAGTGAATCTGTGGTATTATGCTGTATATGTACAGAACAGTGAATCTGTGGTATTATGCTGTATATGTACAGAACAGTGAATCTGTGGTATTATGCTGTATATGTACAGAGCAGTGAATCTGTGGTATTATGCTGTATATGTACAGAACAGTGAATTTGTGGTATTATGCTGTATATGTACAGAACAGTGAATTTGTGGTATTATGCTGTATATGTTACAGTGAATCTGTGGTATTATGCTGTATATGTACAGAGCAGTGAATCTGTGGTATTATGCTGTATATGTACAGAGCAGTGAATCTGTGGTATTATGCTGTATATGTACAGAACAGTGAATTTGTGGTATTATGCTGTATATGTACAGAGCAGTGAATCTATGGTATTATGCTGTATATGTACAGAACAGTGAATTTGTGGTATTATGCTGTATATGTACAGAACAGTGAATTTGTGGTATTATGCTGTATATGTACAGAACAGTGAATTTGTGGTATTATGCTGTATATGTACAGAACAGTGAATTTGTGGTATTATGCTGTATATGTACAGAACAGTGAATCTGTGGTATTATGCTGTATATGTACAGAGCAGTGAATATGTGGTATTATGCTGTATATGTACAGAGCAGTGAACCTATGGTATTATGCTGTATATGTACAGAGCAGTGAACCTATGGTATTATGCTGTATGCGCACAGAGCAGAGTAATAGCCTCAGCAGTTATTGCTGCAGCCCCTTAGAAGAAAAAAACACAAAATCTGAACACAGTGGGTAAGGAAATTGTTCAAAAGTTTTTATTTTATTAAAAAAATGATCTTCCTTTTCCTGTTGATTATACATAATTAGTACCAAGTTATAAGACCTAGGTTAATTGGTCGTGTAAGAGATGTTGTGGAGCAGTCACACCTCTAGAGAAGGCAGCCTATATAGATAAGGAGTAAAATGAGACATAAAATAGAGAATCTAAGAACAGATGAGCAGTTCTGTAATAGTTTTCCTAACAGAGCCCCACTCCCTGAAAATTAATTTGAGTTTATAACTGAGCAACTCGATAGTAATTACTGCTCAGGAAAGAATAAATATACAAGTCACAGAAGATTAAAGGCTAATATGTTTATTGTTCTAACTATTAATGCCCCTCGCATGTTGAAGCAGGGGTCCCCACCAAAAAAGGGTTGCAATGCAAATGACAAGTAAAAAATTATAGCCAGCTGTCGGAGAAGGGGGGGGGGGGGTCTGTGTGCCAAACCCCCCTTAAAATCCAGGGATATGTACCTTTATTATCTGGTCTTGGGTATAAAACACTCGCTGTGTCAAGGAATACTTTGTAGGCAAAGTGGTGTGCCACTTATTCCCTGTTTGTGCTTTTGGTGAGGTTTTGTTGTTGCTCAGCCATAACTGGCCGGCACATTTATGTCAGGATACAGCACACATATAATTTACATGTGATAGGCACTGGCTTGGTTGTGGTAACCCTGAGTAGGCGCCGCCAGTTGGGTGCCAATCTCTCCCCAGTTTATCAGGATTATTATGACCACCTACCACATTCAGACAATCATGTCCATTTCCCTAATATCCCAAGTGGGTGGGAGCCGGCAGGTTTGGTCCTAACAGGAAAATGATTTAATGGATGTAAAGTTTCATGTCAGGTTTCTGAGAGATATATTGGGGTGGCGGTAACACGGCACAGCTGGAACACACGGCCTGTTACATTCCAAGCTGTCCAGACCCCCGGCCCCTGGAAGATCGTGTATCCCAAACGTTGAAAGAGTTTTGTACACAAACTGGACTCATGTGAACCTCACACAGGCGGCTTTATTTAACTTTCCATTTCTCAAGCTTTCAGCAGTCTCTGGCCATTGCTCCTATTAGTGGTGTCATTTAAAATGTATAATTCTATTTTAAATGATCATCTTTAACTGACCTGTCCCAGACTACGTGGAATTCAGTCTATGTATAGGACTGTTACATTTTCTTTAACAACAAGACAATTTTTATTTTTAAAGATATGATACATCTTTAACTCTTGTCACCCAATGAGAAGTAATACAGATGTATAAGCCATGTACTTGTCTGCCAATGAAATATACAATATGTACATACGCTCTTTGCATTTCCTGTTAGTTTCAATGAAGTATAAACAGGTTTTGCTTTACGATTTTTTAATGCAAACACAGCTTTGGTAATGTTTAAGGTGGCTCTTTTTAATGCATGAAAAAAATAATTGTGTTCCGTGTCCCTTTAACTGTATTGATGAATATTCTAAGGAATAATCTATATGTTGTCAACATAGAATCAAAACCTGATCAAAAAAATCTAGTTAATAATTTGGGAATTGTTTTACAATATAAAAAGTGCTACAAAGGTAATAAATGCTACATATATATACTTATACTTAGAGGGCATGAATATTTGTATTTTAACCACCAATAGCTACAAAATTCTCAAGAAAGATAAGATCTTTATATCTAAGTATGGTATCAAATACCTCATAGATTATTATACTTTACAGATCACCCAACTTCTCCCCGATCACCTGCATCCTCAGATCACAATCCTTTCAATGTACAAAACTGGTTGGGGTGATACACTGGTGGATCTCATCATACTGGTCGGTGACCTGAGAAGCAGTCTAAGCACCTCTATAATATTGACTCGGTGCATGCCTTGTAGGCAGACTATTTTATTATTATTATTATTATGATTTTTATTATTTGGGCTTAAATCATATTCAGTGGGAACAGTTGCTAAACATCCCATTACATTTAATTTTAAGCATCAGATTTGGAAATGTAATACTTAGCTGGTGATAGACAATGGAATCGTCCAGGGTTGACCATTACTCTTTTTGTGCAGGTTACATAAATGAAAACTCGGGATCCAATGATTGGGCTAGAAGCTCATTCTACACATTACTTTTAATTAATCTGTAACCGGGCATGCAGTTTAATTGATACCTATAAATAATATGACCATATTCTTCACTAAAACTCCCCCATATCTGTGAGTATACAGATATACAGCCTTATTAAATTGCGATTTGGCCAATTCTAAAGGGCTCTATATAAGCACAGAGCATGTTTATTTTACAAAAAGTTTTAATTAGTGAAGACCTTGCTTTTGGATAGAAGTTCACTAACTAAAAACTTCTGTAAAAAAATATGCTATGTGCTTATATAGAGCCCTATTTAATTGTCCGAATCACAATTTAATAAGGCTGATAGAATATAATGGTCAACCTGAAGGCTTCCTGGGCCTGTCTCAAGGTAACTGAGTATTACATTTCCAAGTGGGTAAAAAAGATAATGGTGTAAATATAATGAACATTTATTGTCCACCTGGTTGACCTTTATTTTCTACACTAGTGTTAATGCATTTTAGTGAAGATTCAGGGTTAAACTGCACATCTTATTTACAGGTATCACTTAAACTGCTCACCCGGTTTTAGACTAGAGAATGGGCTTTTTGCCCAACCATTTCAATACTATATTTAAAAGCATTGAATGGGATGGTCCCCTGAGACATAAACCAGTGTCTTTGGTGCAGTCACCTTCACAAAAAGAGACTAGGCATGCTCAATGTGCATGTGACAATGCTTTAATGGGTTATCATTAATAAATGCCAATAACCTCCCATTAATAAAAGCTTAGAATCTCTTTTTGGAGGATGATCATAAAGGCTGACTGACAGCTCAAAATGGAAAATGTCAGTGTTCGTTTACTGTAAGAAAATAATAATATTGTAATAAAAAAAAAAAGATTACATTTATAAAGTACTTTTTCATACCCATAATATGAAATAATACCATATTTGGAACCTCACGTGCCACTTTGAGGCTACAAAGTAACTGGTATAATTCACAAATGTATAATTTCTCAGTGGTTAGCACAATTATATATAATCAGGAATTGTTTCTTTATAAGATATATGTAGAACATCCAACCATTAGGTAGCTCTCTGGCTCCCAGGAGTTGTGCAGTTTTTAGCCCCTCCTAACACTTATTAGCTATAATGACAACTACATTTGACCTCATATTGTCACAGACAATACTAAGTATTTGTCCCTCCAGGGTAAATGTGTTAATGTGACAGAGACTCATTTCACTTGTCAATGAGGGAGCTCACCAACTGTCCACATGTTTAGAGGCAAATCTCACTCAACCAATTTATCCGCAAGCTGTAGAGCGCACAGGTAATGCTGAGGATTTCTATTTGTTTTACAATATTGCCGCAGTGGAGTTGTATTTACGCCACATGGAGTTGTATTTACACCACATGGAGTTGTATTTACACCACATGGAGCTTACCTGGATTAGATGAGATGTATAATTTAATTTGAAGATGTGACTATCAGTAATTACGTCTCTGCTGACCATATAATATAGTGATGACACTGGGAAAAGGTGATATATATAGATTTAGGAAGGAGTGGAAACCATGAATGGAGCCATTGTGTGTATTACAATAACCACCTTATGTTTGCTGTCATTGTTGTGAACTCTTCACAATGTTAGCATGTGCCCTTCACAGAAGGGCTAATTTCTATTGTCTATAGGTTAACCCTTTCGTTGCTTAGACTGTCCCCTCCAGCAGTAAAGGGGTTGAAGGTTAATGCTTGAGAAGGAAGCAAAAGAACACTCAATTAGTTGAAGAAACCCCTTGACCCTCATTGACATGGTATGGCCTTTGACCTTTCCTCTTGAGAACCAAAGAGTTCTCTACTCCATTCTTTCACTAACTGCTTTCACAAGCTTTGGAGCATATGTTCAACTGGATATCTGCTCAAGTGAGGCAGCAATATGTCCAGAGGTATTATCAGGTGCTAACCCTCAGGTTTTAAGTTATTTATTTCCCTATGTGCTGTGTCCATTAAACAGAATCCAGGGTCTGAGGGTCTATCACATACAATATTTACATTTTTTATTGTAGATACAGCAATTTATTTTATTGTAGATGCAGCATTTTGAAATAACAGTTGTATCACACATACATTATCTTGTTACTAATAATAATATAACATCACAAGTTACACAGGAACTATGTCTGAATACGACATGGAGCAGGATTCTGGTTTTCATTGTCAGATACTTCTCAAGTATTTTTTTTGTCTTAGCCTTACTGATAATACACTGCAGTTTTTTTGCCCCTATTGTGATAGTATATGTTATCCTGAAGTTCCTTATTTCTCTGACGTCTAAGATAGTTTCCACCTCTTTACTGCTCTAATAGCTGCAGCTTTCTCATCCCTCAAATAGTAACTCAAGATGCTGTTACATACCAGCATCTTGGTAACCCTACCTAAGCCTTCCCCGTCCATTAAAATGACTATGACTTTATTCTCTAGGGAAATATTTAATACCTGAGCAACAAAAAATGGGCAGATCTACTTTCAAGTCTATTTAAACAACAAGTTAGTTTGGGTTGATCCTATAATGTGTCCATTGATTTTTGTAAAAAATACCGGTGCCTCTTACTGAAACCAGAAGACGAGGCCCACCTCGCCTGGGTTAAATTTTTTGACCCCTGTTATATCCCAAGACCCTCTCACTGATGAATTTAAGACTTGTACCTCCCTCTATTTCTCTGGCTGGGGTAAACAGTGTGACTTTCGTAAGTAAACAGTTTGTTTTACTTAGGGGAAAGAGAGAACACACTTAATTGAGACCTGATGATAGACAAGCAGAGGAGGATGTCCACTGTGAAGAATGGTAATGATCCTTGATTATTTAGTAGAGTTTGCATGCTCTCTTCTGGATACATTCAGGCATTTTTATGTAGTCTACTAGTATCAGGTTTCACACTGAATTAGAAGCCATTCTTATATTTATTCAATGCTCAAAGTTTTTTTCTACAATAATACTAGTAGAATTTAATACTCATATTTACATTTGTGAACATAATTCTAAAAACTTAAATGTATAATTTTGATAAATGAGTTATTGATTAAAAATTCATTTTCCTGATCCAACATACATATCCTCCTGTGTAATAAATTTTAATTCCTCTAATAAGAAGTTAAAATGATTTATATTAGGTCATTTTTCATGATTTTCGGCTTTCATACTCTGTATATGTGCTGAATATTTTCAAAAATATTAAACATCAATATTGATTAAAATCATTAATCACAAATTTGAATGTACAGTCTATCTATCTATCTATCTATCTATCTATCTATCTATCTATCTATCTATCTATCTATCTATCTATATATCTATCTATATATATATATATATATAGTGATACCTTTTTGTTTTGGTATTTGTCAAATATTGCTTCTGAATTGATAAAGACAGGTAGGCCACTCTCGAAAGCAACTCATAATCATCATGAATAGGACTGTCCAATAAATAAGGTATCACTATATACTACAATACTCTGATTATTCTTCTAGTTTACTAGACACTCATGGCTACCTCATTCTTTATATATATATATATATATATATATATATATATATATATATATATATACACATGTGGTAAATAGCTATGCTTTTGTCTTCATTGCGGGGAAGTGGTTAATAAGCCATCAGCTGCCAAACATGAGCTCATAAGGGAGAAAGAAAAGAACGACATCCCAAATCATTTCTGAAAAGTAAACAAGGATTGGAAATAGTTTTCCCGAGGGACGTGGAGGTAAGAGGCGAGAGTTTCAGTGCTCAGCTCCACAATGTCAGATGGAATCAATATGTATACACAGGCAGTGCAATATTACAGCATCTCTTAAACAATTAATAAGCCATCAGGTCATTTCTCTTGGCTTTTATTTGAAAATGTTTCGGCATATCCTTAGCATGTCATTTTTTTTGTGAAAAGTTCCCTAGTGCTTTATATTAAGAAGGCAGACAGAACCCACTATGAGCAGGCAGCGAGCCAAGGAAATGAGACGTGGAACAGTTGATAGCAGCAGAACTTGACTTCTCCTGGGTGTTCATAAATTTAGTATCATGAAATGTGAAGGATACTGAGTGATGGCTCTACATTACCAATATTAGACATATATATGTGTTTGGATATGATATAAATATAGATATATAAATAATTTTTATGTATGCATATATATGTATGTGTATATATGTATGCATACTTATGCATGTATATATATATATATATATATACACATATATATAAATATATTTGAATAATCAGAGTATTGCAGTGAATAGTGATACCTTTTTTATTGGACAAACGTATTCATAATAAAGCGACGAGCTTTCGAGAGATAATGCCTCTCTTTATATATATATATATATATATATATATATATATATATATATATGTATTAAGAGTGAGATAGCTGTGAGTGTCCAGTAATCCAGATGAATAAATAATCAGAGTATTGCAGTATATAGTGATACCTTTTTTTATTGGACAAACATATTCATAAATATAAGACAAGCTCTCGAAAGCTCTTCAATACTCTGATTATTCTTATATGTTTATATATATATATATATATATATATATATATATATATATATATATATATACAGTATATACATACATACACATATTAGTATATATATATATATATATATATATATATATATATATATATATACATATTTGTATATATTTTTGGATTTATATATATATATATATATGCATTTTTTATTGAACAAATATTTAGTTAGAGTGATGAGCATTCAAGAGTTGCACCTCTCTTTATCAAATTAGAAGCACTTAATAATGAGAGGTGCAACTCTCAAAGGCTTGTCACTAGCTTGTGTGTGCAAGTGCGTGTATATATATATATATATATATATATATATATATACTGTATATATATATATATATATATATACATGTGTATATATAAATATATATATATATATATATGTGTTTGTGTGTGTATATATATATATTTATATATATATATATATATATATATATATATATATATATATATAATTATTACTCCAAAAATGTATTATGCAGTACTTATATTTTTTAATTATTATGGATATTCTTTTTTGCTTAACTCTGTGAATTCTTTCTGTACCACTTCATTTTAAATATTGATTTTTAGGGAGTATTTTTTTTGTTGTTGTTCTCACCTACTATTCCTCTTTTTAAAAATTCAACAAAAATGCTGCAGCTATAATCAACTCTTCTGGATAAGTTAAGCTGTTTTATTATTGTTCTTTAATCAGTCTCTACATAACACAAATAAATTCGTATTTTGTTTGTGGTATAACATTTTTAATTGTCATAAATTTAGAAAAAAATTATGTAAAATATTTAATAAAGGAAAAAATTAAAAAATATATAGAATTGTTATTAATTAAAAAAATAAAAAGTTTATTTAAGGTTGCATTTCTTTTTTATAATATTTTTTGTAATAAGATCTATCGGTTGTTACTATAAGAATTCAGTCCTCCTTCCAGCTCCATTTTAGCTGCTATTTTTTGTGTAAAATTACGACTTTAATTTCTGTATTGAAAAAGTTCTACATCATTTTTCAATAACATTGAATTTAAAGCTTTTTCTCAGCACTAGTCCCATGACGTCTCCAGATATACAGGTTCTAGGTGCATATGGTGTTGGACTCTAGCAGCCTTATTAAATTGAAATTCGGCCAATTGAATAGGGCTCTATATAAGCACATAGCATATTTTTTTACAGAAGTTTTTAGTTAGTGAACTTCTATCCAAAAGCAAGGTCTTCACTAACTAAAAACTTCTGTAAAAAAATATGCTGTGCTTAAATAGAGCCCTATTCATTTGGCCGAATTGCAATTTAATAAGGCTGTAGGTTAGCATTGCCTAGTTCTGTACCAATTCCTGTGAGTGCCAGTTGTTTATAAGGAGCTTCCTTGTGTTCATTTTCTCTGTATTTTATATGAATGATTTTCAGACAATACTAATTACAGCACTAACACTTGTTTATTTGCATTGTCGCCAGGCACTGCTGGCAGTGATTGCACAAACAGTACACATCTATATTGCTAACAACTGGTTTAGGTGACAATCAGAGCTGACTGGGAAGTGTTTGATTCTGTTTAATCCCACCAGGATAATTAAAATAGAAATACTGAAAAATAATAGTTGCTTGTATTAGATTTCTCAGTTCATCAGCATGGAGAAAACACTAATTTATTCAGCTGTAAAAACATGTAGATTCAATGGAAAAAGTGTGCGGGGAATTTACTAAAGGATTGCTGGTACATACACGGGTGAGATGTCCCATGAGAACCTGCGCTCCAGCATCTCTGGTCATAGTGCCATTTACTACAGGCTTTTTCCTAGCCATACAAGGTTTATCTTGAGTTATGCTGTGTCTAATTGGCGATTTACAGGCATGTTACTGGCGCTATACCGTGAAAACCAAAACTCTCCGAATTTACTGAACACAGATCTTAAATGTATCATTGCGTGCTTCAACGCCACGATAGCCATGTATTTTATAGTTAAATAAAATTACATTACCAATATTCAACAACTAATTTAGAAAATACATTGCTAAATGTAACTTAAAAATTCTGTCAACACAACTCAAACTTAACGTAGTGTAAATTAATCTCAGTTTATGGAAATATTAATATAAATTATGAATTATGTATATATATATATATATATATATATATATAATCTGACATAGACTATGTAAATTACATTTTTATTAATTTAACTTTTTAATAATTTCATGATATTGTTGACAGAATGGCGTTAGAAACAAAAGTTAATAATACGTGGTGCTAATAACAATGACTAGCATGTTATCATTTTGCCGGAGATGTTGTTATTATATCATTAATGATGTAACGCCAAGCATTGCATATTTGTTAAACACTATCTTGCCTTTGAATTGCACATGCATGGAATATGAACAATGGAATATATCATCTTGTTTTTACATAGAATTACAGGCTTTTTCCTAGCCATACAAGGTTTATCTTGAGTTATGGTGTGTCTAATTGGCGATTTACAGGCATGTTATTGGCGCTATACAATAAAAAAATCTTATCATCTTCAGCCTGAACATGTACAACTGCACACTCCACAGCTTAATAACACCTACACTCACAATCTACAGTACAACACACAGACACCTCCACTTTACTGAACCAATTGCTTTCAATTGTATTTGTCACCCTCTTGTATCACACTTAAACCCTTAGATTGTAAGTTTGCGAGTTTTCAATCTTGTGTCAGGCCTTGGAAACAAGCTCTATGTACATTTGATTTTATGCTCAAAAACAGGGCCCTCCATTCTTTACAAGGTGTTTAATTTGTTTTCTGCTAGTTACTCAACCCCTGTACAGCACTACGGAATATGTTGGCGCGATATAAATAAAGATAATAATAATAATAATAATTACGCCTGCGTCATCACCTAAAACATGCCTGCGCTGCTCTGTTGGTGATGTGTAAAGTGGTGTATATAGAATTCTACATCAGCCATTACCACATCGCAGACCTTATTATAATACCTGAGATGTAGCAAATCAGATGTAGACATAAGCAGCACTGATGCACTTATGTGCTGCTGTAGATCTAGGACTCTTCCAGAGTCTCGCTGGTCCTAACGGAAAAGTCTGACCCATACTGTCATATATGGTCCTAATTATGAAACAGAATATCAGCAGCTATGTTTATTTTCATACACTTTCAGTTGCGTCAAGGGACATGGAAGGATGTCACTAGGAATATAATAAACTGGTTCTCCTCTCTTCAGCTCATGAAGCAACTTTCTACAACATGCTATTTGAGAGAGGTCACTGACTGACTAACTTGAAACACTGCTACAGAGGGCAGATCCATACAGGTTCAAACTGAGTGATTTAAACAGAAAAACAGAGCTTATAAGAACTTATAGAACTTAATAGAATAAAGTACATAATAGTAAATACACAGATATGTTATAAACCTAGTGAAATCCAGGAACCTTCCATATCCCTTTAAATGATGTCACTTTTCTTGAATCAGCTGAATCAAAGAAATTCAGGGGGATTTACTAAGCATCTTGAGTGACAGAGATGTGCTTCCCTTAACAGTGCTCCTCATCTTGTTTCAGCCACCTGGGATGCTTAGCAAATCCCCTCCAATATCCTTTTCAGTGTGACTTTAGTGCTATTTTTTTTAGACTAATATAATGTATTTTCCATAGGAAAAAAAGTCCAGTAAAGTTTAAAATATGCTCTTTTAAATGCACAATAGAACGTTTGGCAATAGAGGGACCCTGAGTAATTACTGATAAGCTTCAATACGTTTTGGAATCTTGCAGATTTTATAACAATGGTCAAGCTCTAGGAAAATGATCAACTATAAATATTTTGGATAGACACCATTATTATGTCAAAATGCAAATAAAGAAAATATTACATTTTAAAATGTTTGTAAAGGACAGTGTTTAGAACCTCTTATACTCCTGCAGAAGTATCCTCTCTCACCCCTTCATGGTCCTATTTTCCATTGCATTTGACAAAGCTCTCCAAGGTACCAACTGGAACCAACTGGAGTAAAAGGAAGGGGATCGGAGGTTACCAACCTTTTTTATTGTTTGGGCTTCTCTGTTTCTTTCTTTTTTTTTTTTTTTTTTTTATTGTTAGCATACATGTACATGTTTACATGTTTTATAAATATATAACAATGACTCTATTATATAAATTATAAATTGTTTACTATATTCTTAAGAACATTTAACATATTACGTGTATCATTTGCATTTATTAGGAATATATCTACTGTATTAATCATGCAATCCGCCTCCTCCCATTTTCAAAAATGTCCTCATTATTATCATGTAAGTTAGTTTCAGAACAATATTAGGTTTGCTTATTTTATCTTTGCTAAGCTTCATCGATAGGTTTTACTGGAAATTTTCCTTATGTCATTTTTGATAATTACATTTATTCCATAATGAAATCAGTTTCTTCTGTCTGGTATTTTAATATGTGGCATTATGGTATAGAGAATATTCCCTGCACGGGTAGTAATAACAAGAAATTTTTATCAAACAAATTAACATATAACTTATCTCATATGTCACCATGGTCAGTTTTATAATATTTTTATTTAAGGCAAATGAATAATACCAGTCCTTGTGTTCCTATCTGCTCCATCCTTGTCGTTCCCCGATCTCCAGTTCTCCACCTTTTCCAGGTGTCTTTTACTTTTTTATTTGTCCGGTGTTAGGTTATAGCTGTGATCCGAATGCCTATGTAGTCTATCCATGGGCTCCATATCTCTATAAATTTGGGTATAGTATCTGCAAGGGAGTGTGAAATTCTCTTATTTGTCGAAATCAAATGTATTTTTGCTTCAATTGCCCCTATGTCTAGGAGGTTCTTTTTCCAGTTTCTGGCTATGTGGGATTATGTAGCTAATAGGATTTATTGTAGAAGTTTGTTCTGAGGTGTGGAAAGTGTTGGGTCATGTATCCCCAGCAGGTACGTTTCTGCTGTTAATTTTACCAAATTATGAAAGATGTTTGTTGCTAGGTCACCCACATTCTTCCAGATTTGTTGGACTTTACTGCACTTCCACCAGGTATGGTGGAATGTGCCTATATAAGGTCAATTTCTTTTTAAATGAACATGAAACCAATTCATAGAGCACTGAAGATATCTCTTAATATAGTGGCATAATGTTGTCTAATATGACCTTACAGTAATTTAATGTCTGTAACTAGCAGTATCCTACCTGTTTAATATACAAACTCATATTATTTATAAGACAATATGGAGTAAATAATTTATATTTTAGTACCAGTGATGTATTGTTTTAATAGTTAATGGACAAACTCAACTCCAAAGAAAGAGCATTACCACCATCTTGGAAATTTAACATATCCTGTGGCATCCATGGCGTCACATTACATGGTGCACATTTTCATAAGTTACTTTTTCTTTACTGCTTCACTGGTTAAATGAATTAACAGATTTGGTGAGAAGATACTCGCTGTGTTAGAGTTGCCACAGGCTAATAGTATGCGTTTCCCAACAAGACAAATCCAATTTGGATGCTTGTAATCCAATTCAGATTGTTTTGAGATATCCTTAGTGTCTTCTTGTAAAGAGCTCTTTCTGTTTCTAGGTTAAAGAGGGACCTTAAAGAACCCCTGTATGGGAGTTTTTTTTAATATCATACTGTCCTTGTAGGCAGTATGCCAAAGAATGAGAATTTAGCATTTTATCAAAAAATGAAACTAACTTATTTTTAAAATATTTGTTATTCCCAGTGACTCCATTTGTAGATCCAGTCGTCCTGTGCTGCTGAGTCCTCTATGAGGCTTACATGTAAATTATGATAGGATGTAAATTCTATAAAATGTTTACTTTAATAAAGGTTATGGAAGTGCTTCTTATCACATAAAATTGCTCCAGGATTGGACCCTGTAGAATCAGGATAAAAAGCGATAATATGAGGGTCCTTTCCTAACCCCCCAGTCATCAGTAGCTCATTAGCTCGAAAAACCTCTAGATGGCAATGAGCTTGATGATCTAGAAATAGAAATATACTTCTTTATGTATTTTATACTTGGAACAGCTATTTTGGTTTCTGTATTTCTGCTTCTATCATTGGGGGTTGATGTTGGATACCGAGGAGCAGCCAGCTGCCTTGGGTGGAATTGGGAAAATTAGTAATGTAGGTAATTGAAATTTAAAATGGCAACTTCCAAAGCAACATAATTGCATATACTGTAAAAGGTAATATATTACAGATTGTGTATTTTGTTTTACATTAGAAATCATTTTGCATGCTTTTAGGTGCAGTAATTCAACATAGTGGTCCTTTAACAAGGCTCCCTGTCTGTCCCTTGGTATTATACAATTTAATGTATTATTTCATCAATATAGACCAGTTAATATTTATAAAAAAATTAAATAAAATTCTAAGTGACTTTTTAAATGCTTCATCAAATGTTTCCACCTGCGCCGGTGTACCTACAGTGAAACTTTTATTGTTAGTTTCAATAATAATATTTTTAATTTAATTTTTAACACAGCTCTTAAAATATATGATAGAAAAAGGTGTATTTTGTTTCCCTTTAAGGATTGATTTTGTTTTCCACTCTCTGAAATGAAATTACTCAATGTGTAACGTTTGCGTACATTTTTCATATTCACTATTAGATACTAATAAAATAAAAAATAAAAAGTATTATAATTAAAAAAAATACTTAAATAAAAAATAATATTTTTATTTTATTTTACTTAAATGGTTTTTATTTAGGTAGTTTTTAAAATTATAATAATAATAAATGTTAATTTGTAATTAACACTCAACTTCTTAAATTCTTATGCATTTATTTGTGCCACATAACATTTAACTTTTTCTCTTTATTTTTGTACAATATTATTATTTGAAAAATATTAATTAAAACTTATAAAATAATATATATGTTTTTATTTTTTTTATGTTTTATTTAGACATTTTTAGTTAGGCTCATGGATTTGTATGGATGGCTGGATGGATTTGTATGGATTAATATATAACCCTGCAGCTTACCAAAACATCCAAAATTGTATATTGGCATTGGGTGATTTGGATCCACATTATGCTGTTGTGTCACAATGTTTACATATAACAAAAGATGTACTGTAAATGTGTTTTGTCTACTTACTGGGGTTTGGGCATTTATTTGTGCAGCCACCTCCTTAATATTACCGCTATCATGACTTAGCCCCAGTTCAGAATGGGCCTTTCCTTTTATATAAGTAAGCCAGAAACACTTATCTGTATAACAAATAAGAATAGTATGGAGGACATCTTCGAGAAGTCCTCAACATTTAAAGGACTGAAGATCTGATGGTCATAGCGCTAAACTGCAGCATTAAATATTGTACATGACGCAAAGAGCTACGTTTCTATAGTTTGCATCATGTAGTTATTATATACGCTCATTAGAATTTATCATTACTTGATGACACCATATAGCACATAACAGTATGACATAAAGTGTCATAGCCAAATAAAACTGGACGTGCACTGGAGACAGCTTGAATACCTTCACTTGGCGACTTTCTGCCATCTGCTGTTTATTTAATACACAATGAAGGTCAGAGGTGCACTTGTTCAGTGATCTACAGTCCAGCATGTTCTAGTGGAAAATCAATGAGTGCGACCCATTAAACCGCTCACTGCTACAGGGATGTGTACACTAACAAACTGCTGCTGCCTATACGTAGCCTTTATGATGAATATTTGTTCTTAATGGCTAAATCTATAAATGAGTGGCTATTTTGTTATTCTGGGATTAGTTCACTTACAGAGTTAAGCAGCCAACTCGGGCTAATGCAACTTCTGTATTTAAATGTTAAGACCTTCCAGAATTTGGTAGCTCTATTTATTATGAGACCTCACAGGTTATGAGAGAGAGCTCTGGAAGAGTTTATTAATATCTCTCGTTCCAGCTGGTGATTTAACATCTGGAAAACTGAAAACAAGATTGATCCTTTATCAAACGCAGAGTAATTAAATTTAACTAAATTCCAAAACAAGTAATGCAAAGCGAGGACATTCTTCAGCAGTTCACATTAACCAAGTTAAGTAGAAAAATTAAACTGTTTATAAAAGTAGGGACAATAAAGTCCAAATTAATTGTTCTCACCTTCTTCATTGATGTATTAAGCCAGATACAGCTAGAATGAATAATAATAATAATGCATTGAAAGAGTGATGTATTGTAACAGTTACCTGTGGAACCCCCACTATTTGCAGTAATATTTTGTATTTTCTGTTTTATACTTGAGATTTGGTAGGATTATTGTTTTTTAAGTATATTTAAATAGATGGTGTTATAATTTTAAGCGCTTCTTCTGGCCATGACAGAGTATCTTATTTTGCAGTTGTCCAAACTAGTGTTATTTAGTTGTAGAATGCCCCATCGTGGGCCAATGGGTCATTCTTTACATCTCTGTGGTCCCCATTGAGGTAATACCCATCACTTCCTCATAGACACAATGGCTTTTGCAAATAGTCATTAAGGACAAGTGACAAACAAAGGGTGCTTTGCTGGGGCTTAATTCTTTTAAAGATCCTCCATGCAAAGAGTTCCCTGCCCAGATCTCTCATTATGCCAGCTTTCGGCGATTGAGAGAGGATTACTACTGCTTTGTTGTCTTAGGAAAAAAAAACATTAATTGATATATTCCTGTTTTTTGGGGATTTCTTCCCTTCTTTGCAACTAAACCCTGCAGGGAATGGGTTAAAGGCTACTTCATTGTTATATGTAGTGGAAGCAGAGACTACTAGACTATGACCGCTGATGTGACCAAGGACACTTGTTTTGATAGCAACACAAAAGAGCACAGTATACTTTATCCTTTCTGAAGATTTAGGGGTAGTTATCATACAGGAAATGACACACCTGCAGTCATCTACAAGTATTCCTTATTAAAATACATTGGATTGTAAATTCTGTTAAATGTCAATATAAATCTGATGAATTCACACCTTCATATGATGACTTACATTACAGAACTTATCATTTGGGTGTATACTATAAATCTTCATCGATTTATATCAATATAGATTTCTGTTGCTTTCTTCCTAAAAATATCAAGTTGTGGTCATGTCTAGTTAATAAGACATTTTGGAACTTAATGTAATACTGCTCCCATACACCGAAGATAAAGATCACATTAACATTAAGAGGACATTTTGAGCAAGTAAATGGGCAAGAAAAGGTAACCTCTAACATTCAAGAAGACATGTTAAACTTATTTTTGCAAATTTTCTCAGAAGTGATGAGAAAGTTATATTAGGATATTGGCTACAGCTCCCTCTGACAAAACTGTATTTTCAGGACTCCGATTCCTCTTTCTTTTAGATTGGCTTGATGTAAACTTAGGCCCTCATTCAATTGCAATTTGGCCAATTGAATAGGGCTCTAAATAAGCACATAACATATTTTTTTAAAGAAGTTTTTAGTTAGTAAACATCTATCCAAAAGTAGGGTTTACAATAACTAAAAACTTCTTTAAAAAAAATATGCTATGTGCTTATTTAGAGCCCTATTCGATTGGCCAAATCGCAATTCAATGAGGCCCTTAGATAATGCAAGGGTTGGGTGGTTAGATTCCTAAAGATTTGGATCCTTTACATTCAGAGTTTGAACTTGATAAACAAAGTACATTTTATATATAACTTCTGTTGCTGAAAATTATACAAATATCCTTACTTTTTAGCGTATATATATATATATATATATATATATATATATATATACAGTTACTGTGATATTTGGCTAGCAGTGAACCAGTAATTTCCAATTGCAAGATATTAGGTATGAAATAGTTAAGTCTAAATAACCCATGATATAGCTGTTTCAGTAAGAGACAGTACACATATTTTTATGCATAATAAATCAGCCATTCCAAGGCCATAATTTGCCCTTTGCACAGAAAATTTAAGAATTAAGTATTTCTGCACATCTAGAGTAACGTAGAATAACATGTTTGATAAGTCTTGATCACGTGTGACATGATCACTGTTTTATGTAAACAATATAAAAGACTGTGGCCCTCATTCAATTGCAATTTGGCCAATTGAATAGGGCCCTAAATAAGCACATAACATATATTTTTTAAAGAAGTTTTTAGTTAGCAAGCATCTATCCAAAAGAAATGTTTTCACTAAATAAAAACTGCTTTAATAAAAATATGCTATGTGCTTCTTTAGGGCCCTATTCAATTGCCCAAATAGCAATTGAATGAGGCCCTATGTCTGCTGGTTTTCTGTCAGTTGCAGCCTGGTAAGTGAATTAGTGGCAGCCATTTTGTGTGTATTTGCTACTAAGTCACATATTTTCCAATAAAAACAATAAAAAGAACCAAAGGTCTCTGTTTTGCTACCGTGACTGATTTCAGAGTGCTGAGTATGTGTAAGTATGATCATTTTTCTACAGCACTTCATATATACTACTTCGTACACTTCACATTTATTGATGTGTATATTACCTATAAGTATTTTTTGATGAGTTAATTACTGAAATGGATGGGGGCCTGGTGTGGATCAGTCAAGAGGTGATATCTTAACAAATCAGTATTGTTTGTTTCTTATTAACGAGAAAGAGTATTCTTTGCCAAATTATTATTATTATTATTGTTTATTTGTAACGCGCCAACATATTCCGTAGCTCTATACATAAGTTAGGTTATAGGCAATGACAAGTTAAAGATTCACACATTGCAAAGAGTGGATGGCCCTGTGATTGAGCTTGGAATCCAGTGTCCATAGCGCTTTCCCTAAAGCACCGCGCAGGATTGAAACTACTTTGTAATCTTTTCAGTGTACTTGCAATGTCTTGTACATGAAGACCTGAAACTTAAATAAAAATATTTTAATAAAATCAGCATATTTGTTATATCTAATTTCAATGTTGGAATCATCAATAAAAGCCTAAATAAATTGTGAAGATTTCACATAGAATGAAACTAAATAGGTTCTTCAGTTCGGTACAAATCTGCTTGGAATATTATTAAAGAAATAATACATTGCATTGGTGTAGAAGCTTCATGGATGTGGCCACAAACTTACATATTTACACCAAACATAAAATCTCTATGAACTGACTTCTTTACACACCACCATATTGTGACAAGGTTTGTACAGCCCATGTTTTTATATCACCCTTCTCCTCAATATGAGAAGACAAGACTCTAAACAGAAGGCATGAGTGACTTAAACAAAGGCAGACAGCTGTGTAAGCCTGATCATTTTCCATAGCACATGGTTTGCCATTAAAATTTCATGGGGCTTTTAAGTCAAGATTTTGCTTATCTGAAGGAAAGAACTTAGAGTAAAATATTGTTATTGATTTCACCATTTTAGCCGTAACTGATCCTTTAAGTAATTTTTTTCTTGGGTGTTTAATGACACTTTTATGTGTGTTTGAATCAGAGTTTTCTTTGGTAATCCTGTACAATGAACTACATGGAGCAGATGAATCCAATTTAAATATTATATTATTTAAGATAAAACAGCTTTGAGAAAGTAAAAATTAATTGTAATTGATATAGGTTGTTGGCAAAATTCTGAGAGATTTTTCACGCAATATTGGAGACTACCATAAACCTCATTCAGTTCAAATGGATTGAGCTATTTAATCAAAAAACATTTCGAAAAGGTTAATTAAAATTTGGATACTTTAAATCTTGCCATCCATCCATTCTGTTTCTCTGTAACATTTGATGCTCCCTAATTTCCATAAAAGCACTAAGGGTAGAATTGTTGTCCAAATCAGTGGCTCTCAACCTGGTTGAACTGGGGACTATCTGGTTACTTCCATGTGACCATAGAGATCTCTGTCGAGATCCACAACATTTTTAATAGGGTTATACTATATGTGACACACTACATTTTATTTAAAGTGCATCATAACTGCAGATGTGTACATCAATAATCTATATTTTAACTAAGACTAATGGTTCTGATGTATAAAATGATACACTCTCCTTGTTCCCGTTTCTCCTGGTCCCATGACTGGCTACTGAGGACCACAGCTCTAAACCATTGGTTGGCAGGAGTCTTAGGCAGTGAAAGAGTTAAAGACCAGCAGATAAAGTCAAGGTCTGGAGTCTTCATGAGCCCTCCAGCTGTAGCAGGAATGAAACAGCTCATGCAAATTAAATGCATTTTAAACAATAAGCTGATTGCTCCTTATGGATTTTCCTCTTTCTTAAGTATTGATCCTCTGGTAATAGATTGCACAGGGTAAAAAGTATCCACATTAAAGATAAACCACACACTGTGCGAGGAGCTGTGTATTAAGGCTGGAGAGGCCACATAGGGAGAAAGTTGGGGATCTTTTCACTATAGGAAATGTTCTTCGGGAAGATCTCCCCAGGTATTGTGGGTACCAAAACGGCATGTGGTGCCAAATTCTCTATAAGCTGGTGCTCAAATATGCTGCATTTCCTTGACATGTTTATCCATTTACATTTACTGTAGATTCTGTAACTGTCCTACAGCTGAGCCAGATGTTTATTGTCGGTGAACTGTTTGAGTGCAAGTTTTTTCAGTCAAGTGTTTGTATTATTAAGATGTGTGGAGTTGTCTCAAGACACCACCATGATAGAGAGGATGCATATGATAAACACATACTACAGTGTAATAGAATTCTTTCACTAATCTGAATGCAGCTCTGTGTTGTGTATTTTCCATAAATCTCCATTATAAGGGTAGGTGTTCATTATTTTCACCACATACACAAACAAAACATCTTTGCTCTTTTGTTCTATAAAAAAATCTGAATGTTAAAATTGGGCAATATGGAGGCCCCTGTGGTGGCAGATTGTTCTGTCAATAAAATTAATTGCTAAAACTGCAGCACGGTTCTATGTGCTATCAGATTGCATTGTCTTCATCAATATTTAAGTAGGTGTGAGACGGCTAAGGTCAGAAGGCCTGACCGAGATGAGTTCATAAATTGACAACTCTCAGAGATGGAAGGCCATATAACAAACATAATATTAATTTTTGTGCCCTATATGCTCAAAAATAAAAGTTCAATCTCTGAATAAATTTGATTCTACCTTTAAAAAGACTGGGCTTGCTCAAACCCCAGGGAAAAATGTACAGTATCTATCAGCCCTGGGGTCTGAGCATGCCCAATCCTTTACTGATCATTTGGCTTTATGCTGAGCCCCAGAGGGGTAAGTAGCATTTATTGTCAATGATTTACTGTTAATAAGAGATATAAGACTGTCCTTGGTGGGTAAATGAAAAATTCGAATTGAGAAGTAAAAATTGCAAAATTCAATGAAAGTTTACTGTGGGAAAATACAATCTTTTTTTTAAACAATATTCTGGAGCTAAAGTACCGTATTGGTCCGAATATAAGCCGCACCCGCAAATAAGCCGCACCCGTAAAGTGCAAGAGGAAAAAATAGAAAAAAGATATTACTCAAATATAAGCCGCACCCGTAAAATTGGAGAGAAAAAGACTCTCAAAGTGATCAGCCATTGCAAGAAAAAGGCTTTCTAATTAGCACTGTAGCTTTTTTTGCACGTTACAGGCCTTACAGGATGTTAGAATCACTAAAACCGTAAATCGCTATTCAATACCACAGTCTCAAGCGCGAAAATCGGCACCCTTAACTCGCAATCGCGCAAATCGGCAGTAATTTTGCATTCGCGAATAGAAGCCGCACATGTAACAAGCAAAGTTCGCAAATCGGCAATGATTTTTTTTACGGTCTTGAATATAAGCTGCACCCGTAACTCGCAAGCTCAAAAATCGGAAAAAAGGTGTGGCTTATATTCGGACCAATACGGTACTTGCAATTACTTATAATGTTAAAGTATACCCTATTTGGAACTTCCACATTTGTATTAAGATGTTATGATGTTATGTATTAAGATGTACGATAAATTGTGGCTGAGATTAATCATGTTGAATAATCTGTTGGACTGATATCATGGAAATATGACCCCTGATAGAGACATTTGTTACTAATAATAAGACATTAACATCCCTGTGAATTGGTTGACATCCATTCATATATGGAACTCATTCCTTTGCCATTGATGTATGGAATGTATTCCTTAGCCATTCATATCTGGACCATATTCATTTGCCATTTATTTATGGAATGTATTGCTTTGACATTCATATATGGAATTTATTAATTTGCCATTCATATATAGAATGTATTCCTTAGCTATTCATTTATGTACCATATTCATTAGCCATTCATTTATGTACCATATTCCTTAGCCATTCATTTATGTACCATATTCCTTAGCCATTTATTTATGTACCATATTCCTTAGCTATTCATTTATGTACCATATTCCTTAGCCATTCATTTATGTACCATATTCCTTAGCCATTCATTTATGTACCATATTCCTTAGCCATTCATTTATGTACCATATTCCTTAGCTATTCATTTATGTACCATATTCCTTAGCCATTCATTTATGTACCATATTCCTTAGCCATTAATTTATGTACCATATTCCTTAGCCATTTATTTATGTACCATATTCCTTAGCTATTCATTTATGTACCATATTCCTTAGCCATTCATTTATGTACCATATTCCTTAGCCATTCATTTATGTACCATATTCCTTAGCCATTCATTTATGTACCATATTCCTTAGCTATTCATTTATGTACCATATTCCTTAGCCATTCATTTATGTACCATATTCCTTAGCCATTCATTTATGTACCATATTCCTTAGCCATTTATTTATGTACCATATTCCTTAGCTATTCATTTATGTACCATATTCCTTAGCCATTCATTTATGTACCATATTCCTTAGCCATTCATTTATGTACCATATTCCTTAGCCATTTTTTATGTACCATATTCCTTAGCTATTCATTTATGTACCATATTCCTTAGCCATTCATTTATGTACCATATTCCTTTGCCATTCATGTATAGAACATATTCCTTAGCCATTCATTTATGTACCATATTCCTTTGCCATTCATTTATGTACCATATTCCTTTGCCATTCATGTATGGAACATATTCCTTAGCCATTCATTTATGTACCATATTCCTTTGCCATTCATTTATGTACTATATTCCTTAGCCATTCATTTATGTACCATATTCCTTTGCCATTCATGTATGGAACATATTCCTTAGCCATTCATTTATGTACTATATTCCTTTGCCATTCATTTATGTACTATATTCCTTAGCCATTCATTTATGTACCATATTCCTTTGCCATTCATGTATGTACTATATTCCTTAGCCATTCATTTATGTACCATATTCCTTTGCCATTCATGTATGGAACATATTCCTTAGCCATTCATTTATGTACTATATTCCTTTGCCATTCATTTATATACCATATTCCTTAGCCATTCATTTATGTACCATATTCCTTTGCCATTCATTTATGTACCATATTCCTTTGCCATTCATTTATATACCATATTCCTTAGCCATTCATTTATGTACCATATTCCTTTGCCATTCATTTATGTACCATATTCCTTTGCCATTCATGTATGGAACATATTCCTTAGCCATTCATTTATGTACTATATTCCTTTGCCATTCATTTATGTACTATATTCCTTTGCCATTCATTTATATACCATATTCCTTAGCCATTCATTTATGTACCATATTCCTTTGCCATTCATGTATGGAACATATTCCTTTGCTGTTTATTTATGGAATGTATTGTTTTGCCATTCATGTATGGAAAGTATTCATTTACCATTCCTATATGGAATCTATTTCTACGTTTGCCAGTAAACTTTAAAATGTAAATGCATTATTTTGCAATAACAGTTATTTTCTGCATTTCCATAAGAGATTCTAGAGGTTTCAGGCATTTTCAGTGACTCGTCTCCAGTTATTTTGTTAAGTTTGTGATTGAGTCATTCACATCTGTTACTTTCCTTTGTAGGAAAGATAGAGAAGTATTTTGTTGTGTTTTAGCTGTTTGTTTGTTTTAATGTATTGACGACTTACATAGCTACTAAGGTTTTTTATTAGTTTTATACTTTACAAACATGTGACATTTTTCCCAAACTATAGTCGTCCTTTTTAAGTGTCACTAAAGAAATTCTTACCTTGGGCAAAGAACGATGAAAACAAGCAGGAAAAAGTCATCTCCAGATTATTGCTATTATGTTACAAGCATTACAACAGCTTTAAATGGCTGTTTAGAATTGATTGCAGTGTTAATGGAAGATCGCAGGCTGGTTTCAATGTTTAACAGATTGTTGAAATATCGTGTTTGGCTGTTTCAGATTTTGTGCTTTGCAGTGGTGGGGGAGGCTCACAAAGGCCGGGGTCTTGTTCATACTTAGACAGTGCTCTTCAATGCCTTGTTTTTAGTTTGTTTATTTTGCTGTTTTTTTAGACACATTGTAGCAATAGATAGTATCTCATAGTAATTAAAGTCAAGACATAAATTACATTAATTACACATTGTCTATAAATTGCAGAAATTCAATATTTCATGAACAGACTGAGATTTCCTTTCACACTTTAGTTTGTTATTACCCCTACATTAGCCTGTGCTGATTGAAAAACAAATTTATATAATGTTTTTATTATATTAGATTTGAAATATTTTTTAATGTGTATCATTTCAATAGACCCTCCATGGAGTCTAACTAAGAGCATAATTAATTAGGAAAAAGGCATAGTACTAGGTTTTAATTAGAAAAAATAAATAAATGTTGATGCCGCTTCAGGACCCTGGAGACAAACATAATACAGTAGTGTGTGTAAGGGTAGCGTTGACATTTCTGTAGAGATGTGGTTGCATTTCCCGAAGCAAGGAGTATGCTTCTGGGCCAGTGAGGGGGAAGTGTGTGATTATAGTTATCTTAATATATCTAGTTATCCTAATAAAGGCTCTTTGTTCTATCCTTCCCCACTCTCCACTGATACGTAAAATCACACAGCTCTGGGAGAGTGATGTAACAAACACAATATGGATTTGTTTACTCATAAACAGAGTCTTCAAACATTCAGATTTCCCCAAAATTGCTTTATGTATATGTCCTCCACAGGTGCTAATATTGTTAATTGTGTACATACCTGAGAAAGAAGTCTTTTGTCCTGACCTGCAGTGGTCCTTTAGAACAGCCCTATAGACTCTGCTTCCCTAAGACATCGCCATAGTGATTTTTTTGCAGATCTTAACTCGTTACAGTTCTATTCCCTGGCATTTTAAACCATGTCACAGTTTAATTTATTTATCAGAAAAATAGTAATTGTATTAAGTTTGTAATGTAGCTAACCTTAACAACTGCTGTTGTTGTTTAATTCTTCATTTGTGTCTGACTCTCCGTGACCCTATGGATCGCAGCATGCAAGGCACATCTCTTAGTCACTGCCCTTCTGAGCTTCATCAAGTTCATGCTCATTGCTTCAGTGACCTTATCTATCCAGCTTCTCCTCTGTCGTCCCCTTCTTTATGTGCCTTACATTTTTCCCAGCATCAGAGTCTTTGCTAGGGAATCCTTACGTCTCATGATATGGGCAAAATATTTGAGCATCAGCCTTGTGATCAAACCTTCCAGCGTTATGATGCCATTCTGTGAAAACCAAAGTTCTCCAAATTTACTAAACTAATTCAGCCATTAATATAGAACAGACATGGCTAAATATAACTGGGAAATTCGGTCAACACAACTAATGTAAATGTAGTGGAAATGAATCCTATTCTATGGAAATATTAAGTAATAATACAAATTATAAATGATAACTTATTTTATTTATATTTACACACACACACACACATATATATATATATATATATATATATATATATATATATATATATATATATATAAAACATTTCATTTGCATCTGTGCTGTTGGAAACAGCTGTTAAAATGCACATGACTGATTCCTAAAGCATGTATTTGTGTATATTTATTTTGACTTTATCATCTATGTTAAGAAATCTTGTTGCCACAATCCTATATCTGATAAAAAAAATGTTGTAAAGGGGTTATATAAATATTCCCCCAAGATTCTTCTATGATTGTATGTATGTATATATAAGCTATTATACGGCCCGTGTTTACAATGAGTTGTATCCCCCAGAATTATTCTGGCTCCTACACCCCTGGTTGGAATGCATTTCCATCCAGTTTGACATCTCCAGTTTAACTTATAATTTAAAAAATACCTTGGTACTAGGTATTTTGAAAATTAAGTTTAAAATAAAACTTTACAAGGCAGAATGGTATTGTAACATCCAATATCTTGATAAAACTTACCAGCCATTTAATTGGGTTTCTAAATATTTTGCTGGTTGTCCAAGGCCCTCATTTTACAAATTTCAAATTGAAGACAAATGATTTCTTTGAAATGATGAAAATAACATTATCCTTCTCAACTAATTTTTTCTGGAAGGTCTCAGTTTACATTTTGAACTTGGAGCTTTCCTGTTATGAAGAAGTAGAAAATCAAATATAAGTCTTAGAAGTGGGGAGCAAACAAACTCCCAGTGGCTTTAATATTTTCTCTTGTTAAACGGCAGCATTCTATAAAATGAACCAGAATATTGAATACTTTAGAAATGGAATACTAATTATCCACCACTCAGTTTCAATTTGAAGAGATATATGTATGACTAGTGCATAGAGGTTCTTGCTGGAATTATATTTAATTGTACTTTTCACCCTGAGTAATTCAAGCGTCATGTTTGGAGTAGTTATCAAAATACAGTTAGGATGAAATACTATTCCCAAGTGTTTTAGAGTTAAATCACAGTTGGATTTTAGTCCAGGTACAATAATAGTATGCAAAAATGCAGATACCAATGATTTCATTTCAAAGTGGACCTTTGTAGCATCCGTCCTCCTGGAATATCAATTAGTTTCTTGGTCCTGAAAATAATTATTTGGACTGTAGAATGGACAGGTTGTATTATGCTTGTCCAAGACTTGACCACCCCGCCGCACAGGTGTAATTAAAGGATCACGAAAGTGCAATATTGATAATATGCTTGCTTGAAGAACCTGACTTGATAATTGACAACATGTTTTTATACAGTTTAAATAATTACAGCCCTGGCAGAATAATGGCAGAATACGGCCCCATAGGAAAAGCTGCCTAAAACAACAGACAGGCTAATATGGAACCCAACATGGTACAGTATGAGTCTTGGAAACTGAAAGTAACTACAGTAATACAACTACAATGTAGCTTTTCAAATTGACATTTGAAACTAGCATTGTACCTTCCAGTAGATCCATGTCTCTGATGCCTATTCCTAAAATGACCATTAGGTTTTTTTAAAAGCAATAATATCTTTCTTTAAACAGACCTCAGCTTCTAAGCCTTCAGTTGATTTGCATGTCTCCAATTGTAAATCAAGGCCATCAAGGAGGTGGATTTATCTGGCGGGGCAGTAGTGGTTAATGGCCAGTCACCAGTTTGAGTCCAGACAGTACTCTTCATTGACTACCTGCCAGCCAGAGCTTAAAAGTTACTTGGTACTAAAGGAAAATATTTTAGTTTAGCATTTCTCCAGCCAATGGAGAGCACCGCTTAGAAACAAGCTTATGTCTGATCCTTAAAGGACCAATGTAGTGGACATACAACAGGGTTTCATTTATTTAGTCAGTGATTACCTACTCTCCACCCCCTATCAAGTGTCGCTGAGATGAACAAGGATTTGACCCGAAGTCTATCCTTTGTAAGCAAGTAAATAATGTTATTAGGACAACAGATAAAGACTTCTCTAAGAATCCCCCCGTGCAGATCCTCTCCCGTCCCGTGATAAAGACCAGCATATCTACTAAAGCCTAAAACACTAAACTTCAAATGTAGAATTAAATAAATCAGACACTGTTGTATGTCCGCTATATGGGTCCTTTAAGTATCAGACAGAAGCGTGTGTCTAAACTGCGCTCTTAATTGTGTTGAAGTATTTTTCCTTGGCAATGTGCATTTTTTTAGCTCTGACTGGAAGGTAACCATTGAAGAGCACTGTCTAGACACAAGCTTGTGTCTAAACATTTAGCACTACCTTCCAGCCAAGCCATTCTACCCCCTTGCTGTATTTCTGGAGACAGACAAATCAACTGAAGGCTTAGAAGCTGAGGTTTGAAAGTAAGTTTAATGTTGCTTATTAAATAATTGAATATAAATTGTATTAATGCATAATGTCTAATTAAAACACCTGCCTCCTATTTGGAGCATCACAGTGGTCATTACAAACAAGTCACACTTGAATAGCGTGTAAGCACACACATATGAGCCGGATCTGTGCTAAGCTTTTATTAGAAATGTGATGAAAGTCACGTGACTGAGCAAAGCTTGAGGCAAAACTGGTGCTGGATCATATCTTAGCAAGTCCAATTAGAGATGTGCTGCAGTTTCTTCACTTGTAATAATGCAATTAAGCAGTGACATGTGATGTTAATAGGATCTGATTTGGAACTGGAATGAAGGACCGAGCCTGCGGCAAGCAGTACAGAATAAAGATAACATATACACCTCTATTAATATTATTTCTAATAAAGAACACCGGATGTCGAAAAAGAGCAAATATCCATAAGCTGTTCCTGCCACTGCAGAATGACATAAAGAAACCTATATATTCACTGGTCCTTCTTAGGGAAGTAACCAATGTGGTCCTTTGCCTTAGTGCATTATGTTTTGTGCTGCAACATGTTGATTTCATGGTGGAATTACAGAAACATTGGTGTTGACTAATCTCTTTACTTTACTGACATAGTTCCCTATTCTATTGCCCAATTTGTAAATGTATACACACTTATATTCACTCTTAATATTGCTGCATATTCTATTAGCTACTCGCAATCCAATTACGAGTTATCCGCCCACAATCACTACGGGCTAGCACAAGATGCAAATTTGGCCTTAGAACTCCATTGGTTTTAGCATAGGTCGAATATTATGAGCTCTGAATAATTAAACCCGTAGCTCTCACTCGCAAATAAAGTCTGACCCGCCAATGAAAATAGTAACACGTTTATGTTTATATTATAAGGAGAAGATTGTCATACTGTTGTAATTATGCAACACAAATGTTGTTTATATGTATTTCTCTTGTGTGTCAATAAAAATATTGAAAAAACAAATATTACGAGTACTAAATAGGACTTGCAAAGGCTTTTTCAAACACTTATTAAAGCTATAACAGCAATTAAACACACAATACTGTTAAAAGCATGGAAAGGCATAAAACACATTAGAATTGTATTGCACAGTCTCAAACCCACAAATACGCAATTAAAAATATTATTTTTAAATGTTATTTATGAGTAATATTGATCCTGGAACTCAAGAGGTTAATATATATCATAAAACCCACATGGACTAAAACAGATGCTCTAATGCATTTTATAGATTGCTAGATTGCCGGCCCAATCTGCAAATATTACTTATTGGCACTAATTCATTCTTAGCCTCAGATTACGTGTAACTTCCATGTTTTACTGATATCATGATGACGGACTCATTTACTATTGGCCGTGTCTAAGACGTAAATTACAGACTTGTTTAAATATTGTCAGATCATATGATCACGCCCCCTGAAATCAGACTTACAAAGGCAAGGTGTATTAGTTTAGGCATAAGGAGGTAAATAGTGATCTTGAGTCAATAGAATACATCTAAACATTTAGAGAAAAAAAACACCTACAGCCAAAATTACGGGTTAGAGACATTTGCTGGCTTCCAATAGAATAGGGCTCATAGTGTAATTACAAAAGCCCTTCCTATCACAAGGTGATACACGATAAACACATGCTGGACTGTGTTTGTCTTCAAGTTTAATTTAATGGCAGATACTGTTTGTTTCCTATCTCCTTAATATATGTAGCAAATACTGGCCATCGCCCATAATGTTTCTATTTTTTGTTTAGTTGTTCAGTTGTGTCCTACTTTCCATAGCCCTATGGCAGGCACATCTATCATTATGTCTGCCTGTGCTTATCCATAAGGTTATCTTGCAAAAATACTGGAGTGTATTACCAGTTCCTTCTCTGTAATTTATCTGATATCTCTGCTATGACCTGCCCATCTTGAATGACCCTACATTGTATAGCTCACAGCTTTATTGAGGTACACAAGCCCCTTCACCATGACAAGGTAGCAATCCAGAATGGGTTGTTTCTATTAACGAGATATGTAAGAAACCAGCTAATATACATAGTATGTAAGAGCTTAGGGTAAAATGTGTTTAAAATCAAAATCCCTGATTTCACAGGTTTAGTCTGATGTACTTGAGCTTTAACAACTGCTAATCACGCTATAGTATTCATATTTCTCCAGCATACAAGGAGTTATGGGCAGTCAGCCAGAAGGAGCTGGATGTTTTAAGTGAGCTTCTTGTTCCATTGGTCTTTGCTGGGGAAGAACAGTCCTTTAATGCAGTTTATTCAATCCAAATGTAATAACTGCTTCTGCCCATCTAAAACAGCCATACAATATTGTACATTACGAGTACATTAACGTCCTATAAAGCCAGTCACCCCAGGACAGAAAATACTGGTTCATATTTCAAACCACAATAAGTGTGAATATGGCCTCAATTTAATAAACATTTGGAAGAAGGCTTAAATTTCTTGCAATTGGTCTTGGAATGGTTACTTGCTTTCCAATTACTGCCTGCTTTAATCTGCTTAGGCCTTGCTTGGAGATCACTTGATGCCATTGAAAGAGACTCATTACAGAGTTGCTCTCAACAAGCCAAACAGTTTACATATTTCTGAACTTGATCCGAAAAACTGATTTAAAAATCTA
Organism: Discoglossus pictus; assembly: GCA_027410445.1. NCBI lineage: Eukaryota > Metazoa > Chordata > Amphibia > Anura > Alytidae > Discoglossus > Discoglossus pictus. The sequence continues at coordinate 226,025,814 of CM050168.1, read as the reverse complement.
TACAGGCAATCAAATTTCCCTGAAAATATATACACAAAAGTCTGCTAGAAGGTGGCTGGGATGAAATAAATGTACTCTTGCAGAGACAGGAAGAACGCCAAAACAGGGGGTTATTAAAGATCTTTTCCGAGTAAATGGGCTCTTCAAGCAACCAAGGCTGAAACCCATCCTTCCCCGGGGAAAATTAAAGAGGGCAAGAAGACAAGCATGGGAAAAAAGGAAAGATGTGTGCGCCTTTTCTTTGGTGCAGCCAGCATTAAATATTCAGCAAAAAGGAGCAGATCAGTTTTCATGAGTCTTTTTGTTTCTTGTGTATCGGCTGACAGATGCTATAAACAGACATAGACAAACATGCCTGAATGCATGCTGCGACAGACTCATGCGACGACAGGTGTATCACCGTGGGAGTGCCTACTCCATTCCACCCTATGGGATGCTTGGACAGGGCAGGAGATGCAGAGGTGGCATCAAGGTGTTGAGAGGAACACTCTGCGTCAGTGAGGCTGATACTTGTTATGACGTTTTAGCTCAAAGTGGAGCTAAGATGCCAGTTGTGTCGATTAGAAGTGAGACTTACTCATTGGAAAATGCTTATTGGAATACTTATTGGGAGGTACTAAGTACTCATTAAAGGGATATGAAAGGTTCCTTGTTTTTAAAATTAATATAAAGTACCTAGGTGTGTATGTTTGCATCTAAACATCATTTTATACTTTCCAAATAGTCCTTGCAAAGATGTAACCCCAGCAGCTCATGCACAGGTTGTCTCTGCAGTACTAGATGTACTAACCAATTACAGATTGTCTCAGCAAAATTTCAAAACATGCTGTTGACAATCAGTCTGTAAGTGGCTAGTACATCTAGTACCAATAGAAACACTTTATGCATGAGCTGCTGGGGGTAGACCTTTGCTTGGACTACTTGGAAGGTTTCAGTGAGTAAACACAGAGCTTTAAGGCACTTGTTAATAAATATGATTTTAAGATATGCAAACACTTAGGTAGTTTATTTTAATATTGAAAAGACTGAACCTTCCATATACCTTTAAAATGTCCTAGATATAAGTTTTGCTTTTTGAATTGTGTTTATTGTACCACATCTACCAATCTGTGGAAAATAGTACAGCTTTGTAAGAGGAGAATAACAGTAATAATAAAAAGGATGTATTAAAGTAATGGATCATTTTGATAGATAACCCTCGCCAAACTTCACCTTGTGATTCATGCTCTGCCATTCTTTCTAATCGGCATTTGAGGGTCGATGGGGATTTGTGGCCTTATTGGAATAAGAGTTTAATTTTCATTGCCCATGCTCAGAGGAGGCAGTCCTCTACTTGCACTTTCATTCATTAGATGACAAGCATGTGAGCCGCCATACACTATCTGCTAAATTAGGGTTCTTATCTTGTTACATATTTCACAAAAGTGTTTTCTAAATTGCAATGTCTTATACATGGTGGTAAAACTCACCAGAGGATTATTATTATACTTATTATCAAGAAATATAACAGTCACGGTTATTCCATCAAAATAATCCTGGAAATTTCCAGTGGTGTTATGGAAGTAGAGTCGCCATTTATAAGTGGAGTACAGTTCATGTGAACAAATTTATATGACTCATCTATTGTTCTGTTTAAAAGTCTACATTTTTTCCTTTGTGAAGAACTTTCCATAAGATTGACTAGGTTTGATTTGGTGAAGTTTTCTTTCTTTAGTTCTTGTGAGAAATTATTGTACACTTGTGCAAGGCCCTCACAGCCATCCATATTGGTAATCAGACTTTTACCAGAAAATACTAAATAACTACCTCCAATATAACTACCTTGACACCTTATAAATACTTAGTAATATGATGATGATGATAATAATATGAAAATAATAATAATAATATTAATAAATCATTCTTTGCTGAACATGCTTAATTTATATAGATTTTTTTTCCTAGATTGCTACTTTATTGGACCTTAAGACACTCCCTTCCTCGCCACTTTTTGGAGACAGAGATCCATGTCCAGCTCCTCATACTCATCCGTGTCAGGCTGAGAATCACTCTGGCTGCCATGAAAAAGGTCTGACCTTTGCTAGGTGCTGAGAGGCAGGCATTTCAAACATTTGCTCCATCATGTTTAAGGGATGTCATGTTTAATAAATTATGACTGTTTACACCTCACCCTAAGTGTCTTCTTTTTTACTCCAGTTGCAGACCATGGGTTAGATGCTATCTGAATTGAATCTATGCATGTGCATCGTTTAACCTGAGTGCCTCTTTTTCATTTTCCTCATTGTGCCCAAATGCAAAAAAATCCCATTGTGGAGAAACACGTCTTCCATTTAACCAGGTAAATAAACTGTAGGTTGTTTATAAGTTATTTTAAGCACACCTTTGTTTTTAGATGATGAAGTTCACTTGGCATGTGCTTATTTAGAAAAATAATTCAAAACCACAAAATATGCATAATAATTACTACCTAAAATAGCAGCAGAAAAATATATAAATAATGTGTTGAGAGACACTTATCTGTTTTATTTGTCTTTAGGTCAGTCATAGAACAGAATGGAAATTAATATTGTACTATCTGAACAGAAATATTTTAAATTAACACCTGAAAAAATATCTCACAAAAACTGTGAATTTTCCAAAATTTGTGCATAAAACAAGAGAAAATATAATAAAAGATCAAATTATTTTCAAATTAGTGCTTGTTCTGTATAGATAAAGGTGTATTAAGGTACAGGAAAAACTTTAAATAACCAATACTAGCATAAAACCATGCCAGAAAATGTAAATTAATCGTAGAAAGCATTTCAGCCCCACAATGCAGAGTTATGGCTATTTGAATTAAATCTCAGTCCAAATGTACTACTATATTTTATGGATCCTTAATAAGGAGAGTAGCAACTCCTCATCCCAAAACTGCTTACCCAAAGCTCCTCACCTCAAAATGTCTCATCCCAAAACTCATCCCAAAAGCCCTCTTCCCAAAACTCCTCATCCCAAAACTCAGTTAATAAAACAAGATCAATGATTTGTGTTATAGAGCCGAATTAATCCTATTTCAGACTTTATTAAACAGTATTAAACTTTATTAAACAGGAGCCTGAAAGGAAGCCATCCAGAGTGATGCGTTATACTTTGGAAAAATATTTAAATACCAACAGTATAAAATGTAGGAGCTCTGGCTTCCAGGGTCCAAAGAGGTTTCCACCCATGTATGTGTATATATGAACAGATGTGCACAAACAAATGCAAAAATATAATGCCTAGGAGTGTAGTACCCTTCACAGAGGTACTGTATTTGCTCCAATTGATTTATCATCATCATTTTTATATATTTTTTGTTTAGTAGTTAATCGTGCCCAACTCTCCGTGACCCTATGGACCGCAGCAAATCTGGTGTCAAGTTCTGCTTATCCATAAGGTTTTCTTGGCAAAAGATACTGGCATTGGTTGTTCGTTTATTTGCCAGTGGACCTTGACTTGCCTGACCTCTGCTATGACATGCCCGTCATGGGTGAACCTATATGGTTTAGCTGACAGCTTCGTTGAAGTACACAAGCCCGCTATAGACTCATCTACAATACCCACTGGCTTCCCATAGCCTCCAGAATAAAGTTTAAAATCATGACCCTAATAAATAAAGCCCTCAGCAACAGTGCACACCATTATATTTCTGCCCTCCTCTCCAAATACTCCCTCAACCGCCCCATCACTCTGCTAATGAGTGACTTCTTTCCTCCTCTATTGTAACCTCCTCTGACTCCACCATCAGGACATTTCTTCAGCTGTGCTAGCTCAGGAATCCATTGCCTCAATGGTACATTATGACTTAAAAAGCTTCAAAACTCGCAAAAAATGTTTCTGTTTTAAAGAAGCTATTCACCTCCAGCCTTAACAAATACAAACAACATACCTTACCAAACTGCGGACATACAACCTACAGCATAATAGACAGTCTCCTGTCTGGGCGCACCCTATTACCTTGTACACTGTTATCCTATAATTGTTACCGTCCAAATCACACGCCAACCTTACCTTCTAGATTTTAAATTCTTTTGGGAATCTCAAATCTGTTGCACCAGTTTATCTGTTGGCTTAATGTATTGCATTTGCATCTATTCAAACATTAGAACCTTAACTCTACTTTATTATACCTGTAAATAGTGCTACTGAAACGGCTAGCTCTTTGTATATAAAAATCAGTAGTACAAATACTTAAATAATTAATCCTGTGTAAACAGTAATATATATATATATATATATATATATATATATATATATATATATATATATATATATATATATATATATATATATATATATATATAAATATATATATAAAGAAATAACCAGTAACATACTAGGTGGTACCCACAGCTAACAAATGAGTCTTGAAGTGAGTTGGCTCTTTTTGAGGATATCAGTTCTCCTGTTACAAACTGAAAACAATCCCAGTTATAAAGCCTACCTAGTCAGAGCTGGCTTGTAGTTATAACTCATGCTATGTTTTTTTTTCACTTTAATAGTATGTGCCTACAGGCAATAAACATATAAGGTATATGCCCATGTGATGTCATATTTCCTACAGACAATAAACATATACAGTGTATGCCCACGTGATGCCATATTAGACCATTAAGATGGTGTACAAATCCAGATCTTTTTTAAAGGACTACTGCCATTTGGGAAAAATTTCACATGTTTGTGAAGTGTGTATCCAGCTAATAACTTTGGCATCTACATAAGCATTAAAGCATTTTTATAGAAAATCTTATGTTTAGCTGAATCTGTTTTTGACATGGTGGACTCCATCTTGGACTGCTAGTCAGCCTCTAACCTGATCAATTAGTGATATTGTTACATGGCTATTTACAGTGGCAGTCTTTCAGCAGTTCTGAATGGGGATCTTATCTGAAACCACTGTCCCTCACTGTCCCATATATTTATAATACTATTAGGAGTAAAAGAAGATGGCTGCTGCCAAAATTAAAAAAATAAAAGCTGTGTTTATTCATTTCCAACCTTGTAATACCATGGTGTCTGTTATCAATTCCGATTCTTCATTAGAGAGTACTTTAGTACTTTTAAAGGTCCAATGTAGTTTGAGAAAAAAAGTTACTGCTTTTTCATCTATGTACTAAACTAACAAGATTCAGCTTATGACTACAAGAATCAATTTTCGGTTTTGTTACATCACTTCCTGGGAGCTGGATCATATGTGTGTGCTTTTTTTTAGCTCGCAGTGGATGGATGGTTGGGAGAGGACGTAAGAGAGAGAAACTGGGTGACTTTGTTAGATAATTGGACATCTGACTGAAATTAACACCACACTCCTCCCCTCAAATGCCCAGAAGCAGGCAGGTTGCATCAGTACATACACAACTTCCACCAATGTATCCTTGATGTCTCCAGGGTCCAGCAAAGAAATCAAAAACATTTTTTTTTATTAATAACCAGCTTTATGACTCTTTCCTGATTATTTATGCTCTTAGACTCAAAGTTTTCCACACATGTGTTCCTCATATATAACTATGTGACTTTTTGCACTTCATTTTCCCCATCGGTTACTTGCCCCCATTCTATGCCCCAGAGTACTCCGCAGGCTTTTGCCCTCCTGAAGTTATTATTCTTGAGCTAAAATGTCTCTTTATGAAGTACATAAATAACAAGCTAAACAAAGTGGTACAACGACTTCTACATAAATCAGCCATTATTATGTACTTATCATCGTCTTCTGACTTCAGTGTCTACAAAATAAATAAAGATAATTTCAGGATGCTCCTTTATAGCAGGAGGCAGCAACCAGTGGCACCAACACTGATACTGAGTGGCAATTGGCTAAGGAGTCAGGGCTGCTCCCTAAGGAGAGGGTGATGGGGTCATTGCAATGAAGGTTATTTTATAGTATATGGATATAATATAGGTCATTTAATAGGAAAGTGGTGAGAAGAGAGGTGTAACTTGATAAGAAATAGGGAGTGCATTGAAGCTGATGATATATGGTTTGAATATTAGATGAAATGGGATAGTGCTATTTGGGATAAGATTGATATGATGAAATAGGGGTTAGATAAATTATAATATTGGTGATTTAATGAGATGGGGCTGTAATGCTGATTTGATGGGATGAGGAGGTCTTACAGCCTAAAGTATACAAATATGCTCCGTACATTGGGAACCCCAGTAAGGAGAAGCGAGTGCAGGGACCAAACTAAATGGTAATTTCTTCTTGTATAAGATAGTTATGCCTACGCTTTACCTATTTACTTTACATATAACAATTGTTTTATCACATATAAGAAAATATGTTCTATACTTTAAAAAATATTATTGGCACTCAGTACCTTCAATTAGAGTAAACTAAAGACGATTTGGCACTCCACTTCTGAAAGGTTGCCTACTGCTTCTTTATAGACTAATCGCAACAGGTAAATGTATGATTTTATATTTGTACCATTGATAGAAGGTCCTCACTTTCACCCAAAATCTGTATCTCATTGTAACGCTGCTGTTGCAACTCCGTTTATCACAAAACCATCACATTCACAAAGCTGGAAGGTTTTTTTATTTCTCAAACTTTAATAGGCATATTTAGGTTTTATGATGTCTTAGGTAGTTGAGGTTGGTGTGCCTCCATGCGCCACTGCAGCTCCTCCTTCCCCGTTAAGTCTATATGTTTATGTATATATATATATATATATATATATATATATATATATATATATATATATACATACATACAGTAAAATCCTGGTTATCAGGCACCTAACCAACCGTCACTCTCAAGCAACCGGCACCGGCCTCAATTCCCTATTCTACAGAAACTTCCGCTAAACCGGCATAACCGGCACTATCCGGCAGTTCGAAACTTTTTTCAAAATATTTTTTCTGGGACTAAATGGCACAGTTCAGGTGCTAATGCCTTTTTAAAGGCATTTTGAGGGTCAGACAGTATCACTTATAGATAGATATATCACTGTATATATTTATGTACATATACAATATACTGCACTGCCCCCTGAAAATGTCCTGGAAAGGGCCTGGGCTGTTTGACTCCAGACAGGAACGCACCCCAGATTTAATCACTTCTTGTTCCCAATCATTCTTTAATAAAGATTTATAAAGTCCTTAATTGCTGCTGTATGCAGCTTCTTTCCAGTAGGTGGTGCACTTGCCAACCAGTAGCACTCAGTTGCCGGCTTCAGAGGGAGCCCAAAGTGAGACCGCGCTGTTATTAAACTGCTAAAATGATATTTACACTGAGACACTTCCAGGGGCTCAATTAATTAACTAAAACGATAGTAATGTGAAGATGAAAGCTGGTTTATGATTGGCTTGATGAATTGTAGTAGGGTTATGGAGGGGAGGATGGAATATCACCGTCAGGTTAAGTACAAGCTGCAGAAGGCTATGGGCTAGACCTGACTTGTCACTCACTTAGAAAGAATATCAACCGTGTTAGATAATACAGGCCAGAAACCCCAAAAGTGGACTGACAACTCCCAGTCTTTGTTGTATTCCTTTACATGAGGTCCCAATTGTCCACATCATTCTTCTTTCATAAATATATATCTTTCTCACTGGGGTTCTTATTATGGTGGAGTCCATTAAAATCAGGTTAAAGCTTGTAGATGAAGTAGATACAGGTATCTCTACGGTAGTATGAGGAGCCATACTTGTATGAGCAAATATCTGAAATATTATAAACAGAACAATGTGTATATAAATATGTAAAGACTTCAAATAAGAGAAGATATTGTTACTAATCACTATATTTAACACCAATACCAAAGGGCTGTATAATACACTAAACAATGCTCAGGAAATATTAAACTTTTAATAAACTACTGTGCATATCCTTTATAAAGAGTTCTACCTTTCCTAAAAAATAAAGACCACAATCCAAAATATATGTAAAAGAAGATGCTAATAATATGTCCAAGAGGAAACAGTGACCCAACAAAAAAAATCATCACCACAGTGATTAAAATATTTATTAAATAGAGCAGAGGAAAAGAATATTAGCTTATACAGATAATCAATTGTATGGAAGGGGTAATAATGAATAAGTAAAAAAAAAAAAAAATAGAAATGTCAGTGGATAAATAATCACTTTTCCAAAAACTAAATCACTCACCCCAGATGTGAAAGACAGAATCTAAATGTATAGAATAATAATAATAAACATCATTAAAACCAAAAGAATGAAGATCATAAACCAAACCCCATATCACTGAGCATACAATCCTCCAATACTTCAAATAGGTTTTAAAATCTTTATCTTGCTCATTAATTATTTTTGTAAAAATTGCAAAAGAAGAGACAATTATACACAAAGCAGACATGTGTTGATATAGCTTTGTTAGGTATTAACATTACTTATTTGTGAAGTGTTTTATACTGGGAGAATCTATTGGGAAAGGGGATAACAAATTACATTGTGCACAACTTTGCAATAGGAACTTCAGGATGATATTTGTTCCCATACAATATTGCAAAATATATCAGTGGTCAATAAAAAGTAGTATTCAATATTGGGGGTAGTGGGGCATATAAAACCAGTTGGAGTTAAATATTGGGCAGTTCTGATATATACATTCAAAAAATGACTCACTGACACTGAATTTATGATCAAAGTGCAGGAAAACAATTACTTTCTTTGTATGATAATTTGGTTCTGCCAGTACTTCTCTAAGTAGGATGGATCATTGAAAAGCAGGATAGCAATATCAGTCTTGATTGCACTCAAGATCTTGGAAGGTCATCATGGCCATCATTCACATAGCCCTCTTGATCTTTAGAAATCAACTCCAAATCATCAGAAATAATAGCATTAATTCAATGCGGTGACCATATCATTCTAGAATGGAGATATTTCCCTTGAATGCATTATGTATCAATTCAAGTAGATAATGGAGCATGAGGGGAAGAATAAGTGTGGAGATTTAGGTCCTGAGCTACCATCACACTTAGTCCAAAGATCTTCACAGTAGGAAGACATCCTCTGATTAAGCTTGTTCTTATCTAATCCATAGAAGTCACTAATATTTGTTTCTTATTCTTCTATTTGTGGAAATAAGTCTTATTTATAAGCAGACATTCTTATCTTCTACACTTTTTTATTTATTTTTTCTTAAATTAGTGTTTATTGGAATGTACTGTAATTTATAGGCAGACATCTTTATCTTCTACTATGCAGCTTTTTATTTATTGTTTCTTAAATCTGTTTTTTTTGGAATGAACTCTCATTTATACGCAGATATTTTAATCTACAACTATATACTTTTTTAATTTTTCTTAAATGAGTGCATTATTTTTTCATTTGAATGTAACCTCATTTACTGGATGGGATGGGCTGTCTCACTTTATTCACTATCAGAACAAAAAACATGGGTGTCGCATTCTCTAATATAATAGTCAGGGATGGACAAATATATCTAACACTTTTTTTTTACTTTTTTACTAATATTTTGGAGTTAGAAGAAATATTTTTACGAGCCCAGGCTCCCAGGCTCCTGAGAAATTTCCACCTTTGAAGTCATAGTTGACCGACACAGTTTTGCTTGGTTATATTTCTTAGGATCTTAATCTGCTGGTTACAAAATTAAAATTTATATATGAAATGTTTACTGATGCTCTGTGATAAGTTTTAATCAAGTCAAACAGGATCTTCATTACCAGTAAACTGTTACCTTTATAAAAATAAAAATGAGCAGATTTTCAAAGAATATGGCTCACTGTTTCTCACTGTTTTCTCACTTCTTTCATAGTACTAGATCATATTGATGGACATTAAAACAGCTCTTTCACCAAAAGTGTTATTGGGAAAGCTTCTGTTTAATATCTATTTTATTTGAAGAGTTACACTATTAAAATATTACTTTTATTCATTTTGACTTTACAAAATCCAGGAATATATGTCAAGCATGAATACTATAGTATTAATAGCTATCCACTAAGTAAGAACTGTGGACAACATGTTGTAAATACCATTTTGCTTTATTAAATATGGACTTCAAGACATCATTAAATTGTTCACTCATTTTAAATTGAAGTTTCTTTATTTAGATGTCTGTGTTACTCCTTTAAAGGGACATGGAAATAATTATTTTCTTTGTTGTATTAGAAAGATTGTATTTGATAATGTATCCTAGTGCATTTTATTTTTTCAATTAATTAACCCGGAGAACAAAAACGTATTCAGAAATGTAAATGCTCTGGGGGGCTTGCCCTCTGTCAGTCAAAGAGATCTACAGAGGTATGTTCTATGCACTTCCTGTTAGTTTCAATGAAGTTTAAACAGATTTTACTTAATATTTTTTCCGTGGAGAAAACAACTTTTGTAATGTTTAAGATATGCTCTTTTAAATGCTTGTAAGAACCAGTTGTGTTCCAGTCCCTTTAATATAGGCATTATTTCTGATTGCCTGTTCACTCACTGCAATGCAGACAGCCCGAGTTGTTCTCTCACTTTTCGTTGCTCGGCAGCATTTTTGATGACTGTATTCTGAATATTGTTGTTTTTTAGTGTTTTTTGATGATTCAGGAGATCAGGATATTTTTATATATCAGTGCCAAGAATGGTGTTGAGATGCACTCATTAAACAGAGAGTTTAAAGTCCTAATGATCTGGGAATCTATGTAAATGATTGTCTCTCGCCGTACTCTCTGCTTAGTGTAACAACATCCCCAGGCCAGCCATGGATGTTATTTCTTTCTCTGGAAGAAAGAATACGATCATTCCCAAATCTTTATTTTTTCTTCTTCACAATGTGTGAAATGAAGAGAAAGAGACAGATGGGGCTGTGTGATCAGGTTACCTGTCATAGAAACACATCTGCCAATGCAATCCATCTCTTGCTTCTCACAGTAGCTCCACTGAACCCGAGAGAGAGAGTGAGAGAGAGAGATGGGACAGTCACTGATAGGGACTGCCATCCAAAAATGACATACAGTATAGACTCTAGACTCAAACATATTGAATACAGATGGTCCTAGCCCTATATCCCAAGTCAAATCTATCTATAGGACGCATTAAATACACTTTAGTAGAACAGACTTGCAAGACTGTACTTACAAGTAATAAAAGCAGAGACACTTTGGGCTCAGGACTCTGTTACCCACACTGCAGAGTTATAGAAAAAAGGAAACAATGCCAGATGTGACCTGTGGCCTGTTGAATTTGTTTCCTAATTAAGGTGACGAAAAAGGAATTAGGAACACATAACCTGTCCCTCTCGGTGAAGAATGACACGTGCACACCTATGATTGGGAATATACTTTAGCACATTGTTAGTGACAGTGTTCATGTCTAGGTGTGTTAATAAATGCAGTTCCATGAATTGTGTTTATTCGGTGTAGCTGGATCACTGGACCCCGGCCCTCTCAGGATCCTCAGTAATTACTGGCAGGAGGTCAGAGCTGTATCACGCTAGCAGTAATTGCTGAGTATTTTCCCTCTGTGTAGAAGTGTGGAACCTTTTTCTCATAGCCGTACACAATAGGGTCCCATTGCAGCTCCTCCCCTGCAGCTAATTAACAGGACACTGAATGCTTGTCCAGGGACAGATCTCAAGCAGATGGCATAAGGAAGAGTGTATGGAGATGTCTCCTGACAAGGGGCTTTTACACAGGGACACTAAGCTCCCAGCCCTACTATGCAAATATAATACAATCCTTTTCTGCAAATATCACTGTTAAAGCATAATTATGTTTATTTAATGAAGCAAAATAGGAATAATACAGGACATTTTCTAAAGCTCTCAAAGTCTATTTCACAAACACCACTTAATATATATTTTGCATTGGTTTGACTATTTTGAGAATGTTTTATCTGAAATTAGAGATATCATTATGAAGAATATTTCCGTATGAGGCATGGGGTACTTTGTATGTTTTATATTACCGACATAGTATTTTTTCTAAAAGCTCTAAAACTGAGATTTATGGTACATGGGGCCAATACATTTCTTACATACAAGCACCCAATGAGATCTAATAATAGTATCGGGTATCCTTACAAAGTGGATATATATGTAATAAAATCATCCAAAGGTCAGGATTGATTTCAAGCAGAATTTTACTATTATGTGACTTCATCGACCAATAGTAATTACAGGGGTAGTGGAGTATATTTCCAAATAATATAATAAAAAGTTATAATATTCCAACAAAATGAATACGGTCTGTGTATAAATGTATAAAAACAAATTGGAAATGTTATCAGTTTTCCAATATAGAGAATTTAAAGTTTACAATTTTATTTTTTTATATATATTTTTGAGTTGGTGTTATGCACCTGGAAACACCCAATGTTTTGTTTGTGTATTGTGAATAAATGCAAAAAAAACATGTTTATTAATAAAAAAAATACTGCTCTTCTAGTGGTGTAATATATGCAAGGGTTAGATAGTTAATAATATCATTTACTCTTAGGTCAGGTATCCAATGATGGATAAACTGATGATCCTACTCATTGTGAAGAGCACTAGCAATCACACATCACTCAATGGAAAAGGCCTAAGGAAGACATTAATTATAATAATTGAATAATTAAAAGAAAGTGTTTAAAATGTCCTTTGACTGAGAATGCCCGCTTCTTCATGGAACGTCAGAATGTGCAGAAAATAACCTTACCATATTTATGAAACTTTAAAGAATTAATGGTGACTTGTTTAAGAATCCCAACAGGAAGGTTACCTTTGTGTATTCTTTCAGTGATTTTATTAAACAATTTTGAAAGAATTAAAGTGGTCCCCTTCGTATGACCGACAGTTTAGTGCAATATCTATATCCACACTCAGTATTATTGCATTGTAACGTGTCATGCACCTGCACAGGATGACCTGAATCAGTGATGAGCTAGTGAATGGAGGGTCCTGGTGCAAAATAATTTAGGGCCCATTGCAACTTCTCTATCCACCTCTTTAGGTTAATACAAAAGCCAAAAATATATGTAGATGACCAGATCCCCCCCTGTGATAATCGTATAACCTTTCTGTAAAGTAATTATCTGCTATCCTTGTGTAATAAATTCATATTCCTCATTTACTACCAATAGCAGAGGGCCCCTAATCTGTTGTGGGTTCCAGGAGTAGCTCCGCAACTGACCTGAATGTGGCTCCATCAACAGGTTCTCTGAACTCTACTTGTACAATTTGTATTTTGAATGTCTTCTGCTTCACTTCAAGTATTTATTCTAACTTTTATTTATTTATATATTTATCACTTTATCTATTTCTTTATGGATAATTTGTTTAGTTACTTAAGATACTATGAAGCGCCATTACATTTTCTGCTCAGAGTTTATATTTAGATTTTTTTATGGAACTTGCCTGCACATTAGCAGCCTCACCATTATAATATCGCTGTGTAGTGTGAGCGTCCTGTCTCAGTTCTATTTCTTATTCATCGCATTCTTAGCCTTCATCAATACATAACTGAAAAAAATACATAACTGAAAAATAAATAATTTATTTTCCAATACGACATGTTTTTCATGTTCATATGCACATGGTTTATCTCAATAAAAAATAAACCTCAAAACAAAATGACTTATTGTGTCTTCATGCAGCCCAATCAACACATATATCACCACAATCCCATGTCACGCCGTAGAGATCAGTAAAAGGGAATAATTATTCACTAAACAGTGATAGTGCGGTGACTCCTTGTGCATTTAAAAACAGTTTCCATGCCCTGCTACCAATTAAACATATTTTATTTTATTCCTTAAAGGACCACTGCACAACAAAAAAAGATTAAAAACTTTGAGTCTAAGAGCATAATTAAAGCAGAAAAAGTCATACAGCTAGTTGTTAAGAATTGGAACCAAAATAAAAGGGAATGCTTCTGGATCTAGGGGTTCCATGATACACAGGTGTGAGAGCAGAATTTACATTTCTGGAGAGATATGCTTGCATTTAATAAAGCAAGGAGTCTGCTTCTAGACCAGTGAGGGGAAGGGGTGTGGTGTCAAATTCAATCTTATCCAGTTATCTTAACAAAGTCTCCCTGTTACCTACTTCCCCACCACTTTCTCAAAACACATTCACATGATCAGCTCTGATAACCTGTATTAACAAACATATAATGTATTCCTATGCTCAAAAACAGATTTTCCAAAAAATATTAAAATTCATGGCTGCTAATATTGTTAGTTGGGTACATACTTGAAAAACAAGTGTCTCTTTTTAACTATTGTGGAAGTCTGGGTGCATACTTTAAATTACACGCCAACTATTTAAAAGGCAAAGATAGAAATTAATTTAAAAAATGAAATTATCTCTCCTGCATTTATGTGCTGTAATATCTTTGTGCAAAAATAAGTGGGTGTATTGACAGATTAAATCTATTGATAGCATCTATTTACCTGCTCTGTTTATTCCTAGTGTCCCACCAGTATTGCTTTGGCAATCCTTGTTCACTGTTTCCATCTCTGACTCTTTATTTTTGAAAAAAAAAAATCTTTTTGGCTTTATTTAGCAAAAAATTATATATACATCGCAAGTGAGCAAAACGCTTATGGTGGACAGACAGGAACTAATTCATTTTCCATATCATTTGTATTTTTCTGTGTCAGTGACATTTACATTTTGTACATCAACCTAGTGCCTAGTTTTGTTAGGAGTGATTGATGTCTCTCATATGGCAATATGACACAGCAATCCCCCAACTATTACTAAACATCCCATTTATACAGTATTAAGTCAGTTTGGAGGTTCCCTGGTGGGCCAGGGGGTTTCTTGGTGGTCCAATTGTTAGGAATTTGGTACTTTCACCACTGCAACCTGGATTTGATTCTAGTCAGGTAACCAAGATGTCACACCACCCTTAAACCGAGCAGGGTTGGATCTGGACAGTACTTGGAAGACCACATAGAAATACCAGGAGCTGTATGCTGTGGCCCACTGGAGAAGGAACTGGCAACCCACTCCAGTATCTCTGCCATGAATAACAAGTGGATCAGCATGACCATGGACATAAAGATGTCCTGGTGCGTTACGTTACATGAGGTCGCAGAGAGTCAGAAAACAAACTGCCCTTTCTTTGATGCGCCTACTATTTTGAGGCTTGGTAAAGATAGACACCCCTTCTTGATCACTACCTTGTCAGGGTGAATGGGCTTGTGTATTTCAATGAAGCTGTGAGCTAAAAAATGTTGGGTCACCCAAGATGGGCAGGTCACAGCAGAGAGATCAGACAAATCGAGCACCACTGGAAAAGTAACTGGCAACCCACTCCAGTATCTTTGTCATGAAAACCTACTGGATTAGAACACCCAGACACAAGATGTGCGTGACGTGCTGCAGTCCATGGGGTCAAGGAGAGTCAGACACTACTGAACAACAACAACAAAGACAGACTAATGTGCCACAAGTGATTTCAAGTCTGTAATGACACAAATTAAACCACCCTGGGTATTATCCCATTGGATATGCATATTCATAGGTATTTGGTGCATCTCTCCCATCTCATGTTCATAAATTCCATCACATATGTTTTTTTTACTTTTTATTTTGATTTGAATACATTTAACAACAAATTATACAAAAGGAAAACCGTAAACAACACATGTGATATTTAACCAAAAACATTGTATGTGCAAAGGGGAAGGTTAAGAGAAGGTACAAAAAGAAAAAGGCATAAAAAGAGATTGGGAGGGGGAAAAGGTTGATCGACAAAAATTATGCATAATATGGTACAGACAAAACATTTTATATTTTAAAGGTTTCTATGATTTTCTATGAAAGCAGAAACACAACATTGATACAAATACACAATCTTTGTACAATTAAACTTTAAAAAGTTATAATTTTTTGAAAAATTATATCTTAGTTTTATGTAAATTAGGAGAACTTTAGAGAGGGGTCTCAGTACCACAATTTTTTTTTTAAATGCGCGAACCAAGGAAACCATTTGGTTTTAAAGGAGGCTAAATAACCTTTTAAACTTGCTGATAATTTTTCCATTTCAGACCTTGGTAATAAGTTTGAAATTTGTGGTGTTTTCCACAGTTTAGCTAAAGATCTTCTTATGGCTAGGTTTATTTGTACTGCCTAGGCGTTTTGTTTCCTTGTATACTGTTCCCATGGAATGGATATTATAGAGAACCATGGATTAAGTAGTGGTTGGGTTTCTGGACAGGTTGCTATAAGGGAGTCAATTGAGATGTAGAAATTTGGATTTTGGGCAACATCACGACATATGTAGATATGTACTATCTAGGCCGTTTTCTTTCCATCAGAGAGCACTGAAGACCCGTCTCATCTTATATAATTTTAGAGGTGTAAAGTAACATTGGAGAAGAGTCTTATAACATTGTTCTTTGAAGTTAGAACATAAGGTGATAGAATTATGAATTTTTCATATTTCTTGCCAATCATCTGAATCAAGGGTTTCCCTTAGGTCTTTTCCCATTGAGCTATGTGTATTATTATGGGTGTTATCTGCTGATCGTAGCAGTATAAAGTTGGGAAATCAGTCCCTTTAGTGCATGAGTTAGAAGGCATAATTTATGAAACGGAGTTCATAGTGTAATTCCTGCTTTCATTATGTTAGGTTGCATCACATATGTTTTAACCTTACATTATTCCTGCAATTCAATATCCATAACTCACTTTTCATGTTATTACGTGGATGTGTAAAATCTATTTGGAATTTTCCACATTTTGTAGTGTTACAACTTAGAATTAAAATTTTGTGAACAGAGTCCATCTGTGTCTGTACACCTGTTTCTAGAAGGACCAGAGTTTTTTCGAGAGCATACCTAAACACATATCATGAAGACCATGGCACCATCAAAACAAGTCTGTGATACATTTCTGGAGAAGAGACAGTCAATCTTGAATTATAAATAAAATATCCCTTTGAAAATCCCCTGGAGCAGCTTTGTTGTTGTTATTTAGTCATACTGTTGGGTCCTAATATCTGTAAACCTATGGACTACAGCATTCCAGGTACATCTGTCAGTCACTGCATCTCTGAGCTCTATCAAGTTCATTTTCATTGCTTCAATGACCTCATCTATCGTCCCCGTCTTTGGGTGCCTTCAATATTTCCCAGCATCAGACTTTTCTCTAGGGAATCCTGCCGTCTCATTATATGGCCAAATTTTTCGAGTTTCAGCTTCATGATCACACCTTCTAGTGAACAGTTTGTCTTGATTTCCTGAAGTACTGATTTATTGGATCTTCTAGCAGTCCAAGGGACTCCAAGTAATTTTCATTAACACCACAACTCAAAGTTACTAATTACACAACGTTTAGACTTCTTTATGGCCCAGCTCTCACATCCGTATGTTACTACTGGGAATACCATAGTTCTAACTATGCAGACCTTTGTTCATAGTTAATATTGTTACTTTTTGCTTGCTTGTCCAAGCTTGCCATAGCTTTTCCTCCCCAGAAGCAAAAATCTTTTCATTTCAGTCACTACCTGAAGAGATCTTGCATCCCAGGAAAATAAAATCTGTCACTGCCTCCACTTCTTCCCCATCTATTTGCCAGGAACTGAGATTGCCGTTTGCCATGATCTTTGTCTTTTTTTTATTTTTTGAATAATTTTTATTGAAGGGAATGAGAGACATAACATCATTAGATTAACAAAACAATACAAGTCCAACATGCATTATATACAAATGACAAAATGTTTGTATTTTTTCCCAATATTTTTTGTTTTTCTATAGAATAAGTATACTTATTTTATATACTATGACATTGTTATAATTTGCTAATTTTGATCAAACCAATGAGTGAAAAAAAAAATAAAAAAAAAAGAATATTAAATATAAAAAAAGAGCAAAAAGTAGGAGGGAAGGGGTATAGGGATGGGTGAAGCATTGCATTATCTTCGTCTTTTTTAAGTTGAGCAACAGGCCAGCTTTTGCACTCTCTTCTTTTACCCTCATCAATAGGCATTTTAGTTCCTCTTCACTTTCAGCCATCAGAATAGTATAATCTGCATATCTGGGGCTGTTGATATTTATTCCAGCAATATTGATTCCGACTTTGGATTTTTCCAGCCCGAACTTACGCATGATGTACTCTGCATATAAGTTGAATAAATAAGGTGACAATATACAACTTTTCGCACACCTTTTCTGATTGAACCATTCTGTTGTCCCATGTTCGGTTCTGACCATGGCTTCCTCGACCACATACAGTTTTCTCAGGAGGCGGATGAGATGATCTGGTACTCTCATCTCTTTAAGAACTTGCCACATTTTGATCCACATAGTCGAAGGCTTTAGAATAGTCTATGAAGAAGAGTTAAATGTTTTTCTGGAATTCTCTTGCTTTCACTATTATCCATCAGATATTGGCAATTTGATTTCTTGTGCCTCTGTCGAACCTGGCTTGCACATCTGGAAATTCCCAATCCATACTGTATATTGTAAGAGCCGAGCTTGTAGCTTAAGCATTACCTTGCTGGTATATGAAATTAGTGCAATTTTTAGATAATTCGAGCACTCTTTAGCACTGACTTTTTAGGGATTGGGTTGTAGACTGACCTTTTTTGCAGTCTTTTAGTGGCTGTTGAGTTTTCCAAATTTGTTGGCATAAGGCAAGCAACACTTTCACAGCATTATCTTGTAGAAGTTTGAATAGTTCAATTGGGATTTCCTAAACTTTTGCAGCCTTGTTATTAGCAAGGCATCTCACTTCGCTCTCCAAGGTGTTTGGCTCCATCTCTATTGAGGTCATCACTGCTGTTAAGATCCTTCTTGTACAGATCTTAAGTGTATTCCTGCTACCTCTTCTTTATCTGATCTGCTTGTGTTAAGTTCCTGCCATTTTTGACCTTTATCACGCCCACTTTGGCATGAAAAATTCCTATGAGATCCCCAAATTCTGTTTCCTTTTTCTATCTCTTTACATCACTCATGGTAGGATATCTCCTTGTCTATTCTTGCTATCCTCTGGAATTCTGCCTTCAGACAAATCTTTTTCTATCTCCACTACCTTTCTCTTTCCTTCTTTACTGGGCTACTTGCAAAGCCTCTTCAGAGCCAGTTTGCCTTCTTATTTTCTTTTGGGGAAATTATGCTGTTTTCTAGATTTAACATTGCAAACATTGGTTCAAAATTCTTTAGGAATTCTGTCTTCCATGTCTAGTCCCTTAAATCTATTATTTACTTGCACTGAATATTCACAAGGGAAATTATTTATTTTGTATCTGCTTGGTCTGCAGATTTTCCCTCTTTTCTTCAGTTTAAATCTGAACTTTGCAATGAGAAGCTCATGGTCTGAGCCACAGTCAGCTCCAGGTTTTGTTTTTGTTGACTATATAGAGCTCTTCCATCTTTGGCTACAGAATATATACTCAATCTGATTTCTATATTGTCCATCTGGTGATGTCCATGTGTAGAGTCATCTCAGAGGCTGTTGGAAGAGGGCGTTTGCTATGACTAGAGATTCATCCTGACAGATTTCTACTAATCTCTAACCTGCTTCATTTTGTACTCCAATGCCAAACTTGCCAGTTATTCCAGGTATATTTTAATTACCTGCTTTAGCAATCCAATTTCCTATGAGGAACATCTTTTCTTGGTGTTATATCATGTTGAATATCTTGGTAGAACTAGACATGTTGAATATCTTCGTAGAACTAGACAACTTCAGCCTCTTCAGCATCCATGGTTGGAGCATAGGATTGGATCACTATGATGTTAAATGGCTTTCATTGAATTCAAATTGAAATCATTCTCTCATTTATTGAGTTGTAACCGAGCACTGCATTGGCCACCCTTTGATTTACTATGAGGGCTACTCCATTTCTTCTGTGGGATTCCTGACCACGGTAGAAGATCTGATGGTTGTCTGATGAGACATGTCCAATTCCAATGCATTTAAGTTCACAAATTTCCAGGATATCAATGTTTAACCTTACCATCTCATGTTTGACCATGTCCAGTTAGTTCTAACATTCCTATGCTGAATTGTTCTTTACAGCAACAGACTTTCCTTTCCCCTCTAGACACAGCCGCAGCTGGGTGTCCTTTCGGCTTTGGCCCAACCACTTAATTAGATCTGGTGCTACTTTTAGTTGCCCTTTGCTCTTCCTCAGTAATGTGGTAGGCCCACTCATGATCTTAGGGGCTCATCTTCTGGTTTCATATAGTTATGTCTCTGGTTGTGCTTGTCCATAAAGTTATCTTTGCACAGTTATTGGAGTGGGTTTCCAATTCCTTCTCCAGTGGACTGAGACTTATTTGACCTCACTGATATGAACGGTCCATCTCAGGTGACTCTACATGGTAAAGCTCACAGTTTAATTGAAGTACATAAGGCCCTTCACCGCGGTAAGGTAGCAATCCCAAAGGGGAGAGCAGTTTTAAATCCATTAAAAATGGAAAGAATATGGCTCAACCAAAACTGTACCCAGAGAAGGCTGACCACCAAAACTAACTGACCAGGTAAGGAGAGCATTAGTTAGAGATGCATCCAAGAGCCCTGTGGTAGCTTTAAAGGAGATGGAGAGTCCCTCTGCTTCTCAGAGTTACCAGACTGAAAAACTGTTCATGAGACAAGTATAGCTTGGAGTCTTCACAACGTTGGTATGTACGAGCGCAAGATGGACAGAGCCAGATATAGGCCAACAAGAAATCTTGTTTAATTGTGCAAGAGACCTTAGACCAGGACGGAGGGTCAACTTGTAGGACAATGCCCAAAACACAAGTCAAATCTACACTGGAGTGGTTTAAAATAAAGAACCTGATTGGCCTAGAATGTCTTGGTCAAATTATCAGACATCTAGCCCTATTATATTCCCCCAACGTGAAAACCCATAACCCATAACAGAGCCTGCTAGACTTATGGCTATTAAATTTGCCTCTTACAGCTACCCGCAAACGATCTGCGATATTAACAGAAGTGAATACATAATCTTATCTGAATCCACTGTTCCTCCCAATCCCCTCAGGCTTTTAATCCTTTTAGGAATAAAGACAAAATGTCTGTCATGATTAAAGCAAAATTGAATACACTAGTTTAAAAACAAATCTGAAGTTATTTATTTTAAACTGTGTGGTCTTCAAAATAACATAATAAAATTTTAACCAAAGGAAAAAAAAGTTACACTTTTGGATTTATCAAGTATCCCAAAGATTCATAAAATATTAAAGTAGTTGTTGCTAGCATTATGGTGCCCAAATCCGGCTAAATTAATTTATAGTGCAGCTGAATTTGTCGTGCTTGGGTAGCCAATTTAAAAGACTGCAGTTGAGTATACAGTACAAGGGGACCATCTTAGAATGCCAGAATGGGGATGGTAAGTATATTTTTCTTTACTAACAACATTTTATTTTTTTATAGTTTATCCAATGGAACCTTAATGCTTTGTGGGTATATGATTGGTTCTCCAAGTTACCCTTGACGCTTGTGGCCAGGGGTAAGTAGGGTGGTCCCAATAGCCCCCTGTTAAATGTTAGCTAGTGTGTGGGTATTGTTTAATGGGTGAGAGCTAGACTTTCCTTGGTCCTGTTACAGTCCACTGGTTAGGTAGGGCTAGTTTAGTGTGTTTAGTTTCCATGCAGAATGGGCTGTCGGGGTCCTAGTGTAAGCCAGGAAAGTGGGCAAATATTTTCTTTGATATATTAAAAATAATTTCCTTTTATGGGTGTGGGTATCAGTATTTTTGATGTCTGACGAGGTTAATATTTTAACAATAGATTGTGTATTCTACGTAGGTGTTGTGTGTAGAGTGGTTGGAGAGTTTTTCGAGTCTTTGGTTCTTTATATAGTTATTATATAGTAATAAAGGATGAAAAAAGACTTGCAGTCCATCAAGTTCAACCTTTTAAGATCTCCTCTGATCTGCAATATGTGGATTAAATATTAATTAATTAGTTGTGAATTAATTATTAATCAATTATTTTATTATTTATTTTTTACTTTATTTTTAATTATTAATGAATCCAGAGGAAGGCAAACAGAAAAAAAAAACAAGTGAGACTTAGCCAATGGTCTCAAAGAAGAAAAAAAAATTCCTTCCTAACCCCAGATACTGGCGATTGTGTTTCTCCTGGGGTTAATACTGTCTCTCTAATTATCCATGATAACCCTGAATTCCCTTTTTAATTAGAAATAAATCCAGTCCCTTTTTAAAGTTATCTATCGAATCCGCTATCATGATGCCCTCTGGTTGTGAATTCCACAGATTAGCCACCCTTACTGTGAAGAACCCTTTTCTTTCTTTAAGGTGGAATCTTTTTACTTCTAACCTCAAGGGGTGTCAAAACAGGGCCCTCCATTCTTTATAAGGTGTTAAGTTTGTTTTTTTGCCATGTACTAAACACCTGTACAGCACTACGGAATATGTTGGTGCGATATAAATAAAGATAATAATAATGTCCTCTTGGCAGTTGAAAACCTCTTGGCACAAAAAGATCCCTTGACAAATCTTTATACTGACCCTGGATGTATTTATATAAGGTAATCATATCTCCTCTTAAACGCCCCTTTTCTAGAGAAAATAAGTTTAATTTGGTTATTTCTTCATAACTTAGCCCCTCCATTCCCCTTATTAGTTTTGTTGCCCTCCTCTGTACCTTTTCCAGCTCTAAAATGTCCTTTTTATGAAGTGGTGCCCAAAATTGTACTCCATATTCCAAATGAGGGAGTACTAGAGATTTGTATAGTGGCAGAATTATATTTGCTTCCCTGGCTTCTATACCCTTCTTAATAGATGCTAATATTTTATTTGCCTTTGCAGCTGCTGCTTGGCTTTGAGCACTGTTACCTAGGTGGTTGTCCACAAGCACTCCCAAATCCCTTTCAACATTTGATACACCTAGATTTGCTCCATTAAGATTATACATTGCATGGCTATTTCTCCTTCCCAGATGCATAACTTTACATTTATTTGTATTAAATCTCATCTGCGATTTAGATGCCCATTACTCAATTTTATGTAAATCCATTTGGAGGGAAAGTCACATTTAATTACCTTGCACAACTTTGTGTCATCAGCGAAACTGGAGACACCACACTCCAATCCCACCTCTAAGTCATTAATACATATGTTAAAAAGTAGAGGACCTAATACTGAACCCTGTGGAACAGCACTTACCAAATTAGTCCAATCGGAGTATGTTCCATTTACAACAACCCTTTGCTTCCTGTCTTTTAGGCAGCTCTCAATCCATGAGCAGATATTTACTTCTTCTATTGAGGATAAATTCCCTTTGTCATGCCCAGGGCCTGACTGGACTGTTTTATACTATAGCCTTGGCTTGACTGGCCAGAGTTACCCTGTTTTTATTATTATGGTTATGTATTTCTTAGTGCTTATGGTTAAAATATGATTACACTGTTATACTGTATGTATGTTGGTTTATGTATTATGTTTCATATTATAGGGATTATTGTAAAAAAACATATTAGCTAGTCTGCAGGCTATTGCACCAGCCTATTATGTTACAATGTTGTTATCTGGTGATAACTCATTCAGCCCACCTAAATATAATCACCAGCATGAGATTAAAGGCCTGAGCTCATCAGAGGTACAGGGTTTCCCAGTAAGCAAGGGGCAGCCTATTATTTAGGGATGGGGCTTACTGATTGGTCAGCCTGTGTGCCAGAAAATTGTATAAAATGTGCCAATTAATAACGGTAGGAGAGTGGTATCTGTACTTACATAGACAAGGTGTAAGTGTCATTCTGTGCATTAATCCTAATTCTATGGGATTATATGGTGTTCCTGATATTCTGGTTTGCTGAAGCAAGTTCCTGGGGGTGGTTCCTATGTATGGTCTATCTTCTGCTATCAAAGGTGTACAAGGACCGTACAATAGATTTGAACTAGGTTCTTATCAAGTCCAATATAAGTAGCAGATCGTGACACCCTTAGTGTGAGTTTGTCTGGATAATAATTGTAATTTTAGATTTATTTTTACGTGTGAATGCTTGCTAATTTACATGCTAATCCTCTAGAAACAGTGAGGTTTACCATGATGGCCAAATGTCTGCGAGTGTGTTAAGGGCTCCCGTTCGTCTCCGACTGCAATGCTATTCAATTGCTCAAGCCCGCAAGTTACTGTCCCAAAGCCGAAACCGGAAACCATGCACTAGTTCGTAGTAGTTCAGGTCGGGAACATGATCAATTAAGCAAGCCTGTAACCTTCCATTTCAAATCAGCCTATAGAAAATTAGACTGTCATTATTATGGCAGTAAAACAGGGAGGTTACATGTCAATCAATTAGGTTCAGGGGTCTGATATGCGATCAGACTTGCAAACACTCAAAATACAGAATTATGAAAATGAATGCCAATACAGTTCTAGTCCATAGGGGTGACCTGATATGTATTAACTCATTGATACCCGAGATTGATTTAATCCCGAAATGAAACATAAAAATACATTTAATTTCCTACCAATTTGCGAGCTTGAGACTGTTTTGCAATTAATTCTAATGTTTCTCATCGCTTTCCCCGTTATTTACAGTGCTGTATTGATTTTTTTATTTCGATTTACAGTGCTTTTTCCTTCTTTTCCAGGCTTGGGGAAATTGAGCAATTCAATAGCGATTTGCGATTTTAGAAATCATAACTCTTGCGAAAGTGAAAGATCAAAGGTTTTGGAGGCTGTAAATTACGGGTTTAACCATCACAATTTTTTCAAGGCCGTAACTCGGAACCCGTTTGGAGCCCGCAAAAAGACGTCAATTGAATAAATTTAGCAAATTAACTTGCGAACTCACTTATGGCCAACAGTAACATACGGGAGCTCAATTGAATCGGGCTCCATGTTTTTAGTGAACTTCACAATTATTGAAAATGCAGTTTTCAGACAGAATGAAAGTATGATTAATGAGTCTTTGCATTGCCATGTATTTATAATAATATTATGGTATCTATGAAAGTTTCTGAATTTTACAGGACAGTCTTAACATTGGAATGTAGAGCTGATATTTTGGTTTTATATTTATAGTATGCTTTTTTTAAGAGCTAATATTGATTTTTCTTTATTAACACATTTTTTTATTTTTATTGTTTACCAAATGAAGCATATAATGCTTTTGGACTATATGACTGGTTCCCCAGTTGAAAGGGCTGGATTAGGAGTGAAAGTATTCATTACCCTTCCCTTAGGCTAGATACGTGACTCTTGTGGTCATGGGTCGGTAGGGTGTTCCCAATAGACCCCTGTTTGGTGTGTGGGTATTGTTTAATGCCTGAAAGCTAGATTTTCCTTGGTCCTCCTATAGTCTACTGGTTAGGTAGGGTTGACTTTATGTGTTTAGTTTCCATGCAAAATGGGCTGTTGGGGTCCTATCTTCATAGAAATGGACAACCTCAGCATCCATGGTTGGAGCATAAACTTGGATCACTGTGATGTTAAATGGCTTGCCTTGAAATCAAATTGAAATCCTAGGGAGGTGGGCACAATTTAAACCTCAATAAAATTATTAAAAAAAAAAAAAAAAGTAAAAATTAAAATAGCCTGAAGCAAGGACATGGTTGTAGTTGGCAATTTGGGGCCGTTCAGAACTTCCCTTGCAGTTCATCTCATGAATGGGCACTGCTGTACCCCTCCTCACCTCTATCATTGTCCTCCGCATTTGAAATCTTTCACTTCCTTTCAGTAGTGCTTAGGACAATGAAAGAGGTAGAGAGGAGTACAGCAATGACTATTAATGAGGTAAATTGTTTTTAAATATAATATTTTCTGGCTAAAGATTTGATTTGCTACTGTTTGTACATATGGTTTGAATGGTGAACTGTGCAAATAGTGTAAATAGCTCTCAATGACCTTTGGCCTGACATATTTAGAAAAATCCATCACAGTCAAGTTGGGATTTGTCATGTTTAGGTCAAAGTTGGCACATGTGATAATCAGGATGCGTGAGACTATAGTGGAACAACAGACAGGAATGTTGGGCAGGCCAAAACGTGGTGTTTTGTCCAAGATGCCACTCCAATACTGGGGAGTACAACTGTTACAGGGGTCACAGCAATGGAGGACAGGTGACACAGGTAGCCAGGGGATCCAGGTAGAATGACAATACTGAGAACCACATGGTGCAGAAGATCAGGGGTCACAGATAGCTAGGTGATTTATGCATCATGGCACTACTGGTTTCCAGGCAGTAGAAGACAGATAGCCAGGTGATCCAGGTAGCACAGCAATACTGGTAGCCAGACGGTACAGAAGGTCAGGTGTCACAGATAGCCAGGTAATCCAGGTAGCGTGGTAACATGGGAAGCCAGAAAATGCTGGACAGGTGTCATAGGTAGGCAGGTGATCCAGGTAGCAAGTAATAATGGTTGCTAGGCAGTACAGAAGACATAGGTAGCAAGATGATCCAGGTAGCACAACAATACTAGTAGCCATTTGGGGCAGAAGGTCGGGTGGCACAGATAGCCAGGTGATCCAGGTAGCATTATAATACTGGTAGCCAGGTGGTACAGAAGGTTAGATTGCATAGATAGCCAGGTGATCCAGGTAGCATTATAATACTGGTAGCCAGGTGGTACAGAAGATTAGATGGTATAGATAGCCAGGTGATCCAGGTAGCATTATAATACTGGGTGCCAGGTGGTACAGAAGGTTAGATGGCATAGATATCCAGGTGATCCAGGTAGCACAACAATACTAGTAGCCATTTGGTGCAGAAGGTCAGGTGGTACAGATAGCCAGGTGATCCAAGTAGCATGGCAATACTGATAGCCCTGTGGTACATAAGGTCAGGTGTCACAGATAGCCAGGTGATCCAGGTAGCATTATAATACTGGTAGCCTGGTGGTACAGAAGGTTAGATGGCATAGATAGCCAGGTGATCCAGGTAGCGTTATAATGCTGGATGCCAGGCAATGCATGCCATGTTTTAAATGTTGCCAGATGATATGATCATGGTAGCAAAGCAATGCTGGTAGCCAGATGGTACAGAAGGAGAGGTGGCACAGATAGCCAGGTGATCCAGATAGCACGGCAATACTGGTTACTAGGCAATGGAGAACAGGTGTCATAGGTAGCCTGGTGCTCCAGGCAGCACAACAATACTGCAAATCTGGAATAGACAAATGTCACTAGGGGGTCCCTTACAGTTGCGTATAAAAAAGGTCTCAAAACTGAGAAACCCAGATACTTCCGAAAAGTGCATTAGAAAAAGGTACTCAGCACGGATTGGGACTTGGTAGTGTTTCTTTTAGTGGTGAGAGCAGGGGTGGAGCTGTACTAATTGAGGGGGGGGGGGGGCAAACAAAATTCTTGCACCGGGGCCAAGCTCTGCCACTGGGTGGGAGATGTATATTTATTGAGATAAGATAAAGGAAAAAGCATAAATCATTTTAAACATATCCAGGCTCGTATTATTATTTTTTCAAAATATGCTGTATTGGTCCAGACACAAATAAATGTTTCCTGCTCCAAACAATAATATTAAAACCTTGTCAGCTAGTGTTGGGGATGTCCACATTGAATGTGATGTGGCCTAGGCATATAGCTAGAGAGTGCTTGGAACATTATGTTGTGTTTTTATTTTTCCATCAAATATTATGCTTCTAGATTATTATGCAGGGCATTTATATACTTTTTATAGTTACTCATATCAAAGTTCGGAGTCAGCTGATATCTGCCAAGAGGGTATATATAAAGCTTATGGCTTGAAAGACACTAAAGGTTGAGCTGAAAGTGAGGGTGACACCCATGAGTTTAAAGAGATGTATTTTAGCTGCGGAAGGAATGGAAATTTAGAGCATCCTCTATCATTTTCTGCTTTTAGCTCTGGCTCTGTTGAACGGCTCAAGGCTGCTCTTACATTCAAACACTTAATGATTAAAGTGTTTGGGTCAGCTGCAGACTGAGGTAGATCAGGGCTGTGGTTTGAGACATTTTGTGTACTGTGTTCCATGGATACATTTAATATACAAGTTGTCCGACATATGATGTGCACAAGGAGAGGGAAACTTGCCTTGGGTGCACATGTAGAGGGATACTTACCATGGGTGCTCATGGAGAGGAACACTTTCCTTGGATACTCGTGGAGGAGGGACACATACTTTGGCTGCTCATGGAGAGGGACATTTACCATGGGTGCACATTATTATTATTATCGTTTATTTGTAACGCTCCAACATATTCAGTAGTGCTAGAGGGACAATTGCAGAGGGACACTTCCATTGGGTGCTTGATGTGATTTCACAGTCTTAAAGGACATTGATTTATTAATGGTTGGAAGACCTCTTCTTAATTATGTTATGCTTTTCATCTCTTCTGACATTATAGATATTCTTTAGTACTGATCCCCGCCAAAATATTTATCTAAAATATATGTAACCTGCATTTTGAACTAAATATTAGTTTTTTTATAACACTTTCTCTTTTTTTTTTGCTTGTCATTGTAATTCACATTGATTCTGATGGCATTCTGTTGATGCTGCTGTAGTTATTATTATTGCTTCTTAGAATATAGCCTTGATCTTAAGGTGACATACTCTGACTGAGTTTGGGTAAAGGTGTTCAAGGAGGTGAAGAAGTCCGCTATCAGGTCCTCATATAGAGAGTTGTTTTTTAAGACAATCCATAGATGGTATATGACTCTGGTAAAAATTAGAAAATTGAATTCTTATGTAGATGACCTACAGTGGAGAGGCTTTGGCCAGGAAGGCTCGGCTATTCATCTCTGGTGGGGCTGTTATATAGTGAAAGATTATTGGAATATAGTCTGTACCAAATTGACCAATATGTTAGGTAAAAACGATTTTGTGTACCCCATCAGCAATACTGTTTCATATGAATGTTGACTACTTAACTATGGAGGAAAAATTGATGACTATACATATCCTATTGGTAGCTAAATCACTGTTGGTTAAGTATTGGAACAACCAAAAAGTTCCTTCATGGTCTGAGTTGGAAAATGGTACCAAAAAGTTCCTTCATGGTCTGAGTTGGAAAATGGTATAGAGTACAACAGAGAGTTAATGAGTAGCCCAAAGACCTTGTCTATACATAATAGCGATAGGACCTTTAAATGGTCTAAATGGGAAAAATATTTAAATGCAAGGTCTACTAAGGAATAACTAATAATTTGGCTTACATCTGCACCCACGAGTTGGCTGAGAATTACATTTCCCGTATTAGATTATAGTATAATATAATTGTAATAATATTATCTGTCATTGGAATCATGAGTGTATGCTTGATTTATATTCGATTTTTAACAGAATTGGATTTTCTAATGTAGTGTCTTTGTGTTTTATGACTTTATTTATGTAATGCTGATTTTTGTATTGTTTGAAAACATTGAAATAAAAATACTTAAAAAAAAAAAAAAAAGAATATAGCCTTGGTTATATTCTCTTTGGTGACACTGTTTAGAGCATTGGTTCCCTTCTTTGTATTGTTTAGGGTCTTTGTGGACCACCTAATGGTTTGTCAGCCGGCTTCTTTACAATTATGATGTGATGTGATATATTGGGATATATATCCTGTGCACTTATAAAACATACATTCTGTTTGTATGTACAAGAACAACACTGATTATCCGGTACCCCCAGGTCCAACCCCCCTATTTGTATTTATTTTCTGAATTTTATTTTATAGAGTGGGATACAATGTCAGCCACTAACATATATATTAATATGTTTCATATATGGGAACCCCTGGTTTAGAGTTAACCCTTCAATGGCATAAACATTTTATAAACTTAGGGACTTTTCTTTATACCTCCACCTCCAAGAGTATAAATATAAAAACACATGTGACATCTTAAATAAATGATGCTTTATAGTCAGAGACAATCTAGTTACTAAAAGCACAAGGCCTTGTCTTTAAGAATTTCTACCTTGCATTGTCTGCAACCATTTCCTATTGTATATTTTAACAAACAACCCTGGATATTGTTTCAGAGCCGAGCTGATGACATTGTTTTATCGGTGTGACATCTGCTTTCTGCACACCCCCTATTTTGGGGGAGTTTTAATCCCCCCACATTTTCAACACAGGCAGCAGAAAGTCCAAACCTGATCCGGAGAGGCGATGTTGTCACAAAGCTATTTTTAATACCTGCTTGTTCCTGATCTGCAAGTGAATTGTGCTTAGCTTGCCACGCTTCCTATCAGCCTGTGGAACGACAAAGAGAAGGCTTGCTGAATAATTCATGGCAGGCAATTTTCTTCTAGCCACTGACTCATCAATCACAGCTGTCTAACAAGACAAGTGTGCACCTACAGAACCGTTTATTCACTGGTGGTGCTGGTATAATAATGTTATCTTGCATTTATTTAATGCCTTTCAGTTTGGAGGTGTTCATGTAACCACCTCATATTGCAATGGTAGCCAAGGAAAGGAAAATAATGTATCCTTTATAAGGCATAACTCAGACCATTGTGCACTATTGTTCCATGTATTGTCCCTCCCCATCCCTCGTCACACCCACTCATCTGAATACAAGCAGCTTTTCATATTTAGAGTAGTGTCCCCCTTCCCTCCCATTGGAGCCTTTCATATTTATATTGATTTAGAATGGATTCATGGAGTTTGACTTAACTCCGACATGTATAGTTAATATGCAGGGCTTGGTTAAGGGTCATGTAAATGATAGGATGTTTGGGTCTGGGAATCAATGTGTCAACAATGTAATATACTCTATATATGATAGTTGTCAAAATGTAATAATAAATACAGTGTGATAGTGGCTAGTCTGATATATTCATGGTCCAACACATATAATGGAAAAAGATACTAAGCTATACATGTGTGATCATATATACAAACACACATACTGTATATATTGGACAAACGTATTCATATAATAAAGCGACGAGCTTTCGAGAGTTAATGCCTCTCTTTATCAAGTCACTATCGCTTTTTGACTTGATAAAGAGAGGCATTATCTCTCGAAAGCTCGTCGCTTTATTATGAATACGTTTGTCCAATAAAAAAAGGTATCACTATTCACTGCAATACTCTGATTATTCAACTATATATATATATATATATATATATATATATATATATATATATATATTTATTTATATTTTTTTATTTATATTTTGGGCTCATTGTCATTTCTCGGCCCAGTTTCCCAGAGGGTAGTGCAATAACTGTATTTCTTGGACTAACTATAACTTATTTATAGACATTCAAATGCGAACACAAATGTACTATGTATTTACTATAAATATGTAGATTATGAGAAAAATGCAAGCTCCTGATCTTCAGAATTTCCAGAGTTATATCATGTACTATATATATATATATATATATATATATATATATATATATATATATTGTTAGTGTGTTTGTGAGTATGTATATATTTATAAATGTATTGTGCCAAAGATGTCTCATTCTTTAAGTAAATGGTTCACTCAAACCCCACTGAGTGTTCTGAAACAAAGGTGCAGGTTGGTGGTGAAAATATGGAATGAGGAGAAGTGTAAATATTTGAACATTTTTACAGACAGGAACCCCAGTAACCAAAGGATTTTTCCAAAAGGGATGTGCGATATATGCTTGATTGTATGCATTTCCCCACATAATTGATATAATGGGCGATGATTACTTGTACTTAATAGCCCTAAGTTAGTGGTCTTTTTGTTTAATCCAGCCATCAGCTGTCAGCAGACGCACAGGAAGATTTACCAAGGAGACGCTTTGCATCCCTGCAATTGTGTCATTTATTTTTTATTCTGCTTCTCTTCCCCTCCCCTGTGATTCCTGATATAAATTGTATGTAAATCTCCCAGGAGCATGTAAAATACTCAGCCGCTTTGTTTTGATTAAAGAACAGAGATGGTAGAAAAAAACATCTTCTAAGTTTGATCGCTACTGATTTTTCCTCTCTCTCAACAAAACCAATCAAATTAGGACTTTGTTTTCTTTATGATGAGGTAGTAGATTTTTCCCTGGGGAGAGAATTTAATTTTGCAATGAATGCCTATAGTTCTTATGGAAAAGTAGGCCCTGCACAGTGTGGTAGGATCTCCTATACTGGTGTGATGAATTTGTATGCCACATTTAGCTCAGCTTCCGGCCTTTAAAGACCATGACCAGCTACGTCAATCAAAGGCTAAGGAACAATTCAAGAAAGACTTAATGACGTTGGTTATTAAATTCATGAAGCTTTTTTTATTCTGTTTTACCATCTCCTGGGTGCCTCTATTCCATTTTATTTATCTATATACGTATTTACTTATATATAAATAAATGTATATAAATATATATAATTTATTTTCTTTATTATATGCCTTGTATACTGTTGACACATTATAATTAATAATATATATATATATATATATATATATATATATATATAGTCTTTATTATATGCTGTATATATTGTTGAAACATTATAAATAAATATGAATATATATATATATATATATATATATATATATATATATATATATACATATATATATATATATATATATATAAATAAATCAAGTCTGTTGTAAAGAAACAAACAAATAAAACACCCTTTGGAGATGTATAGTCTTCCAGCAGTAAATGTTACAAATACGTACACTGGTATGAATGTAAATGGTGAATGGATTTGTATATATTTGCCTCATGTGCCCCAGCCCCCCGCCCCCCCAATAACTCAATATGTGTTCCATAATATTTTGTTGTTCATGTGAGATTTTCAGGAATAATGTAAAAAGCTTCAATACATAAACAATGGAGAACTGTCGCATTGCTGAGTGCTTTTTTCCCACTGCAGTTTGTCTTGTTAAGTAGGTCTGGGCTGTCTGCAGCGGGGAGGCAGGCTGAGACAATGGCAAAGCTATGAGTCATAATCTCTCTTAATAAGGAGGTGTGAAAAATGTTTTCTAAATATTGTAGCTGTGCTGTTGTCTGTATGTGATTATAATGTTTATGCTAGCAGCAGAGAAACAAAAGCGGATAACATCTGGCTAGGGGAAAAAAAGCTGCATCAAAGCAGGAGAAAAAAAGGGCCACCGAAGAAACAATCTGACTATAATGCTTGACTCCACTGGCGAAGCATTAATATGATTGCAATATGAACCAAAACCTGAGAAATTTGCATTTACCTTCATTATTATGACCAGCTACTAGAGTTAATAAGAGGCTTATAGTCTGCTTCTGTGCACAAAGTGCATCCAAATTTAAACTGCACCCACCCCAGTACTAGAATGATTCATTAGAATTAGGGTCATGCCTTATAGTTTGTGCATGATGATAATGTATTTGCAAAATAAGATTTTTGGTATAAAATTAGAAAACATAACATTGCACATTAAAAACTTTTATATAAATGTGTACTTTTCCTCCAGAGGCTCAGCACAGGATTTGCACAGACTGGATTGTATCAGCAGGTTTGTATTTTAGATAAATATCCACCTGTGACTATAATTCTCAGTGATGTGAGAAAACTTGGAAAGCTCTGACTATGATTTACCCTCTAATTAATGTTCTCATGAAAAAAATATTCATGTATATAATGCTACCTCTACGTGGCAGCCAGTCCCTCTCAGCAGCCATCATCATGTAGCACCCAGTCCCTCTCAACATCCACCCTCACTCAGCACCCATCCCTCTTAGCATCCATTCTTTAATAGCACCCAGTTCTTGTACACAGCCGTCTATTCTCAGCATAGCACCCATACCTTCCTCCTTTGATCCCCCTCACAGAACACACCCCTTCTACTTTGCTATTATCAAGCCCTTGCTCTCTCTAACCTCTTCCCTGATAAGCATTCCCAGCATGTTGCCAGAATGTTTTCCCATCATTTTAGTGCACATGCAATAAATAAATGTATTGCACCTGCTCTGCTCTACCTGAGTACATTGCCGGTTAAGGGGACAGTGTAATCTGAATGAGCATTAAAAACTAACCATATATTGTACTACAGCAAATCATTGCTGAGACATGCAGTATTGTTTTTGTAGCTAATGTGCGGCTTAATATTCTAGTTGGATAAGGGTGGGGGACATAATTGGAGGTCATTATTTTTGCCACCATATAAACAAGCAAGCAGACTGTGATTCTAATTAGCATATCAAAGCAGCTAATTAGTATTCAGGAACTACTTATTTGCTTATACATGCAGAACACACAATACTGAATTTCTCTGGAATGA
Source organism: Discoglossus pictus (assembly GCA_027410445.1). Classification (NCBI taxonomy): domain Eukaryota; kingdom Metazoa; phylum Chordata; class Amphibia; order Anura; family Alytidae; genus Discoglossus; species Discoglossus pictus. The sequence continues at coordinate 225,991,767 of CM050168.1, read as the reverse complement.
TTCACTTTAGCTTAAAAATGCCTATTAGAGTACACAGTCAAAATAACCTATGTCTAGGAGTAGGACATATAGTTATAGATAGGGATTGTTCTCGGAGGATCGGTATGGGAATCACTATTAATACTAATACAGCTGGTGTTCCTAGTGCAGTGATGGCATAGCATAACATAGCATTCGCCCATTTTATAGGCAAGTTTCCCTGTAATTAATGGATGGGGGTCGGGCCGGGCAGTGTCAGACATGACCATCATCATGTTACATACGAGCAGTTATTGGGAATAGTCTAATAGCTCTCACTGAAGGCATCAAACGGGCCACGTTTCCATAGAGCAGGATACAAGGAGACAAAATAAAATCCACATAAATTGGCTTAAGATATGGTTTCCTAGCAACACCAGTTGTCTCTGTGACTTTCCCAACAGTCTTTGCTCCTAGATGTGTTCCTCAAGCTAATAACCGTTGTATTGCGGCATCCCACGAACAATGTGCCTAGGGAGCCCAAGCACAGCACACAAAGGGTGTCTGCCAGGAGAGCAAAAGAAAGAAGCCAAACTTTCATTTGTGGCAACCAGGAAGTATCAGAGGCTGGAAGATTCAACTGCGAAAACATTATCCAAGCTGTGCCAAGACAGCCAAATCAATATTATCACAGTTTAAATATTTCACTTCCTTTCAGCAGTACTCGGGACAATGACAAGGGTGGAGAGGGGTATAGCAGCAGCCATTAATGATGCAAAATGTGTTTTTGTAATAATAATTTCTAGCAAAAGCTTTGACTTGCTGCTGTTTGCACATGCTTTTAATGTTAACTAATGGTGAAATAAAAATATGTCTAACCTGAAAAGAGCTAACACTGGGCCTTTAACAAACAGCAGCTGACGGAGGCCACAATATGATGTATTATTGTGACTTGTAAATACTTATTATTACTTTAGTTTGTTTTAAAATATTTTGATAAACTGTAATAATAACTCCTAAAACCATAGAAGTTAACAAACACACACACACACACGCCTGTATGTATGTATGTATGAGTATCGCTTTTTGACTTGATAAAGAGAGGCATTATCTCCCGAATGCTCGCCGCTTTATTATGAATACATTTGTCCAATAAAAAAGGTATCACTATTCACTGCAATACTCTGATTATTCAACTGGATTACTGGACATTCACGGCTACCTCACTCTTCATATATATATATATATATATATATATATATATATATATATATATATATATATGAATAATCAGCGTATTGCAGTATATAATGATACCTTTTTATTGGACAAACATATTCATAGGTTTCATGGTGATCTTTCGAGAGCGTTCCTCTCAATACTAATTATAGATTCACAAATACAGCTGTTTTGCACCATGGGCCCTAAATTATTTTGCACCACGGCCCTACATGTACTAACTTTGCCGATGAATATGAAAATATTTAAAGGAAACTTGCAGTGCTTGGCTGAGGTTAGTTCTGCTAATCTTAAAACTAAATCATAACACAGAGCTATTTTCTAATCTTTATCCAGATCCCATTCCCACTAGTAACATTTGGTAAAGGTCTTTCTTGCCATGTTGTTCTAGGGTTCCCCTTTAATGTAGATTTTAGATCAATAATTATGTGTGCTAATAGTAAAATGCATAATACAATGCTTGGGGAGGGGGGGGGAGGCTTTGCCCCTTTAAATGACAGTGCCTGTATTATATACTATTTGCAGTTTATTGTGTGTTAGCGCTAGTAATAACATTATCTTATCTTATCACTGGCTTGGGATGCAACACAGGCTTTTCAAAGTGTTTCACTGTAATCTTGTTGCTTTAAAGGTTGCTAATTAGAAGTTGTGATAATGTTTTACGGATTTATCACATTTGCAAGTGTTCACACAATGATAAATGGTATAGGATGCGTGGCCAAGTCTTTTAACCTTTAGAGCTAGAATGAGGAATATGAGAGAAACTTAGAGAGAGTTGAATAATCAGAGTATTTCAGTAAATTGTGATACCTCTTTATTGAACAAAATTTTTAGTCAGAATGGAAAGATTTTGAGAGTTACATAGTTACATAGTAATTTAGGTTGAAAAAATACTTTAGTCTATCAAGTTCAACCTTTTTAGATCTCCTCTCATCTGCAATACACAGATTTATTGTTAATTGATACAGATATGGATTTATTGTTAATTGAGAAAGCAAACAGAAAAAAAAACCAGTGAAACTTTGCCAATTGTCTCAACGGGGAAAAAACATAAAATTCCTCCCTGACCCCAGATACTGGCGATCGGATTAATTCCTGGATCAATACTCCCTCTCTATCCAGGATAGCCCTTAATGCCCTTTTTATTTTAAAATATATCCAATCGCTTTTTAAAGTTATCTATCAAATCCGCTGTCACCACCTCCTTTGGTAGAGAATTCCACAGATTAACCACCCTTACTGTGAAGAACCCTTTTCTTTCTTTAACCTTTTAAATGGTAATCCTGAGCGTGAGGATTATAAGGAGGGATGAGGATATGGGGGAAAAGAAGGAGGGGAAGGGGTAAAGGGAGTTGATTGAAGAGGGGAGGAGGATAGGGGGAGGAGGGAAGGGGGGAAGGGAGGAGGATAGGGGGGAAAAGGTGGTATGATTATGTCAGTATTTTTAAATGTACCGCTTTAACATTCTAAATACTGATACAATCATACCGCCAGGCAGGTTAAATTGAAATCTTTTTACTTCTAATCTCAAAGGATGTCCTCTTGTCAGTTGAAAATCTCTTGGCACAAAAAGTTCCCTTGACAAAGCCTTGTATTGACCCTGGATATATTTATATAAGGTAATCATATCCCCTCTTAGACACCTTTTTTCTAGAGTAAATACGTTTAATTTGGTTAGTCTTTCTTCATAACGTAGCCCCATCCATTCCCTTTATTAGCTTTGTTGCCCTCCTTTGTACCTTTTCCAGCTCTAAAATGTCCCTTTTATGTAGTGGTGCCCAAAATTGCACTCCATATTCCAAATGAGAGCGTATTAGGGATTTGTATAGTGGGATAATTACATTTGCTTATCTTGCTTCTATACCTTTCTTAATACATGCTAATATTTTACTTGCCTTTGCAGATGCTGCTTGGCATTGAGCACTGCTACCTAGGCGGTTGTCCAAAATAGATAGTTGCAATAGATTATTTATCTAGATTACTGGACACTCACTCTTTACTCTTTATATATATATATATATATATATATATATATATTTTTTTTTTTTTCAGATATGCGCCCAAAATATGCTGGTCACAAGAAAAATGCTTGTTTATTTAGGCTGTAAAGGATGATGCTGCTGATTTCCAGAGTCATATGATGTATAGGAGCAGACCTGCACATTGCTCAGTATTAATATTATTATTAACTTTTATTTGCATAGCCATGTGCCCCTCCAATGTAGATCTGCAGGACCCCATATGAGCATTATGAATCCCTTCCAATGGGAGTGTTGCATACAGAAAAAGGTCAAAGAATGTTAAAATTGTTCTTTTATAAATGAAAAATATGCATGTTTCATTCATTATCACACTTGTGGGCAATATTGTAGTTTGTTTTGCTTCATTTTTGTTATTGTTTATATTTACAGTAAATGTTTAACAGATGCCCCCCGCTTAGCTGAGGACCCCACACTAAATAAAGTGTTGGTTGTGTATGCACAGAACCACTCCTGTACGTTATTTGTTATAATCTATATTACAAAGAGTCCCAACCATTGTCTGCTATACCTAATCAACCTAGAATCCCAAATTCACAATTTTTCCATAGACTGCAATGCAGCTGAGGGCTGACTTTTCTATGCCCATCACAGCCTAAGCGAAGCTCTTTGTAGACTATGTGAAGCTTAGTGAATCTCTACCATAGTGTCTCCATTTCTCTAATGGGGAAGTATCCATTGACAGGCCAGGAACTTCATTCTCATCATGTCTGTTCTACTGTCCGTACAGCTGTGCTTACTTGTCATGGCTAAATGCCTGGAATGAAGAATGCATCATAGATTGCAGACTTCAGTGACTTCAGTCTTCCAAAGGCATCTTCCTTTTTTATAAAGATTTTATTTTCAATGTTTTCAATTACAGACAATTAAACATTAAGCATATAAAAGAAAAGAAAATATCAAGATATACAAGACAACAATATTATATTAAAGACAGTATTATATTAAGATGTATTTTATATATCGTTATCATAGAACATTTTACTCACAATCAGAAAATAACAAAGCCAAATACAAAACACTGATGAAAAAAACAAAACAAAAACAGAACATATACTTTCTCTATATATTTTTTCTCTTCTCAAAGGCATCTTGCTGATAAATAACATTACAGATCCACTACACACTGTTCAATATAGTTGATAGCCCAGTGATGGTGGATTCTGTGTGGTTTTCTGATAGTTCCTTGGTCTGATACCCCTTTCTACTCCAATCCATATCAGACAATTCATCCATTGACAACTTTCCATTTATTTTGAATCTATTCTATTTATCAGTTTTGGTACAACTTTCCACCAAGGACAAGAAAACATTTTTATTTGCAAGGTACAACATATGCTTGTTAATTTTCATTATTTCTCCTTTCCTGACCCCTCCAGCACTAGTAGGATTAACGCAGTCTACCAAACTGTAATATGTAATAAAGTGGTTGAGCTCTCACTGTCATATCCAGCCCTCAAGTCCTTTGCAAACATTTGTATGTTTGCATTCGACACAAAACATAGCAGATTGTCACTTGTCATATCAGATTAATTGCACTGCTAGCTCTTTGTCACTCGAGACCCAGCATGCCTGACGAATGATACCTCTTGTGAGCTCCACTCCAGCCCATCCCTTCAGGGCTGTGCAACAACAGGAAGAGTAAAGAAGGAACACACCCCTTCCCAGCAGTCAAAGCATCAAGGCATTATCAGTATATCATATTTATATCTAGACCAATACCATACTCATGTGGACAGAGGCCCAGGTTTGCTTGACCTTCTATACCATGATTGTACAAATCCTTGGGCCATAAGATCCAACTATTTTACCATCAGTTCCTAAATACAATTAATTCTGACTCCTAATTATTCTAGCTGGCGTGTTCAACTTTTCTCTAGCCATGCTGTCTTAAAGGGGTAAAAGAATAGGAGAGGGACCGGGCCTTCCTCAAGCCACATGTACAAACACAATGGTTTGTCTGTGAAGTGTAATTTGATGAAGGCAGCTGCTTGCTGACCTTCCAACTGTTTCTAAGAGGCTTCACCTTTTTTCTGTCAAATTCAAGCCTAGAGGCAACACTCATCCTATCTTATCTCATCAAGTTAAAAAGTGCCCAGGAATTATTCAAAAAGTGCTGTAGTTCTTTTATTGATATTATGTAGCTACATTTTGTTCATAATCTATTCAGTCTCTCAAGGACAAACTGTTGAAGACTATCTTGTATCGGTTTTGTGATGTATGAGAGAAAACTATATTTTTCCCATTTTACAATATGTAATGTTACTCAGCAACATTAGTTATCATTTCATTTTAAGCAATATAAATAATGCATTTCCAAGGATACATAGATGACAATACCAGCAGCACCACATTGAAGACAACTTGTTAATGTAACTCAGCATGCATTTCATGATGTACTGAGCTCAACATGCATTTCTTTATTAATCCTGGGGATAGAGTACCTGTGGCACGAGAGATGCCACAGGATTATAAGCCTACTTACTACCAAGTGATAATTTTTCCAATAAGAAAGAACAAGACACATTTGTATATGAGCATGAGCACTCAAGATTATGACAAGAGTATAGAGTATAGGCAAAAATATAAAGTAGAATGAAAGTAGTTGAAAACATATATATAGAGAGGAACCATTTATTGTGGATGTGATTTCTTACACAGTGCCACTATAAGGTTCCTCGAGTAGGGGGCATTGCACTATTTCTGCACTGCCATTTATCCTGTCAGCAAATAATCCTTCTCTTGAGGCCATTGCACATTATGCTACTACCTTTACAGAAATGTCGTTATGAAAAAAAAAAGAAAGTTCCCCAAACCTGTCTAAAACTCCTGTATTGGTTTCATAGAGCCTTAAAATTATATTCGAAGCCATCTAAAAAGGAGACTTTTATATCTCATTACCTAGATTCTAATGCCAAGCGGTCACCCTGTAAAGCACCACAGAAAATTGCTAACAAGATAAAATGTTTTTAATGTGATATAATGGATTTCTTAGGAGAGGGAAAAAATGATGCCTGGTCTTCCTCTGCTCCCCCTCTTCCCTCCCTTCTCACATTCACAGTGGAAAGATCTCCAGTGCTGTTACCTGCTATTACAGAGCTCAGAGCTCTTGCAATAAGAGGCTGGCAGTGACAGTGTGATTGCTTTGATGTAATATTTAGGGTTTGGGCACATTAAGTTTCAATGTTTTGGAATGTGCAGCAGGGTTCCGAATGGCCTCACATTAACCCTGTTGCTGCTATGTACTACAATGTAATTTTGACCCTCGGAGATGGAGCAATTAATGGGGAAAAAGTTTTGTTTGCTTTTTCCCATAATATTTTCTATTTTGCTCTCTCTCTTGCAATGATCCTGTTGCTCGGTTCACAGCTTTAAATCTGTAATCCCCTATCCAGCAATCGTTTCTCTTTCTGGCGCTTAGTCCCTAATACCCCACTTCAGTAAGAATACTTTGTAGCTGTTTCCTTTTAAGGTTATGAATGTTCACCTCCATGGCTCCAATTAATTCTGAATAATTTTCTACAAAAGAAAATATCTGCACCGCTCTTTTGCGTACATATATTTTGTTCTTCAAGAATATCAAGTAATAAGTATGCACATAGAAAGGTATAAGTATTTATCAGATAAACACCTGTCCACTGTTGTCCTCAGTATCATAGACACAAAGACATATATACAAACACCTATACCCAGGCTTACATGGAGACACATAAAATGTAAAAACACCATTTATGCATATTCACTGAAAGATACCGACACATATCAAGTGTATACATAAATTATTAGAATTAGAATACTTCAAATGTTTTCCTTTCCATTCTCTCTTATTGCTAGCTCTACAGAAAGTCCATAGGTGTTCCTCTACCTGTCCTTTCTTTCCACTAAGCAAATAGGAAAAAGAAGGGGAGTGGAACGCAGACATTGTGTGACCTATTCTTTCTGTCGTGGATCTGTAGTAGTAGAGTAGTTATCCTCCCGTATGCATTGCGTGCCACAAACATTTGAAAACCCTGGCTCCATTGGCTTCCTTCACTGGTATCCATATTCTTATTGCTTTAGTAGTCAAAGGATTTTTTATTGACCACATTAGCAAACAGCAATGTTTTCCTCCAGGTGTCCAACACAAAATAGATTTTTTTTAAATCAAATATAGGATATTTTTAGTGAATGTCACAAACTTTAAATTGTTCCAGTTTAAACAAATTTTATTTCAGAGATCCCCAAATTGTCCAAACCTCTTATTTTACCGGTATCGAAAGTGGATGTCCTAACCAAGTTGTTCTAAAAGAAAGATACTTTACCTGCAGTATTATTATTACAATTTAATAAATGCCAATCAAAATGTATTATATGCTGTCTGCTATCATGGTCACCCTTGTAGAGTATGCTGCAGTAAAACTCACCAAGCCTTGCAAAATGGACCAGATGAGCATTTAAATTAACTGCATCTTTGGTCCTAAGTTTTGTAATATTCTGCATTGTTTCACACACTCTAAGCCCTGTCTGAACTTTTATGAAGTGGTTGAAAAGATGATATGGAAGTCAATATTTGGTTTGCTTTTTAATCCCAGTTGTCATCAATTTTGAGGATGATTATTTTCATCTCTCAACATTTGTGCCCACGACACCCTCCTCATTGGAGAGATCTTCTAGTCTGTAGTACACACATTGATTCAATAGGACGTTGTCCTTATGATCTTAAGATGCTGTTGCTAAGTGGAGGACTATGGTTATTCCTTAACATTTCAGTCTTGAGTCTCTATTTCCACTAATGCTGATGCTGCATAGTGTCATCAATAAAATTAAGTGTGAATGAATTCCAGTGATTTGAATATGCTCTGCCATAGTCACAAAGGGCTTAGTTCTCTGATTTCCTCACTTTGCCAAATGTTTTGTTTTGAATATTTACCATGCCAACTAGAAACTCTATTCTATGGCTCTTGTAAGAAAAAATGTGAGTGAAGTTCACTACCAAGCTACCACATCACACACAAACATCTAAACAACTGAACAACTATTGCCAAATGAACAGCATAACAGAGAAAATGGCACTAAACCCTGCAATAAAAGTTGTGCAAACTATGCCAACACATCTGCAAAGAGGACACAGCCATGCACAACAACAAGACCTACAACTTTAGAAGCTCATATTCATGTAGATCATAAAATGTAGTGTACATTATAAAATGTACTGTATGTGAAAGGGGGTGCTACATTGGGGAAACCAGCCAGAAACTATACATGCGAATGAACCTCCACTGAAGCTCCACCAAAAAGCACCATGTACTCCAGTTGGACTCCAGTTGGACACCATTTCACCCAGGAGAATAACTCCATCCAGAACCTCAAAATAAAAGTACTCAGAGGGAATTTCAGAACTATCCAACAACAGAAAATATTTAAATTAAAAATGATTCAATTTTTTAATACAAAGGATTTGGGCATCAACAACGACTTAGGCTTTCTGGCCCACTATCTGAATGTCTTATAGCTAACACATTTCACTTACCTCCCCCCCTTCTTTCGCTGTTTTTGTAAGCTACATGCTATGCTGAAATGTATTGCTCTTTATTTTACTCTGCTGTGTTCTTATCTACAACCTGATCTGTAGACTTACTGACCTATCAGGACATTATTCACAACGCTGGTCGATTTCTCACTTAACTCTGCCCAATGAATTTTGTCTTTCTTGTTTTTCCATTTTTCCCCCCCATCTCTTTCTGTTTACTGTTTATTGTTCATACTTGTATCAGTATTGCTTTTTGACTTGATAAAGTAGAGGCATTGTTTCTCGAAAGCTCGTTGATGCCTCTCGAATAAAAAAGGTATCACTATTCACTGCAATACTCTGATTATTCAACTGGATTACTGGACATTCACGGCTACCTCACTCTTTTTATATATATATGTATATATATATATATATATATATATATATATATATATATATATACTAGCGTATTTCCCGTCAAAAAATGACGGCAATGAGATGTGTATGTTTTAAAAGTTGTTTCGTTATTAATATACATATGGAATTGTAAAGTAGCTAATGTTGTTTTCTGTGTACTACTGAAATATAGAATACAAATTAATAAATGAATTTACGTATTTTTATGCATTGTGTTGAAGAGCTGGCAATCTGTGCTGATGTTGCTGCAGCATTAGTGGTGTGGAGGTGCTGTGTAAGCGTGATGAACGTGTGCAGTGTAATAGTGTGCGTGCGCGAGGCGAAACCGTTAACGTAGCTGTGTACTTCCGCATTATCCTAAAATGGCGGATAATGTGTGGTATGCGTCTTAGCGGATTATCGGTACGTGTTTTCCGTGGTTATAGTGCTGTAGCTTCGTTTTCGTTTTGGTCGTCCGGCATTTTTTCTGCGGCGCTCATTGCCAAAGTACTACGGTTTAACGGCTCGCGGGGCGATGATCGCCTGCGGTGCTCATCGCTAAGTCCTGTAAAGTACTACGGTTTAACAGTAAATATGGTCAAACGGTCAAATGACGGTCAATAAAGATTAAATGTTGTGAAATTTGTTTGCCACACAACATGACGCTACATTTGTCCCTTTTTTTTTTTCTTAAAATAAATACAAATTTTCAACTTATATTTCATCAAATGCGTTGGTTTAGGCGGGAAATCCGATGTTGAGCGAGACAAAGGCGTTAAATCTGTGTTAATGCGTAAATCTGTAATTGCGTTTCGTAAAATGTACTCGCTACTGTCTTTTTACTCATTGCGCGGTTAATCCGCATCCTTTGTCTCGTTGTTTTTCAAACACATACGTCTGTGGCTGTGTTTTACGCAGTTCGTAGTAGTATAGCCACGTTTTCTTTTTTTTGGGCGGCCATTTTTTTCTCGCTTAGCCGATTTTCGATCTTTGTAACTCGGCTAAATCGATGTAAATTGGAGTTCCAACTCACTTCCAGACGTCCTGCCTGGTTCCCCATGCTGTAAGTGACCTTTATTTTATTTTTTTGTGTATTTAGTGTTTTTTTTATTGTTTTGGTTCCGCCACTTATCTCGTAATTTTTTTCATCTCGTATTTTTTTTCTACGCGAGGCTCGCCTGCAATGAGCGCCTGTGGCGCTCATTGCCAAAGTGCTACGATTTAACGGCTCACCTCGCTGCGCGAGGCTCGCCTGCAATGAATGCCTGCAGCGCTCATTGCCAAAGTGCTACGATTTAACATAACGGCTCGCCTCGCTATGCGAGGCGAGCCTGCAATGCGCGCCTGCAGCGCTCATTGCCAAAGTTTTACAGTTTAACGGCTCGCCTCGCTGTGCGAGGCTCACCAGGCGATAAGCGCCTCCGGCGCTCATCACTAAGTCGTACGCACAACGCAACACAGCGTGACGACGAATCGTAGTTAGACAATTATAATATGTGATATATATATATGTATATATACTGGTGCCTTGGCATTTGTCTGCTTCTGAACTCAACACTCTTTTGGTACTCGGCGTGCTTACCGTAGCAATTTATATTACACCTTATGGGAACCTCTTCACATTTGGCACTCATCAAATGTGACAAGGTGCCAAGGTTCCACTGTGTAAATAAATAAATATATCACATATATAGTTGTCAACAGCTGGGCTTGCCAAAATCCATAGGTAACGCAACAGGGAAACTGCGGGCTCGCAAAGCGAAGGCCTCAGTTGCGGTTGCAACCGTGGACCTCGCGAAGCGAGGGCCGCCGTTGCAGCCAGGCAATGAGCATCGAAGGCGCTCCTTGCGCTGCTGGAGATGAGCACCATCCCTACGACCCTGCACGACTTTACCATCATACCCACGACCCGCGGGACTACACTATACAGAAAACTCAAATACACAATTCACACTGCAAGACCCGTAGCACTGTGAAAAAATTGCAGGAAAAAAAAATACGCCCCGTAACACTTATAAAAGGAAACCGCGACTTACGTAACAAAAAATAAGTGCCGCAAAAAGTAGGAACTTAACGGCGGAACTGAGCACACCGAAAAACACGAAAACCACACTAAATACAAACAAAAATTAAAAAAAAACACATAACACAGGAAGGGGGGACACCCAGGACGTCTGGAATTGATGTTACACGTCAATTTTAGTCCAATTTCCAGAGTTTAGCCACTCGAAAATCCCCTAGGCGAGAGAACAAATGACCACCGGAAAAAACGAAAATGAGGCTACATGACCTCTAAACACGCAAAACTCCGCCACACACATACGACTTTTAGACAGGACCGTACGAGGTATAAAAGACACTATTACGAAGGACGTAAAATGATCGAAACCAGCCTATCACATACACAATCGCCACCATTTTACACCACTAACTTGCACATACTAACAATCACATTACAAAATGCAGAACTACACAGCTACACAAACGGTTTACCCTCGTGCACGCAGCCAATTTACACTACAAACTGCACACATTGCTGATATTTACACCTCAAGTCACCAAGAATGAAAATCTACATTGTATGCTGCAGGAACATCTTCAGCATATTGCTTGCTGCATATATTCATTACAAATAGGTAAAGTATATTAATTTATGAGTTAATTAATTAATTCATTAATTATCATAAAAAAATACATATACAGAAAACTTTAAAAAAACACCACACCACACGATCGCAATAAACGCCAAAGTCCTTCACTGCACGCCTCACAAGGAGCACCAAAGGTGCTCACAGGAGCATAAACTACACCAGGGGACCGACTCGCAATGAGTGCCAAACAGACCAAACACAACCAAAACACTTACTTTGTGTGCCAAACAGCATTCCTTCACTTACTATTCTATTGCGTAATTTTTTTTTTGCATATATATATATATATATATATATATATATATATACTGTAATACTGTATATTTATCTATATATATATGTGTGTATATATATATATATATATATATATATAGTGCAAATATCACATATATACCGTATATACTCGAGTATAAGCCGACCCGAGTATAAGCAGAGGCACCTATTTTACCACAAAATACTGGGTAAAATGAGTGACTCGAGTATAAGCCGAGGGTGGGAAATGTGCTGCCCCCTGTGTCCCTCTTGTGCCCTCTGTGTCCCCCTCTCTCTCCCGTGTCTCTTCTCCCTTCTCCCTTCCCTGTGTCTCTTCCCCCCTCTCCCTTCCCTGTGTCTCTCCCCCCCTCTCCCTTCCCTGTGTCTCTTCCCCCCTCCTCATTCTCAACCTTTCTCCTCAACCCCACTCCTCATCCTCAACCTCCCTCCTCATCATCCCTCCTCATCTTCAACCTCCCTCCTCAACCCCCTCATCCTCAACCCCTCCTCCTCAACCCCACTCCTCAACCTCCCTCCTCAACCTCCCATCCTCATCCTCAACCCCCCATCCTCTACCCCCTCCTCAACCACAACACCCCTCCTCATCCTCAACCCCCTCCTCAACCTCCCTCCTCAACCTCAACCTCCCTCCTCATCCTCAACCCCCTCCTCAACCTCCCTCCTCAACCTCCCTCCTCATCCTCAACCTCCCTCCTCATCCTCAGCCCCCTTCCTCATCCTCAACCCCCTCCTTATCCTCAACCCCCTCCTCATCCTCAACCCCCTCCTCAACCTCAACCCCCCCATCCTCATCCTCCCTCCTCATCCTCAACCTCCCTCCTCAACCTCCCTCCTCAACCTCAACCCCTCATCCTCAACCCCCTCCTCAACCTCAACCCCCCATCATCAACCCCCTCCTCAACCCCCCTCACTCTCCCTTCCCTGTGTCTCTCCCCCCTCTCCCTTCCCTGTGTCTCTTTCCCCCTCTCCCTTCCCTGTGTCTCTTCCCCCTCCTCATTCTCAACCTCCCTCCTCAACCCCACTCCTCATCCTCAACCTCCCTCCTCATCATCCCTCCTCATCCTCAACCTCCCTCCTCAACCCCCTCATCCTCAACCCCTCCTCCTGAACCTCCTCCTCAACCCCCCTCCTCAACCCCCCATCCTCATCCGCAACCCCCCCATCCTCAATCCCCTCCTCAACCCCCTCCTCAACCTCAACCCCCCTCCTCATCCTCAACCCCCTCCTCAACCTCCCTCCTCAACCTTAACCCCCCTCCTCATCCTCAACCCCCTCCTCAACCTCCCTCCTCAACCTCCCTCCTCATCCTCAACCTCCCTCCTCATCCTCAGCCCCCCTCCTCATCCTCAACCCCCTCCTCATCCTCATCCTCCCTCCTCAACCCCCCCATCCTCAACCTCAACCCCCCATCCTCAACCCCCTCCTCAACCTCAAGTCACATGCGCGCCATGTCAGGACTTACTTAGGCTGCAATGAGCGCAGCGAGGCGAGCAGTTGAGAGACGTGGCACTTAGGCTGCAATGAGCACCAAAGGCGCTCATTGCACTGCGAGCCTTGCAAAGCGAGGTGAGCAGTTGAAGCACACAGGACTTAGGCTGCAATGAGCGCTGAAGGAGCTCATTGCATGGGTGGACACGCTGGACTTAGCTGTCGCTCATCCCGAGACACGCGGGACTTAACTGCTATGAGAGCTCATTGTGAGGCCCCTGGACGACGGACGCAAAATTATGACTTAGTACCAGAAGAGCGTAGATGGACTGTGGGGCTTGCAAAAATCCAACTTTAACGTCTGATCCAACGAACTGGAAAAAAAACTGTAAAAACACACAAATATGCCTCAAATTAACTTACACACTAACACACAGCACAGGGGGAGAGCCAGGGAGCCTGTGAGTGAGGTTGCAATGTTAATATAAGGCATATTTTGTATTTTTTAACAATCGAAAATCGCAGAATAAACATAAAAACAGGATGAAAACGAGGCTGAGCAACACCAGGATTGCGGGACTTAGAAAATACACCACATCACAAACAGAAACACACACGAACAACGCCAGGCACGCGGGACTGAAAATGAAACCAACGGCAGTCAGTGCGCGCCACGCAAATATTCTGCAGACACACAGAGGAGAAAGACACCGGGAAGGGACAAGGAGGAGATGGTGGAAAGAGACACATGGCATTCCCAAGCACAGCATTTGCAGATTAACAAACCCTGCAGTGAGCGGGCCATACAGTAGGCGGGAGGAAAGGGTCGCAATGAGCACTGCGAACGTGAGAGGGTTGCGCCTAAGGCTCGCGATGCGCGCCTAAGGGGCTCACGATGCGCGCTGAAGGTGTTCATTGCAAAGCAGGAAAGTTGAAGTACATGGGGGGAGAGGCTCGCAATGAGCGCCAAAGGCGATCAACGCGGGGCTCATGATGAGCACTGAAGGTGCTCAGAGGAGAAAAAACCTCACCTTGTGGCAAACAGAATGGCCAGCCTTACAATTTTATTCCTGTCATTTTTAACATGCAATTTCCTAGTATATATATATTGATATATTATACATTATATAATATACAGAATCAAGTAATTATGGTATAGATTTATATTGGGGATTACTTGGTAACAACTGTACAGCAAATGTTTAATGTAAGGGTTGACAAATGTATATGAAGCTAAGGAACCAGTCATGCTAGTGAGGAACCAGTCAAAAGTTTTTTGGGAGCCAGGAAAATGATTACTTAAAGAGATATATGTATATTAACTGAATTGTTAGGAGCCCGTAGTGAAATTTTAGCAGCCATTTCTTCCTGTCTCCTGGGTTTCTCAAGCCATGGTTTAACATGCCTATAGTATAATTTAGCTTGTAATACACATGTATTTCTAGTTTCTTTTGTTAATAATAATTAGTTCTTTTGTGTAGTGTTGTCTTACATGTTGCCAACAGCAAGTTCGTGAATTGTTCCTCAGTATAGCACCACCCACTCCCTGTAGATTCTGTCTGGAAGATTGGGTTTCCCAAAAACACATTTTTTTTTAGCGCGTTGGATTGTGTAGTATAATAAAGTCAAACATCTACTTCCCACATATACAAATAAATTCTTGATATGTCTATGGCTCAGTTGCCTGTACGATTTACACTTTTCTTTAAACAATGACTGTTCCTTAATGTGTTGTCAGCTAATTCCTCATTGAACTGACTTAATTCTAAAGATATAAATTGGAAGTATTAGTTGTGTTTAATAGACGTTTTCTTGCTGTATTTATAATTAATGATAGAGTGGTGTGACCAGGGGGCATAAAAATCCACTGTCTCTTTGTGTGCCGTAATCTTGCAGCCCCTGCCAAAACAAGACACAGGGAGATGATGTTCCAGGTAATGAAGGATCAAAGAGGGCTTTGTGTGATGTTGTCAAACTGCCTGTGAGTTCCCAGCCTGCGGACGTTCTTTGCTATTCTTGTAATGTTATGTGATGCAGAGCTGGATATCTTCTTTCTAGTCGACTGTATGTTGCGTTCCTCCATTGCTGCCCTCCAGCTATCTCTGAACCTGCATGAAATGCGGGCTGAAGCAGTCACCACAGACTGCTGACTGATATGTGCTTTGTGGCGTGTCCCTTTTGTACTTTCAAAGATACAGGACATTGCTATAACTAATACATTGCTTTAACAACTGCACTTTGCCTATTCTTGAAAATGATGTAAATACCAAAGTTAGAAACTGTGCCCTCTATTCAACAACTGAAAAAATGTGTTTGATTTTGGCCTTATCACAGATTCAGTGTACATTTTAAAAATGTGATTCAATATGTGAAGGCGCTCATTGCACTGCGAGCCTCGCAAAGTGAGGCGAGCAGTTGATGCATGCGAGGCACGCAGTTGGTTCAAACTCATTACTCGAAAACACTGAAAAACCACCCAAAAAAATGATAATAACATACTCACACACAGCACAGAGGGAGAGCCAGGAAGCCCGGGAGTGAAGTTGCAAACGAATTGGACCCATATTTGGCGTTTTTCGGCGCTTGAAAATCGACTAGGCAAGGGAAAAAATTCTGATACAGGATGAAAACAAGGCTTAGCCAGGCACGCAGAACTTAGAAAGTACACAACGCCGAGGACAGTAACCCAGACGAACAATGCCAGGCACATAGGACTTAGAAAGTACACGATAGCAAAGACAGTAACCCAGACGAACAACGCCAGGCACGCAGGACTTAGAAAGTACACGACAGCATAGACAGTAACACTTACACGAACAACAACAGGCACGCGGGACTTAGAAAATACACGACAGCAAAGACAGTAACCCAGACGAACAACAACAGGCACGCAGGACTTTGAAAATAAAACAAACGGCAGACAGCGCGCTCCAACCAAATAGTGCTCAGCGGAGCAAAAGCCTCACATTGTGTGGCAAACAGCATTGCCAGCCTTACAATTTTATTCCCATCTTTGACAGGCAATTTCCTAGACACATATATAGTTGTGAGCATACGAGCCATTGCTCACACTTGCGGGCTCGCATAGCGAAGGCCGCGGCTCGCACAGCGAGCCTGCGGCCCTCGCTTTGCGAGGGTCACAGTTGTTAACAAGGAGCCTGCGACCCTCGCAAAATTTACGTCGCAACGCAAACAAAATACGAGACACGTTACGACCAATTACGACCTCGCAAAAATCAGCCGCAACATGCGCACATCAAAATATGAAAAATACAACAAATACACACAACAAATACATAAAAAGCTTACTTACAGGAAGAGGGGGCATCCAGGACCTCGAAAACTAAAGTTACACCTCAATTTAAGTCAAATTAAAAGAGTTTAGACACTAAAAAATTCTCTAAGCAAGAGAAAAAATGGCAGCCGAAAAAAACGAAAACGACGCTACAGCAGTCTAAAGACGCAAAACACCACAAAACACCTACATTTTTGCCGAAAAACACCTACAAGATTAGAAAACAAGGACGCAACCCGCGCAACCCCAAAAACATTACAAACACAACAAATACAAACGACAAACACATAAAAAGGTTACCTCTGCAAGTGAAGTTACACCTCCATTTAACCACACATTTCGGAGTTTAGAGACCCGAAAATCACCTAAGCGAGAGAAAAAATGGCAGCCGAACAAACGAAAACGAGGCTAAAGGTCCCTAAACACGCAAAACACTACCATAAACACGCGAAACACCACCATAAACACGCAAAACACCACCAAACAGCTATGGATATTCCCAAAAACTTGTACGACATAGAAAACGAATATTCCGAAAAACTCCCACGACATAGAAAACGAACGACGCTACATCAGCCACATTATACACACCAAACACTCTTAGCTCACTTACAATTTCATTGCCGTCATTTTTTGAAGGGCAATTCATTAGCGACTTGCCCGTCAAAAAATTACAGCAATAAAATTGTAAGGCACGTAATGCTGTTTGCCACACAATGTAAGGCTTTTGGTCCTCTGAGTACATTGGGCGCTCATTGCACCTTTGGCACGCATTGCGAACCTCTCCTCTGGTATTTAAATTTTTTAACATTAACATTGCGTTACCAAAGTTTCTTGGCAAGCCCGTGCTGCTGAGAACTATACATGTGATATATTATACATCACATATAATAGTTGTCAAACTGCGAGACGTCGTCACGCTTTGCAAGGTGCGTATGAGTTAGGCGATGAGCGCTGCAGTCGCTCATTGCTTGCGAGCCTCGCAAAGCGTGGCGAGCTGTTAACTCGTAGGACTTCGGGGCTCATCGCTGCAAGCGTCAAAAAGGCTTGAGGTGCGAGGCGAGCCATTAAACCGTAGCACTTAGCCGATGAGCGCTGCAACCGCTCAACGCTGCGAGCCTTGCGAAGCTAGGCGAGCTGTTAAACTGTAGCGCTTAGCCAATGCGAGCCACGCAAAGCGAGGCGAGACGTTAAAATACGAGACTCGGGACACAAACATTTTAGAGATTAGCGGCCGAACAAAAACCCTGAAAAACACACTTAATACACCCCAAAAAATTACAAAAACATCACAGACAGCATGGGGCAACAGCCAGGACGTCTGTGAGTGATGTGGGATGCGAATTTAACTTAATTTAGATGATTTTTGCCACTCAAGAATCGCCTAAGTGAGGAAAAAAATGGCCGCCGGGAAAAATGAAAACGAGTCAACACGACTCCGGACCACGCAAAGCACTGCAAAACGCATAGCACTTTACACATCACACTACGACCTACAAGATACACTATTACAAAAGCCAGAAAATGCTCACGAGACGCGTACCACATAAATAACATTACGACTATACAAGCCCGCTTTACACAATAAACCAACGGCTTTCCCTCGCTCACGCAGCCTATTTAGAACACTTCAAACATTCATTACACTTTATAAGCAGGGCACCAACACTCACAATGTAGATTCTATGCAGACGCAAAATACAAACAGATTGTTAGCTCTTCAGCCTATTGCTCGCTGCATATATCAATTATAAATAATTAAAGTATATTAATTTATTGAATAAATCATTAATCATTACTTAATTAATTTATTGAATAAATCATTAATTATTACTTAGAAATATATATCTCTCTCAGAGGACCAAAAGTACACGAAGGCGCAAGCCTCGCAATGACCGCCGAAGGTCCTCACAGTACAAAACGGTTTCAATTATGTCTCAAACAGCATTCCCATGGCTTCAAATTTTATTGCCCCGTCATTTTTGATGGCCAAGTCACTAGTTATATAATATTCAGAATCAAGTAATTATGCTATATATTTTGGGGATTACTTGTTAACAACTGTACAACAAATGCTTAATGTAAAGCTTGACAAATGTATATGAAGCTTAGGAACCAGCCAGGCTAGTGAGGAACCAGTCAAAAGTTTTTTTGGCAGCCAGGAAAATTATTTCTTACAGAGATATATGTAATATGTATAATAACTGAAATGTTAGGAGTCCGTTGTGAAATTTTAGCAGCCATTTCTCCCTGTCTCCTGGGTTTCTCAAGCCATAGTTTACTATAATAGTTGTGGATCTGCGGGGCTGTTCAGAACGCTTATGATGTTGGTAACGCTTTGCGAGCCTCGCAAAGCGAGGCGAGCCATCAACCACGTGGGAAGTGTGGCTAGCAGTTGAACCACGCAGTTGAACCACGATGGCGCTCATTGAACTGCGAGCCTCGCAAAGTGAGGCAAGCAGTTGAGGCACGCAGGACTTAGGCTGCAATGAGCACCGAATGTGCTCATTACACTGTGAGGCGAGCAGTTGTCGCACGTAGGACTAAGGCTGCAATGAGCGCCGAAGCCAGTAGGATTTAGCGCAGTGCACAAAATTACGGCCCGTAGGACTTAGGAACCAAAGGACATAGATGGACGTGGGCATCGGAAAACTGCGACTTTAACGGCCGAACCAAGGAACTCGAAAGACCTGCTAAAAACAACAAATATGCCTCAAATTAACTTACACACTCACACATAGCCCATGGGGAGAGACAGGGAGCCTGTGAATAAGGTTGCAAGTTAATTTGAGGCATATTTAGCGTTTTTTCAAGAAGGAAAATTATCTACGTGACGAAAAAAATGTAAACGCAACGAAAACGAGGCTGAAGAACGTAAAACCAGGTCGAAAGACGTAGAAATAAGCTCAAACAAGTAACACTTAATGCAAGACAGTAGCACATAATCCAAGGCAGTAACACTTAAACCAAGACACTAACTCTTAACCCAAGGTAATAACGGTCATCACAAGGCCCCTAAAATACACGGGCGCTCATCGCGGGGCTTGTAAATTACACGGGGGAAGAGGCTCCCAATGAGTGCCGAAGAGGCACAGAGGGGCCATATCCTCGCATTGTGTGGCAAACAGCATTGCCAGGCTTACAATTTTACTCCCGCAATTTTCTAGTACTATATAATTTTCAGTACTTTAGCTTAATAATCTTAATTTTTGGGTTTAATTATTAACAGTACAGACAATTATTATAATAATTAAAAATAATAATTTGTTTATTTCCTCAAATTATTTAGTGATGTAAAGCCAATTTCATTTGAATAAAGTGTCATCAAAGGCTAAATGCTACAAACGTGGATTGATGACTTTATCAACTATTTAAATTGTTCAACCTAGTGTTCCTATAATATAAGTAGTCAAAGTTAGGCTAGGCTCAGGTTAGCTCATATCCAGGTGTGTTCCCTCGCCAGCCTAGCAATCCTCCTGACTAACATAGCACATACTGGTGCTCAACAGATCAATATCCATTGTTAGAATAACATACTCTGATTTTGCTCCAATTACAATGTTGGCCTTTTCTGCACAAAATGATAACACAAGGGTAGACTATTTTGCTCAGTACAGAAATTAATTAGCATACTATACCATTAATGATCGTACTGTGATTGTTGGAGAGTGGAGTAAACATGTCAAGATCTCCAATTATAGTAGTTTTTAAAAATAACTCAAAACTCCAGAATTCATGTGTGCACTTTAGACGTGCAGTATTAATGTAAAATAGACTTGTAGTGAGAGAACTCTATATGTCTATTATATATCCTCCAGAGACATGGTCACTTTGGCAGGCACAATTTAGGAATTTACTTAAAGGAACATGTGTGCCATGACCAGGTCAGTACTCAGAAAGATAAAGTGGTCATTTTGTAAATTGTATGTCTATGCTATATATCGAATGTCAGAAAGATGGAAGAGAGGATATAAAATGTAGTTTAAGAGAACATATGAGAATTAGGCCACTGTAGACCAGGAGCAGGGATATAGTGTGGAGTCAGTACTGAAAGTGCAGTACCATATCTGATGGAAATGTTATAACCGTAGGTATGTTGTAAATGTGAAAGATAGTTGATAAAACAACAGACAGATTGGACAGAATTCTTTTTCCTATGTGAATTTCCACAAATGGTGAGACAATTGGATAAAACATTTCTACTACCAACCCCAGCTTATCCCCAAATTGAGGACAATGACTGAAATGCAATGGAGATGAGAATGGTGATAGTAAACTTGTCAATGCTTTTGACTGTAAAGAGCCAAATGGAGAAAGTCGAGATGTTAATCAAAAGAGAAAGGGGCGAGGAGTAAAGTGATGGCACAATGATAGTGTGTACTGAAGGAGCAGAGGGGAAGACACAGATTGAAGGTGAAAGTGTGTTGAGGAGTGGGCGAGATAGTGGCGGACAAATTAAAGGGACTCTGTCACCCAAAAAAAATGTTTGTAAAGTTATTCTTAAAGAGCACAAAATCATACATATACATTGTACTAGCCATTTGTTTCTAACATTCATAATGCCTGATATAATTAGCATGTTTTTTTGCTGTATTCTTACAGAAATGAGCAACTCATGATATAGCTGCTTTGATGCGCTACTTATGATTACAGTCTGCTTTGTGGACGCAAAAATAAAATTCCCCTAAAGTTATCATGTAGTCAGATATCCTCCCTGCCTTTCAAGCACTCTAGGCCAAAAATCAACATGTTGAGCCACACATTAGCATATAGGAGCCACATAAGCAATGCTGAATATCTTGGGGATGATTTACTGTACGTATGGTTTTTAATGGTCTTTAATGTAAAACCAACTTGTTATTAGGATGACAGTGTCCCTATAATCCATCTGAATAGTGAAGGAAATATTTATCTACATAAAGAGGAAGGGATGGATGTCATTAAGCCTGTGTAATAGATTTGTGATCTGCATAGTTTGTAGTTTCCACCTAGTGTTCGTGTGTTATAACCTGCAGTTACGAACGTTGAACAGACTGATAATTAAAATTAGGCTGCAATCAGATGAAGTGTTGAAACTACTGAATAAGGGAACTCCTGGCATGGCTGGATAGTAAAATCAGGGCTGATACCAAGGTAAATCTGAGGTTGGCTCAATGGGGCTGATATGTTACTTGAAGAGAGAAATCGTGCAGAAAATCTGATTCGAATGGGTTTGTTGCCTGAGGAAACCTAATTAGCTTCAATTATTGGGATCTAAAAAGAGGGCTGGACCAGGAATGATGCACAAGGTAAATGGGAAAGTGGTGTAGCGAACACAGAGTAGGTGGAGAATAAAATGAACGTATACAATGTATATGTATGGCAGGTAAACAAGGAAGATTAATTATGGATATATTTAGACCTAGTTATTGTGATTTTAATTATATTTGGAACTGAGTGAGATTTTAACCTTAAAAGAAGCAAAAATAATTTGCTGCCTATGTGTAGGACCTACTTAATTACAAGCTTGATAAATGTATTCTTAAATATAATAAACACAACTATGAATGTGTATTTTTGAGTTAACAATTACTAATACCTAATAATATAAGTTATAGGGGAAATTTACTAAGCATCTCAAGTGCATCTCACCTTATCTCCTGATTTACTATGTACCATTTCCTATGGACCCTTCTAGATTGCTACCTTGTGTAGTGAAGGGGCTTGTGTCCCTCAATAAAGCTCTGAGCTGTACCTTGTAGGGTCACCCAAGATGGGCGGACAAATCACGCTCCACTGCAGAATGAATTGGCACACACCTTAAGGTCACAGTGAGTCAGACACAACTGAACAACAACAACAATGTCCTATGGGGAAAACAGCCTTTCTCCTGTTATATCAGATCTTCTCACCTCATCTAAGGTTGGAAGATGTTTATTAACCCCCCCCCCCCCCTCCACCAACAGCATTATTTTAAATCATTTTATTGATGCTCAAACTTGGCATAAGCAACATTTGGTATTTTCACCAATAAATAAAATAGCCCAAATGTAACTTACTAATGTAAATATTCCCCAAAAAGGGCTGATATTACTTCAATATTAATTCCCAGAAGCATCAAGAAATATTATGTCTGGGAAGGTAATGGTTAATGAGCATACAGTGTCATATTTGCCCAGTTTTGACCCATTTGCTCCAATGTATTGGTTTAGAATTTCTGTTGTTTTAAAGTAACAGCCCAGACTACATTTCCTCATAATAAGACAAATTAGTTTCATGCTGCTAAACATATAACAAACAACACAGCTAGCACTTGTCTCCCCCCATCTCCCTCCACCCACGTCACACCCCTCCTTAAAGCACACATTGCGTACAGATAGCATTGCACATTCACTTTGCTCAAGTAAAAGTTCTGGAATTTAAGAAGCACTTAGTTGCTGCATTAGAGCCATTTAGGATATTTCCGCATCTCAATTGACTGTAACTCCAACCTGCTCTAGTGGCCTGTTAATGACCTCCAGTCTCCAGGCAAGCTGAGGAATTCACTGTTGGTGCTTTCTATTCTCCGGCTACACCACAAACAGACCCAGGGACCTCTCCTTCATTTACCTTCAGGCTCCTCGGATGGTTCCCCCTGGTATGCAGCAACATGGAGCCCGGCCAATGTGTTAATAACGTCAAAATATTTTAATACATATAGTCTTCCAGTGTTAGTGATAGAGCCTCAGAAAATAGTATTGTACTCTCATATTTACTATATGAACTATTATATATAATGGTTAAATGGTTTTAGAAAATAAATACATAGCCTCTAATTTATTATTATTATTATTATTATTATCCTTTGTGTGTAACGCTCCAACATATTCCGTAGTACAGCAAAAAATTAAAGGCCCTGTCTTTGAGCTTAAAATCTTATGTATTTGGTGCAAGTATTGTGTGAATAGAGGGCATAATTTTTTTGTTTCAGCTTTTCGATTTTTTAGATGCGAGAGGAGACCTTGAATGCGGAGAATGATCCAACTGTTTGTACTGAAATGTGCATTCATTGATACTAGCGCTTGCAAAAGGACTAATGAAAAGCTCAAACAAATGTCTGTCTTAGATATAATAATAAAATATGTAAGAGTATCTATTTTTATAACAAATACAATATAGACTGTATGTATTTTTATCACGTTTTGTCCTTTACTGAATGTTATTATAATCATGTGTAGTTCTTCAAAAGAGAGCACAGTAAATAGGGGACCACAAAGTCTCTTTCTAGGAAATTGATTTAGTATTTAGGTTGGCATTGAATCTTGAATATGTTTCGGTTGGCAAAAATGTCATTGAAATATACAAATACTCTCATAGCATTAATTATATCAAGGATTGGAAGCTACATCATTTAAGGCCCTTTAATGAGTGCATAAAATATTATAATGGGAGAAATGGCAATTACATTGGCAGTAAAGGCACAAATATACTATCATACATTTAAAACAAATTTAGATTAATTGTTGTGAAGTTGCTTTTGGATTTAATTAAGAACCTCCTTATCACTAAGTGGTACCAGGATTTATATGGGCTCTGCACCAATTGAGTTATGGAGCTCTGTGAAATATTCAGTTACGCCCTCTACTGGCTAATCCTTATACAACTTGGAAGATTCCTGAGATTCTCATTTGTTCTAAAAGCACTTGCCCATAGATTAAAAGAATTTCTTGTAATGTGATGTATTCATCATATATATGCATGAAAGCCAATTTGTAACTTTGGTTCCCCTTTAACGAGAACAAGGAGGAAACAAATGGACAGTGAAGGGGAGTTTTTGGCTCTTACAATGCTTTCTTCTAGCTCCAGAGTTTTTTTTAGAAGATTAATGTGTATCTATAAATTGTCCCCCTCTATAGGTCCTACATGTAATGTCTCCTTGATAATCAGGCTGGATTAAAGTTTGAGATAATTGTGACCTTTCCTTGAGAAGATGGCTTTCCAACTTTATAGGGAGAAGTGTATTGTGTGCTGTGGAAGAGGGACATGTTTTCACACTCCAGAGAGAAGGAAGTAGATTGGATGGAAGGGTTCTGCTCATCACTATGATAGAGGTCAGATGGAAGGGTTTTGCCCATTACTAGGAAGAGGTTGGATGAAAGGATTTTGCCCATCACTAGGATGGAGGTCAGATGGAAGGGTTTTGCCCATCACTTGGATGGAGGTTGGATGAAAGTATTTTGCCCATCACTAGGCTGGAGGTCAGATGGAAGAGTTTTGCCCATCAATAGGATGGAGGTTGGATGGAAGGGTTTTGCCCATCGCTAAGATGGAGGTCAAATAGAAAGGTTTTACCAATCACTACATTCTCTCCTTCCAAAGCTACCAAAGTAACACTGTGCAAGTACCAGTACAGGAGTCCTTAATTTTATTTAATATAATTAATATTATAACAAACTCTAAAAAATTATTATGAATTTGCAAAAAAGTTCTATGTATATGCACTTGGTGTTAATTTAAAGAAAAATGCATAGGGCTCCCGGGAAATCTCCTCAGACACATTTTGGTGAAGTGGCTATTTGTCTGTTTCTCTACATAATTAAAAAGAAAAATAAACAAGGGAAAAGTGCAAGCACGGGTGCTGTGATTGACAGCATTTAAAATGTTTATGGTGGTGAAGTGGTCACTTAAAGGCTTTCTAAGTGCTTGAAAGACGTAATTTAAGAAGCTAAATGATCTTTGACATAGAGATTAGGAAGGCAGAGTAGAAGGGCATTCCTTGTGTGTACATACACAGTGTGTGTTCCCTGAACTAAAATCTCCAAAACCTTACGTTTCAAAGTGTAAAAAATAACAAACAATGCACAGGCTTCACACAAACAGTGGCACTGCAGCACTAAGCACATACTCCTATATTGTGATGGTAAAGAAATACAACTGTGCAAAATTTGCACAAATGCTGTAAGAAATGGGGCCTTGGCTACCCTTGGGCATGGTCAGTGGTCTCATTCCTTGTATCTAAGACGATTCCTTCTTGTACAGGGTATGCAATCTATTGGCATTTTACAAATGCATTTCAAATCCAGCAAACATTTTATATTTTTCTTTTTTTTTTATATTTAAATAGTGTATTTGCAGATTTACAAGCAAATACTAACTAAGCTTTAATACCATGCAAAAGCAGATCTCATCTTGTTCTGGTGAGTACCATTTTGTTGGGCATGATGACTAACACCCTTATTAAATTGTGATTCAGCCAACTGAATAGGGCTCTATATAAGCACATAGCATATTTTTTTGCAGAAGTTTTTAGTTAGTGAACTTCTATCCAAAAGCAAGGTCTTCACTAACTAAAAACTTCTGTAAAAAAAATATGCTCTGTGCTTATATAGAGCCCTATTCAATTGGCTGAATCACAATTTAATAAGGCTGTAAATATACAGATATTAGTTTGTAGATTCTGCTTGTTTAAAGGGATTCTGGCACCCTGAAATGAGATTGTGTTGTTAAGGTTATTCTTAAAGTGCATGACAAACTGGCTATATCTTGTGCTATCCATTTTGTGAATAAATCCTTGGAAATTCCATGTTGTTTTTGCTACATTTATATGCAAATGAGCAGCTTTTGCATATTAATTAGCTGTTCTCATGAGCTAACTAGGATTACAGTCTGCTTGTTTGTCTCTGTAGTGGCCAAAATAAAGTCCTGCAGTATTTTCTGGCAGTTAGACTCCTCTCCCACCTTTATCAAGTGCTCTGAGTTGTACATCGGCATACAAAATGATTGGCTGTAGAGAAAATCTGTATAGACAGTTTTGAAGATTAAATCACCTTCCTATTGGGATGACAGAATCCCTTTAAACATATTTATTACACAAAGCAAAAATAAGAATTTCATTCTGAAAGGAACAAAAAAATTCAAAAAAATTTCAGCTTATACTTTCAGTAAGTCATTTAATGTCAATATATATCTTGTATTGAATTAGAAATAAAATAATTATTCAAGAATACACTAAGGTTTATATCACAGGAATTCCCATGAGAACAAATGTGTATCATATTCCTATAGCACTCACTAAGCTTTGCTGGAGATACAAAGCTCTTTGATTAATGCTGTATGTGTTTTAACAATGGGGAAAGCTGCCAATGCAGTTCATAATGGCTTATACTGGAACCTGCAAAGGTTTAGTAAATGTGCCCTATTAAAAATAAAGCTATAAAACCATGTACTTTGGACGTGTGATCAAATTCATCCAGATTAATGCACTTATAAGAAAAAGCAATACATTTGCCTACTTCTGTGACTGGACCAGAGGCTGAACATTGAGGTTAGTTGATATTATTATACCATATATATATATATTCACCGGCCATCCAGGTGTTTCCATTTGTCAGCATTCAGTAAAGCCCTTGTGCTGTTTGGGGCTGGTGAGGGTGACTGGGATGGTTTGGGATAATCCATGTGAGTGCTGAGACTCCTACCTGTAATACCTGGAAGGGTTTGTACTGATTCCTATCTATAATGACTCTTCTCTCACTGTCAAGGGGTTAATGCCTTATCTTCTCACACAAACAACCCTTGCATGAAATCACAAGGTAAGATGACTCCTTTGGTCCACAGGTGTGAAGAAGGGTCTCAGATTAAGTATCTGATAGCAGAGGCACTTGAGAATCAACACCTTGAGGAAGATTACATTCTGAGATTAAAGTTATTCCTCCAGCCTCATCCTCTCTTGTTCTTCCCATTTTGTCAGAGCTCGAGGCTACAAAAACAGAGCTATAGAAAACTTCATTAGATGAACAGATCTCTAGTGTGGAAAATCCTCATCCGGTTTACAGAGATGGTTGTTTCCTCAAGTATTGCATCCTAAAATTCAAAACGCCTGATCCACTTGATGCAAGGGCCAATTATACTATGTACATCACTAGACATTAACAGCCTTAAATTGCGTTGCGGCAAATTAAATAGGGCTCTATTAAAGCACATAGCATTTTTTTTTTTACTGAATTTTTTAGTTAGTGAAGACTTTGCTTTTGGATAGATGTTCACTAACTAAAAACTTCTGTAAAAAAATATGCTCTGTGCTTATTTAGAGCCCTATTCAATTGGCCGAATCGCAATTTAATAATGTTGTAAATTACTAAAATAAGTACAATCACAAGAAAAATCACTGAAAGGGACATTGAGGTTACATATGTATTTAAAAGAGCAGGTTTTAAAAATCGTAACGCTGCTAGAGGTTAAAATGTTTTTATAATGACAAAAAGTCAGGATTTACATCTGCACCAGATGAGCTATGGAGCTCTATGGGGTCAAGACATCTAGTGATTGAACCTGGTAAGTTCACGAGATGGTCCTGACGTTGATCAAAACGCAGTTTGTACAGGATTTAAAGAACATGTTGAATCCTTGTAGAAATAATTTACAATGTAAACATAAATATTTATAATGTTTAATATCTTCAATTCTTACTCACTGAATTCAACTGCAAGTTCAATGACCCTTTACATCTACAAAATGAGGTGTGAATAACCTGCAGCTCTTCCTCAGTTTTCTTCCTCAAGATTATGTGGAAATCTTAATATCTGCTATTAAAATAAATAAACAAAAATATGTTACTAGAGATTTAAAAAATAGCAAAAATATTCCCTATGAAAAAATTACAGAAACAGAAGAAAATGACACTAAAACAGACAGACATATTCAAAATAATGTGTGCTGATAACCTTTATCTTACAAGTGAGTTAAGAGAAACCCTGTTATTTTTTCTTTTCTGATTAACATTCAAACCAATGGGAAGCAAAAAACAATATGTTGCAGTCCAGACATCCATAAGGCTCACTGCACCTCTATTTTCTTTAACATATTAGGACAGAGGAAGATAAAACAATCCCATTCTGTTGATATTTAATACTGTACTCTGTAGATCAATTATTTCAGCTACAAAAAAACTTCTTGTAATGTTTAAAACATGATATTTTAAATGAATGCTAGAAATCTGGGGAGGAGAATACCCATTGTACGTGCGCAGTGGGCCATCCCAGGCTAAAACACACCCCTGAAAAGGAAATTACCTTTGGCCATGTTCCTTAAAATTGTGATTTGTGATATGCAACTGAAATGCACATCGTACAAATACGTCTTCCTATGTTTTAATAAAGATAAATAATATGACTATAAACATAACTCAGTGTATGACCTTTACACCATTTACCAGAGTGGTGCAGTATGCTAATTTGTTTGTATTTTGGCCTTGTGTTATTATGTATTTCATGCTGTATGGTCCACTCTGCCATATTAACCAAGCCAGAGAAAAAAGGGGTACATCATAACAATGGCTAGGATAGAGTGTTGCTGAAGTCTTTAAAAATAAATCAGAAACTCAAACATGACAAGGGCTCTAACTCAACTAAACCTAGCCCTAAACTTAACCTTAGCAATAACCCTACACTAACCCTAAAGCTTATTCTAACAATAACCCTATAAAAACCCTAAAGCTAACCCTAACCCTAAACCTAACCCTAACAATAACCCTACACTAACCCTAAAGCTAACCCTAACACTAACCCTAACACTAACCGTAACAATAACCCTACACTAACCCTAAAGCTAACCCTAAACTTTACCCTAATAATAACCCAACCCTAAACCTAATCCTAAAGCTAACCCTAAACCTAACTCTAACACTAACTCTAATCTAACCCTAATCTAACCCTAAACATAACTCTCATTTTAGTCTAACCTAACCTAACCATTTGAGAACCCATTTGTAACATCTTAGTAAATCTTAATAAATCTTCTTAATTATGTGTCCTGTTCCTAATTATAACTGGACAGCTAATTTTAATGAATGGCTGAAATGTAATTTAAAAGTTTGAAACTCAGTTTAATTGATCGCTGTACATTTAGGAAAAACTGTATGTTTGTGAAGTAGGCAACACGATGGGGTTATGTGAACCATGAGTATAAAATCATGTTTAGGAAAATGTTTAGACTTTGCATGTTCATTTTAGGGGTATCCATATTAAACACCAAGGCCCTCATTCAATTGCAATTTGGCCAATTGAATAGGGGTCTAAATAAGCACATAACATATATTTTTTAAAGAAGTTTTTAGTTAGTAAGCATCTATCCAAAAGCAAGTTTTTCACTAACTAAAAACTTATTTAAAAAAAATATTCTATGTGCTTATTTAGACCCCTATTCAATTGGCCAAATCCCAATTGAATGAGGGCCCAAGAGCACTGTTTGTTGGCCTTGGGAGGATGACTGTTTTGTCAGTGACATTTCTATTTAATCTTAATAAATTGCACAACATTCTAGCAGCATTTCATTAGAATTGAAAATAAATCTAACAAGCATTTAAGGTCCAACCCTGGTGACCAATCCCTTTGACATAAAAACAAATGTTTCCCTTAAGTAGTGAAACATCGAATATATATGTTAAAAAATTAAGTCTGTATATATTTTAACTTGTTTTGACCACTATATAGTCAAGTTCTTCAAAAGAGCATACAATGAATGTGACTCTTTAAGTTCCAAAAACTCAAGCCAACTGAATCAAGGCAATGATCCAAACTAATTAATGTGTAAAAGGCGTATGCTGCTGTTATGGAATAAAGGGCTTTAAAAAACACACAATAAGCTGTAAAATGTAGTGAGCGTGTGTTAACTTTACAAGCACTTACAATGGAGCAGCACTTGCAAAAATGACCCACGTTAATCAGATAAGCTCACACTAAGTGATTGTAACTATAGTAGATCATTGCAGTGATTTAGTCAATCATCACAGGTTACACACGGAAAAATAAAACTTCACACATTCTGCCTTGCTAAAAATAAACTACTACTTGCTAAAATATTAACCTCTCCATACATAGAAAACACTGGCACCAGCTGAATGAAAATACAAGTTTGATATGTGCTTTTGCTTGTTAAGCCCACGCTTGCAGCTAATGTGATTGAGCCCAAAAAAGGGAGAGTCAAGCCAATATAGGACTCAATAAGAATCGTTGTTGTTCAGTCATTCAGTTGTGTCTGACTCTCCATCACCCTATGGACTGCAAGACGTCAGGCACATTTATAACTATCTGGTTGTGCTTATCTATATGGTTATCTTAGCAAATATAATAGAGTGGGTTGCCAATTTCCTTCTCCAGTGGACCACTGTTTGTCTGACATTTCTGCTATGACTTGCCCATCTTGGGTGACCCTACATGGTATAGCTCACAGCTTTACTTTGAGGTTCACAAGGTAGAGTTCCAGAAGGGGCAATAAAATTAGGCACGTTGAAATACATGTTAAGCCTCAAGGGCTAGCATGCAATAAGTTAACTAGATTTCACATTTATCAGCCCTTACATTTGATATGGGTGCCAGTGCTATGATAAATATTGGGGGATCATTAAATCACCACTAGCAACCCCCCTTCTCTATTAGGAATCAGGTAGAGGGTTACATTTAAATGATGGTGTCACCAGGCCTTTACGTTCAAGTTCTCTGCAGCCAGTGCGGCATTTGTAAAAATGGGTATATTTGTACCATCTAGAGAACTCCCAACATGCTTGGGAGGCAGTAAGGAGACTACAGTGAAATGCTGGTGTCATGAGACTTCCATGCTGAAAGCATTGGAAGGAGGAACCATAAAAATGAAAAGCATGGCAGGGTCTTTTGATCTTCCTAGTAAGTATTTTGCCCACCTTGGAAGATGACTGGATTATTTTAAATAAAAAAAACTTCCTAGGACCCTCTGTCAAACTAGAGGTTTTGAACTAGAGTGGGCTATAAGTATTTCATCCTCCATACTAAGGCCCTTATTTAAATGAGCAATTGTTAGTTACTGGAGCCCATAATGTAGCCCATAAACTAAACTAATTTGCTATTCAATTGGCGTCTTTTAGCTACCCTCAAACTATTTGCGGGTTACAGGCTGAAATTTCCCGGGGTTGTCAAAATCGTAACTCTATATTGTTTTCACACCCGTAAATTTCAAATGTAGAAGAAAATCCTATAAGTACCAGATAGGACTCGCAAGCACTGTAAATGCAAATAAAAAATAATACTGCGCTTTAAAAGATGTGGAAAGCGATGAAAGACGTTAGAATTAATTGCACAATAGTTTCAAGCTCGCAAATCTCAATATAGACATGGGAGGGAGTAGGGGGAAAGAGACACAGGGTTGAGAGAGGGGGGGGATAGACACCGGGGAGGGAGAGAGGGGTTAAGAGACACAGTGATGGGGGGAAGAGACACAGGGGTTAAAGAGGGGAATAAGAGACAATGGGGAGGGAGAGCGTGGCAAAGAGACACAGTGGAGAGAGGGAGAGAGACACAGGGGAGGGAGAGGGGGCAAAGTGACACAAAGGACGTGTAGGGGGAAAGAGACACAGGGGTGAGAAATGGGGGAGAGGGGAAAAGAGACATGGGAGGGAGTGGGGGAAAAGACACATGGGTGAGAGGGGGGAATAGACACAGGGGAGGGAGAGGGGGTCAAAGAGACCCAGGGGAGGGAGAGTGGGGGAATTAACACAGGGGAGGGAGAGTGGGGCTAAGAGATACAAGGGAGGGAGAGGGGGGAAGAAACATGGGAGGGAGGATGGGAAAGAGACACAGGGAAGGGGGAGAATAGACACAGGGGTGAGGAACGGGGGAGAGGGGGGAAATATACACACTTACACACAGCACGGGGGAGAGCCAGGGAGCCTGTGAGTGAGGTTGCAAGTTAATTTGAGGTATATTTGCTCGAAAAAGCGAGAAAAAAAACGGCTGACGAAAAAAACGTAGCTGGATGAAAACGAGGCCAAAGCCAATAAAAAATACCCTAAAGCCAGTAACACACCGAAGCTGCTCATTGCGGTGCTCGCAATGAGCAGCGAAGGCGCTCATCGCGAGGCACGTAAAGTAGATGGGGGAGAGGCCAATGGCGCTCAGCCCGGGGGTCACGATGAGCGCCAAAGGTACAGCATTCCCAGCTTCAAAATTTTATTCCCCGCATTTTTGACAGGCAAGTAGCTAGTCATAAATATATTCCATATTTATGCCTATGTGAGTTCGGAAGGGTTAATGTGGCATCAGTTTCATGTTTTTATGCTGCAATTTAATCAGGTAGTGTCTTTAATTGCTTTCTGCATGTTTCAGCATGGCTTTTCATATTGGCATGTGCATGACCATTCCAACATATGATAAAATAACATAATTTTTAAATGCCTATTTTTTATTTATGGATCATTGTGCAATAATAATTGTAATGCCTTTCCATGCTTTCCCCATATATTAAAGTCCACTGGTGTGTTTATATTGTCTTTTACAGTGTTTATAAATTGTCTGTAAACCTGGTTTACAGGCTTGATCGCCAGGACGTCTTTGGAAATTTGTTGCAATTTAATAGCGTGATTGGAACGTAACAGTTATGGGCTTGACAGAACAAAGGATTTGCGGCCGCAAAGTTAAATATACGTCATCCCGTAGTTTTTTTTGCCCTTAACCTGCAAGTCGTTGGCGGGTTGCTTTACGGGGCCAATTTAATAGCGGCAAGTCTGTCGGGCTACGGTTTTACACGTTCAGGGAATTTAATATGGCTGTTTGCCTTTAAAGCAGAATATAGGCATTTTGTGAATAAAGAGAAGTTGTTCCTATAGTGCATGACTAAAGCCAGATATTAGTAATTAGGAGCATACCCCTTTCATATATTTGTACGGCTACTTGCACTCTGTCAAGTGGAGTCCTTAACATTAATATTCCAATTACTAATTATCATTATAATGAATCTTTCTCTAATCACATAAATACACCTTTATCTCACCCACTACATATGATGACTGACTCTGAAAATGTTGAAACAGAGTCCAACCATGTTTTACAGAATGCCATTCAATTTGCCGGCACAAAGCCAGAGTCTACCCACAGTGCCTTGCTCCATCAATTAAATTTGTTTTCAAAGTTTAAATTCATGCAACAGATGGTAATGTAAAGAGGAAAAAAGATAGGTTTTGAAGCTAGCAGGATAACACATTTTATGTGACAATATGCAAAAACAAGCCCCACAAAACGCCTGCTCCTTGTGCTTTTCTGAAGGGGCTTCAACAACTTCAGGTTTGTTTTATGTATAAGTGAAGCTGGTTTAATTTCTCATAATTTAACCACTTACATCTGCAATATTCTCACAATGGTTTAGTCTATCAGTGTGGTGATGGTGGCCCAGGGGCCACATACGGCCTTCAGACACTTCCCATTAGGGCCGCAACCTGTTCTCGGGAGTCAATTGTCTAACTACACAAATAATTTTCTCTTGTACTTCTGAACAAATATAATTATTTTGATGTCCTCTTTCCCTATTTAATCCACCTCTACCTCATTTCCCACATTGATTTTACAATTTGCAATGCATTAACTAAGAAGGATAAATGCGTTGTGCAGCCCACTTATGGGGCACCTATCTGGTCTTTCAAGGGAAATAGGTTGCCGGTCACTGGTTTAGTCCAATATCCTGTGAATTATACCTGGACTTTCACATATAAATCTTTGTAAATTTTTTGTTGTTGAAGGGTATGGAGAGGGTGAAATTCTCAATAAAACATCTGCTCATTATAGGCATTTGTATGTACAATATTTGTTATCTTTTCCCTTTTCCGTTTTCTGTCATTTTGAAGAACTGTTCTGTAGCCTGAGATGTATATTTTGGGTGTTGAGTACTCGCCTTCTGGAAATCACCAAACTCCCAGCATGCCTCATTTCCTTGTAATCAAACTCTTGGGATATAGTAGTGAGTACTTATTCAGCAGGTAGAAGGAATTATACACAGCAGTGGTGCACACAAATAGATCCAATTTTCACAGCAAACACACTAAAAATACACTTCTGTTATGGAAGGCCTTCATGTTATATCTGAAGTAAGCAAACATTTTACATCCTGCTTCACCCAGATCCAGCCTAACAATTTGTTCAACAGTGAGGCATACAAATGTCTTTATGTTTTGACTCAATAACATGATTATTTTCTGCTGATTGCACTTACAGATCTCTGAAAGCATCAACGACAAGAACAGAGAGTTTTTACATTCCAAATATTGGGGTGCATGTCATATCTTGTAAATACACGAAAATGACATTGTGTTACAATTACATCAAGCGATGAATGGAAAAGTAGATAATCTGTACAATGTAACTCTATCAAGGTATACAGCTGGAAATAATTACCTATAGTTTCTCACAAGCGTCAAGTTCTATTGGGAAGTAGGAGAAATTGACATTATTTGGACTTGGTTGATCAGGTGAGCCCATCATTGCCCTTTATTTCAGTTGAGGCCACCATTTCTCCTGTACTAAATTGAATGGCAATATCCCCATCATCATGCAATTGGACATCTTTTAGAGTTTTCCAATCTTGCATGGATTCACCAGTAAATTCCAGTTTTCTTGGGCAGCCCTACATGATGTCATCGTACAGAATCAGCTGCGCATAAGAAAACAGACTTCTGGTCTTCCATTCTCACTAACTGATACACTGTAAGGGTTAGTGCCAAGGACCTGGATATATCTCCTCCATTGGTATAAAGCAAAGATCCCTAATATCCATAAGATTTAAAGAAGTAAATTCAAATGAGTAAAATGCTTGGGATGCATACAGGACCACCTTGAATAAGAATAAAGACAAATAAAACTTGAGGTTTTTATATTGGGAGAAAAATGAACAGACTCAAAAGCATACGTGATAAATAAAGCCTGTAACTTTTATATTATTGCTTTAATTTTTTCCCTTTTTTTTTGTATTTTTTATTTATTTCATCATTTTAACAAAGCATTACACATGTAAATATATAGAAATATGAAAATATATTATATATAGTTAAACATATTAATATATAATAACATCAGTAAAACTGTATCAACATAAAAAAAATTACTTTGAGCCTCATTCAATTCAGAGGCCGCAAGTCCCGTAATGTAGACGCGCTCCAGTTATGGTGCTATTCAATTCGACTAGACCGCTAGTTACAGGCCGCAACCCCAAACCTGTCAATCTTCTCCGCGCACGCAAGCTGTAAAGGGGACGGACAAACCGTGATCGTTCGTAAATAATCAATTGCGGAATAACGTAGTGCGACACAGGCATCTTAGCCAATAAAAATCGGTCTAGCCGAATACGATTGAAAGAAGGAGATTATAAATTTGTGTCCCATGCATTGACTGTTTTGTATTTTCATTCGAAGCAGCGCGCAGGTCCCGGAGTTGGAGGTTAGGTTCTATTGGAGAGAGAGTAGGAGAGGTTTGAGAGAGGGGGAGTAGAGGTGGGGAGAAGGAGGTGAGGAGTGAGGTGGAGGAGGGAGAGGGGGTGGATTAGGTGGAGGAGGGATGAGAGGAGGGAAAGTAGGTGGAGGAGGGAGAGGAAGAGGAGGGAGAGAAGGAGGAGGAGTCAGAGGAGGAGGTGGGAGAGGAGGAGGGAGAGGTGGAGAGTGCAGTGGTAGAAGGGAGGCTTGAGTGTCAGGCACACATAGCAGAAGGACCGAGGGGAAGGGGCTTGATCCCGGGGGGGGGGGGGGGGGGTAGTTTCAGGGAAGGGCAGGCCCCAGGTACAGGTCAGGGAGGCAAGGGTCCTCGTCCACAGTCGAGAAAACAAGAGGCTAAGGGCAAGCACAGGCCCCACAATTAGAGAATTTGGTCCTCCTCCACGGTGCTATCCGTAGCCGCCATTCTTGCAGGGGGGCGGGAAGTGAAGCAAGGGGCTAGGGCTCATGCTTGGAAGGAGGTAGAGGCAGAACATTACTGCAGTAGGCTCAGCGCCAAGGGATGTGAGTTCTGTCAAGCACAGATTTGATGACATCAGGGCCAAGGTGAGGAGGATAATGGGCAAGAAAGAGAAGGACCACAGGATGGCCTATAATGAGTGGGAGAGGGCCGCCAGGGACATTCTGAGACCATTGCCCGCCGCTGGAGCTTGAGGCCCGGTGGCCCAGCAGGACCCAGCCTCCATGTCAGGTGAATATCACAATACACCAACATGCCCCCAAATGTGAATCACACACTACACATGTACATAATGACCAACAAGGACACTGACATGTCAGCTCCATGGAATTAACAAGGGATAGATGGATGCGTAATTAAATGCATGAAGCTGACAAATCACTGTCATTCCCGGACACAACAATAGTAATCAAGCAACAGAGAGTCCATTTTTTTGGTGTGACCACTGCAGCCTATACAGTTACAGAATACAGCCAGAATCAAGATAGGTTTAGGAGCCAAGAACGATCAAGACCAAAAAATAAAGAATAGATCAAATCTAGCATATAATAGCTAATCTGAGTTGCAATTAGGGGTATCATCCAGGTTCAAGTCTAGATTTTAGATAGTTAGGAAGCACACATAACAATGTCTTATTCATCATACTAATTACATATATCTTTCTTTTCTATGTTTCAGCATCCAGAAGAAGGTCTGGGTCCAGTGATGGTCTTGAAAAAAATGGCAAAAAAAAAGCAAACCTATCCCCCCCCCTACGTTACGGCATTGCCTATGGCGCTCATTGCAGCCCCCGTAACTATGAGGCCTCGCGATAAGCTCCTTCAGCGATCATTGCGCAAGCGCAAGCCCATAAATTTTAACATTGAGTGACGCCAACTTGCAATTACAACTATTATATGTGATCACATTACCCCCTGTAGGTATCCCCTTTTTCCTAATAATAGCCTCTTGCTCTCTCGGGATCCGCCCACACTCATGGTATTAGTGCTCAGTCTCAACCATTTCTGATTGTGTATGAAATAAAGCTTTGCTATATCGTTCTAACCGTGTCATTGGGTTTTCAATGGTTGGGGTTATGGGACATCCACATGCATCACATTAACGTTGCATTCCTATCTCTGTAAACTAATGAGCCCTAGTTAACATGAAATAGATTAATAAATATCAAAAGAATCATAGTCAGAATAGCATTAGATATCATGTAATACTAAATATCAAATATAATAATAATAATAATAATAATAATAATAATAATAATAATAATAATAAAGGGATAATACACAAGCCAAGTCCAATAAGTGATACTGTGGAGTATGAACATTCCCCCGAGGGCCTGATAGGAACTTGACAGGTGATACTGGAGTGGGTTGCCAGTTCCTTCTCTAGTGGACTGTGATTTGTCTGACCTCTCTGCTATGACATTCCTTTCTACACTGGCCCTACATGGTATAGCTCACAGCTTCATTGCAGTACACAAGCCCCTTCACCATCACCACTTAGCAATGCTGAAGGAGACATACACCACACTAATCCACTCCAACCCATCAGGAGGGGCCGCAAAAATACATGGAGGCTGTGCAGAGGCATGTGGATCAACAGCCAACCCACCTCCATCAGGGGTAATCTCTGCTACGCCCATCCTGGAGAGTCTCACACCATTGCTGGTGGCCATGTGCCAAGATGTATAGCCATTCCCATTTTGTAACCTCCCATTATGTTCTTCTATTCATCAATTTACATGAGTGTGAATTGCTAAATTGTGGTGGTGAAGGGGCTTGTGTAGCTGTATGAAGCTGTGAGCTATACCATGTAGGGCCAGTGTAGGTGGGCAGGTAATAGCAGAGAGATCAGACAAATCCCAGCCAACTAGAGAAGGAACTGACAACCCACTCCAGTATCTTTGGCATGCAAACTTTGTAGAACAGCACAGGCAGATACCTGGCTAAATGTACTGAAGTCCATAGGGTCACAGAGATTCAGACACGACTGAAGGACTGAAAAACAAATAATAAATCACTGGGTACTTGATATATGCCATGTGGCAGTGACATATGGCCACTATTTGTGTTCCCAAATATAGATGGGATGAGTGAGATGTATATATGATGTTTATATGTTTAGGGGCCACATTATAGCCTCTATGAGTGAGAAAGGGTTATTATTTTATTATTTTGAGGTACAGGTATACCCCGCTTAAAGCTACCGCTTTTAGAGCTGATTCACTATAGAGCTGGTTTTCCTGCCAGACCCCTTTTAATGCTAAACCCCACTATAATACTGTTTTTGCCTGCAAGAACCCTTTTTACGCTCTGATTTTCTATAGCATTGCCCCACTATAATGCTATTTTTGCCTGCCGGACCCCTTTGAACGCTCTAATACGCTATAACACTGTTTTTTCCCCCCAGAGAAAACAGAATCTAGGATGAACCAGAAGCTTTAACATCAATAATTTAAAGTTTATATTTCTGCTAATGTTCAGTTTGTGTTAGTGTTATGTTTGCTGTTTCTTTGAAGTTCATATAAAACCAAAAATGTTTAAATTTAAATTGAAATTGTTTTTTTTTTTCATGAGTTCCCCTATCCCTATCTTCCCCATGATAAACTGCCCCATTTAGAGCTGTTTCACTTAGCACTCCTGTAGCCTGGACCCTATCTACAGCGTTAAACAAGGTATAGCTGTATATGTGTTACAATTTAATGAGATAGTGTGCCTGGACTTGCAGGATGACTTTTCAGATTTGCATATGCATGACCATTCGAACATATGTTAATAAAAATATTTTTTATTATTTACATATTGAATCATTGTGGATTGTTGTGCAAGTAATTTTAATGCCTTCCATTGCTTTTGAAATATTTTAAAGTCCCTTGGTGTGTTTTTATTGTGTTTTACAGTGTTACAGATTAGTCCTTTGCGAGTCCCCTTTGGAGCCCGTAACTTGTAGTCCAACTTTTGACATTTTCAGCCTTGGCGGTGTGTTTAGTGAGGGGGAATTGTAGCAATTGAATAGCGATTGGCAAATTTTGTGATTGTAACTCTTGCAGGCTTGAAAGATCAAAGGTTTGGACGGGCTGTAACTTGCAATGTTAACCATGGCAAGGTATCGGAGACCGGAGCCTGTAACCCAGTCGAAGTCCGCAAAAAGACGCCAATTGAATTGGAAAATAACTTATGGCCTCCATTACGGATGCCCGCATCTCCCAAGGGCTCAATTGAATGAGGCCCTTTATATTTTTTTAAATGTTTTAAGATTATAATATAATTTAATACTAAACTAATGTAATATAATAAAAAATAAATAAAACAATAACAAATATATACAGTTAATCAAAACAAGAAAAAATACATAATTTGTGTGTAGTTTACTATATCTATTTTTTGGGTAAGATCTGTAAAAAGGGAAAATTGTTAAAAAAAAAAAAAAAAAATTAAATGAAATATAATACATATTAAATTAGTTTCTAAGTTTAATATATAAATATATTATATATATCTATAATATATATCTATATTTATTCATCTTATCAATAATAGTGTTCATGATTACAGTGAGTAATTTATTTTCTTGAGACTTGAACATTTTTTCTGGGTCGTCATGTCTTGGCTTTGAAACTTGAAAACAGACAACATTGAGCAGGCTTAATAACCTGTCTTAAGGCAACTACTTTATTCTTGGCTCTACAGAATCTTCTGCTAATGTGATTCCTATTAGTGCACACTGTGCAACGTATAATTGCGACAGACCATGCTGCATTTCAAATTCAGCTTCAAACAGTAGATTTTTTTTTACAAGATAGTCTTAAATATGTTTGAGGGTAGAGGTAAAAAAAAGTGTAAAAACAGTCAGCAGAAAGAAGTTCAACAAAATCTGTTATTTAGATTACCACTTAACAGAATAAACAAGGGAAGGCAGTGATAATATTGTCTCAGAGAAATAGGAAATTAAAATAAAAGCAAATCGCTGTGATCATCCACAAGACTCTCCCTTTGGTGTCCACCATGTTCAGGAATAATGCCATTTTGTGGAATGGTCAGATGAATTTGTACATATGAATTTTAGGCATCTTTAATGTGTATGCTATGTTAAATTTAAATTGATCTGCCACCTAAAAGTACAATTTTACAATACCTATAATTCAGGTTTTGCAACAGACAAGGGCAATACAAAATGTAGGACAATGGAAATGGATTTCTCCTGTACAAGCCTACCATATAATGAGAATAAATATATCTCTAAGTGCAGTGTTCTCTTACCTGGGGTTACTTGTTGTATGGTCAGGGGTTCCCCAAGAGAATTACCCCAGGTGGTTTATCACATCAGTAAGCTTTAGGGTGTCCTATAGTGGCTTTTAAGAAGGTTTATCAGACCTGGTGGCATTCTGAGACTCTGAGCTTGTGTTTTGGGGTGCTCTTGAGGCGGTTTGAACATGTGACTACAATTTTGCACTAATTCTGAATCATTACAGGCTTCCATTAGATCCATTAGATATTTATGGACCTAAAAACTGTCAATGACAGAAACAAAATCATTATTGTGTATTTCTGAAATTGTTGTTGTTTACCCATCTTGTGGTATCCAATTATCTGTGAACCAATGGACTGCAGCACGCCAGGAACAATCATTTTGTCTCTGGTTGTGCTTATCCAGTTCTTTCTCCAGTGGACCTGTCTATTATGACCCATCCATCTTGGGTGACCCAATAGCTCACAGCCTCATTGAAGTACAGACACCCGTTCACCACAACAAGGTAGCGACCCAGAAGGGGATTTCTCAAATACATCTATGAACATTATCTTTTTACTTCTTCATTCCTATTACTTTGTAATTTTTATACATATGACAAGGTGATGAGGTTGATCTATATACAGTGTTGTTGAGTACAATTACCAGCAAAGAAAGAGCCAGGATAACTGAAAGCATGTATGTCTGTACATAAACAAGCAAGGGTTAATATAAAATATAATGTAATGAGACACTTTTAATTGCATGATAGGAGGTTTTGGACTACAGTAGCCCTGTACATATTTAACGAAAGACTGCAGCTAGAGAAAATAAACTATATATGTAAATATTACTGAACTTGCCTAGTTTGCCAGAACTTGCTATTAGAAGCAAATATTCTCTCATCAAAAGTACAAAGGACATAGTTCTAAATTGTGACAGTAATGTTCGCTGTTCTATGTTCTTTAGTAGCTCACATCACCTATCTTATAGCAATAAAAGCCATTTTCTCACATATATATATATATATATATATATATATATATATATATATATATATATATGAACTTCTCTTAGTGTACTTCTTAATAGAAGAGCATCTTGTGGTTCAATGAAACCTTTGCTTTATTGTGAAAATGTCTTTTTGATGTTAGACAGGTACAACATTGATTTTCCGGTTCCAGGGACTTGCTGGAATAACTGTTTTGCCAGGCCACATAATATAAATTCAACAATACTCCTCTAAACACTAATTATACTTTTCTAAGTCTCTAAAGTACCATGGATTGATAGCAGCTTAAATAAAACAAATATTAAATGTAAAATAAATCAAAATTAATAGTTTCATAAAATACAATAATACAGCTGAATTAATCTGATGGTCTTGGAACTTCAAGTACACTCTCTTAATTTTGTCCGGACTTAAGGAGAAGCTGGACCATCAGTTGCTGGAAAATCGGTGGTGTACCTGTATATGTCAATTGTGTGGAGACCACTTGTGATTCGTTTATTAGTTCTAATTAGTTTAGGTTAAATCCACGAGAATCTCTTGTACCGCCATGACTCATATTTTCCATGAAGGGCCACCTTGGATTTCATTTCTGACAGTGCATTAAAACTGGTGTTAATTGAAACAAATCAATTATAAAAACAAATGTAAAATGAGAAAATAGTGTGTCAATATATTTGTTTTCTTCATCACTCTCTCTGTTTATCACTAATTTCAGGAGATTTGTTAGCACAAGTGCCAGTGTCTGATAACTCCATGTGTTGCCACCTTTCAGTGAAATGAAAACTATACAAGGTGGTGTTGTAAGGCTTTTCTGCTCTGGACTAATACACAGTAGTGGGGGGCAGTAGGGTGGGGGCAACTGTCCATAAGCAAAATGTGAGAAATAGATCCAGCGCACTGAGAGTTAAAAAGCAGCTCTAGGAAGAATGCATCTACATCGGTAGAAGTTTGCTTTCTTTCCGTTGATGGCACCTTTTTTAATTACAACAAACAAACAATAATACCAGAGTGAGAACTTCCAGAAGACAGATTTCTCCGGCAGAGCAACCTGCATCCAATATCTTACAGTAGTGTGGGGATAAGGCCTGAGGGTGATGTATAAGATAGTCAGTTGGAAGGGGAAAAGTGGGTGGCCAGTAAGGGGGTGATCAGTAAGCTGCATAATCATAGAGAGGGTGAATGAACGGATAGAACCAAGGAGTTTGGATTCTGCAAATAAATCATGATTTCTCTAGGTTTTGAAATCTCAATTTGTGGGATTTTACTTTGTTGACACTATAACAGCCTTAATAAATTGCGATTCAGTAAATTTAAAAGGGCTCTATTTAAGCACATAGCATATTTTTTTACAGAAGTTTTTAGTTAGTGAAGACCTTGCTTTTGGATAGAAGTTCACTAACTAAAAACTTCTGCAAAAAAATATGCTGTGTGCTTAAATAGAGCCCTTTAGAATTTGCCAAATTGCAATTTAATAAGGCTGCAAGAGTCACATCACAACACTACACCACTCATATTAATTCTATATAAACTAGTATATACCACTGCAGATGGAGATACATCTGTTTGTTTTGCTGATCTTAGAATAAAGTTTACAAAAAGTAAAAGGCATTTTTAATTATTTCTGCAACCTTTTGTATGAATTTATATAATTGTTTCTTATAGTTGTGTCTCAATATCAGTTGGTTATGATGCAAAATAGGGACCTTAAATATTCTCTCTAACATTTCCTTGCAGCATCACTACAATCAAGTCAAGTGTTTGCCTCCACATCAAGCTCAGTTGTGCAAAATCCATATCATTGTCTGTGTTGTTAGAATTCATGAGGCTCACCAGAACGGGTTGTGCGAAAAAGAAGAATCAAAAACTCACTAAAATAGTTTACAGTATGATACTTAAATACGTTTAATACTTAGTAAACTATCCCCTATTATCCAATTAAACATATTGGTTGTTTATTTCCTCTAGAAATCAAGCCTTCAGCTATCCACATTAACACACATTTAAAATGTAGTAAAATTAGGGGTTCTCTGGTGGTCCAGTGGTGAGGACTCTGTGCTTTCACCGCTGCTCCCTGGGTTCAATGCAAGTCAGGGAACCAAGAGGTCACACCACCCTGAAGTCATGCAGGGCTAGGCCTGGTCAGTACTTGGATGGGTGACCACCTAGGAATGCCAGGAGCTGTTTGCTGTGGCCCACTGGAGAAGGAACTGGCAACCCACTCCAGCATCTCTGCCATGAATACTAAGTGGATCAGAATGGTGTGTTGAGGTCCATGAGGTCATGTCAAGTCAAACACAACTGAACAACACAAACACAATTAGTACCAGTTGCATTCAGCTTTAAAATGCTGTTTTCTATTATATAGCGATTGCACTTTGTACTGCACCCTAACTGTAAGATTTTAGGGTGCAACTGTTTTATTCTCCTGTTCAAAACAATAATTGCAACTTAGCAACTTTCACTTATCAGTAGACTGAACATTGACATGCTGTCTGGTGGGTGAAAAAGAACAATATTTATATGATACTGAGCTAGAAATCAAAATATAACAGTTCTTTCCACAACCTGCATAACTGAATGTAATTAGTTCCACTGGTTGGTGAATCTCATTATGTATCCTTCCAGAGCAGGGAAGATCAGACACAGCCTAAAACTAATTATTTTAAAAGCTCATCACTCTGTAATTTAGGAACAATTTTAAAAAGGAAATCATTTTGCAACATACTTTCCTCCTCTTATCTGATGGTGCAGGGCACAAGTATTCCCTTCCATGTATCTTGTTTTAATAAGTAAGCCTTAATGAATACTGTGAAGGGTGCTGCCTTCTTTCACTACAACCAGCCCATCATAAAAAAAATGAATTTGTTCTGCATGTATATCCACTGATGTTTTAGACAATCAAACAAGCCTTGAGATTTGACAATGACATTATTTAGTTTGTGCTCTGTCAGGAAATTCAAGAAGGTCACACATATCACACCATGTGTTGATTTGTATTGTCCAGCTATAACATTGCTCCAGATTTGTATTGTCGCTCTATGGCATTGCCCCAGATTTGTATTGTCCAGCTATAGCATTGCTCCTGATTTGTATTGTCGCTCTATGGCATTACTCCAGATTTGTATTGTCCAGCTATAGCATTGCTCCAGATTTGTATTGTTGCTCTATGGCATTACTCCAGATTTGTATTGTCC
This sequence comes from Discoglossus pictus, assembly GCA_027410445.1. Lineage (NCBI taxonomy): Eukaryota > Metazoa > Chordata > Amphibia > Anura > Alytidae > Discoglossus > Discoglossus pictus. Next base: position 225,946,870 of record CM050168.1, on the reverse strand, counting down.
AGCTATAGCATTGCTCCAGATTTGTATTGTCGCTCTATGGCATTACTCCAGATTTGTATTGTCATTGCTATAGCATTGCTCCAGATTTGTATTGTCCAACTATGGCATTGCTCCAGATTTGTATTGTCCAGCTATAGCATAGCTCCAGATTTGTATGGTCCAGCTATAGCATTGCACCAGATTTTTATGGTCCAGCTATGGCATTGCTTGAGATTTGTATTGTCTGGCTATGACATTGCTCCAGTTATGTATTGTCTGGATATGACATTGCTCCAGTTTAGTATTTTCCGTCTATATCATTGCTCGAGATTTGTATTGTCCAGCTATAGCATTGCTCGAGATTTGTATTATCTGGCTATGACATTGCTCCAGTTATGTATTGTCTGGATATGACATTGCTCCAGTTTAGTATTTTCCGTCTATATCATTGCTCGAGATTTGTATTGTCCAGCTATAGCATTGCTCCAAATTTGCATTGTCTGGCTATATCGTTGCTTCTGATTTGTATTGTCAGACTATGGCATTGTTCCAGATTTGTATTGTCCAGCTGTAGCATTGCTCCAGATTTGCATTGTCTGGCTATATTGTTGCTTCAGATTTGTATTGTCTGGCTATATCATTGCTCTAGATTTGTGTTGTCACACTATGGCATTGTTCCAGATTTGTATTGTCTGGCTATAGCAATGCTTCAGATTTGTATTGTCCAGATACAGTATTACTTCTGTTTTTTATTGTCCGGCTATAGCATAGCTCCAAATTTGTATTGTGTAGTTATAGCATTGCTTCTGGTTTGTATTGTACAGATATAGCATTGCTTTACATTTGTATTGTCTGGATATGGCATTGCTTCTGATTTCTATTGTCCGTCTATAGCATTGCTTCTGGTTTGTATTGCCCGGTTACAGCATTGCTTCTGGTTTGGACTGTCCGGCTATAGCAATTTTTCTGATTTGTATTGTCCAACTATAGCATTGCCCCACATTTGTATTGTCTGGCTATAGCATTGCTCTAGATTTGTATTGTCCAGCTATAGCATTGCCCCAGATTTGTATTGTCTGGCTATTAGCATTGCTCTAGATTTGTATTGTCCAGCTATATCATTCCTCCAGATTTGTATTGTCATTGCTATAGCATTGCTCTAGATTTGTATTGTCCAGCTATATCATTCCTCCAGATTTGTATTGTCTGGCTATTAGCATTGCTCTAGATTTGTATTGGGCGACTATATCATTCCTCCAAATTTGTATTGTCTGGCTATAGCATTGCTCTAGATTTGTATTGTCTGGCTATAGCATTGCTCTAGATTTGTATTGTCCAGCTATAGCATTGCCCCAGATTTGTATTGTCTGGCTATTAGCATTGCTCTAGATTTGTATTGTCCAGCTATATCATTCCTCCAGATTTGTATTGTCTGGCTATTAGCATTGCTCTAGATTTGTATTGGGCGACTATATCATTCCTCCAAATTTGTATTGTCTGGCTATAGCATTGCTCTAGATTTGTATTGTCTGGCTATAGCATTGCTCTAGATTTGTATTGTCCAGCTATAGCATTGCCCCAGATTTGTATTGTCTGGCTATTAGCATTGCTCTAGATTTGTATTGTCCAGCTATATCATTCCTCCAGATTTGTATTGTCTGGCTATTAGCATTGCTCTAGATTTGTATTGGGCGACTATATCATTCCTCCAAATTTGTATTGTCTGGCTATAGCATTGCTCTAGATTTGTATTGTCTGGCTATAGCATTGCTCTAGATTTGTATTGCGCGACTATATCATTCCTACAGATTTGTATTGTCCAGCTATAGCATTGCCCCAGATTTGTATTGTCCGACTATATCATTCCTCCAGATTTGTATTGTCTGGCTATAGCATTGCCCCAGATTTGTATTGTCCGACTATATCATTACTCCAGATTTGTATTGTCTGGCTATAGCATTGCCCCAGATTTGTATTGTCTGACTATATCATTCCTCCAGATTTGTATTGTCCAGCTGTAGCATTGCTCTAGAGTTGTATTGTCTGGCTATAGCAATGCTCTAGATTTGTATTGTCATTGCTATAGCATTGCTCCAGATTTGTATTGTCTGACTATATCATTCCTCCAGATTTGTATTGTCATTGCTATAGCATTGCTCCACATTTGTATTGTCCAGCTATAGCATTGCTCTAGATTTGTATTGTCATTGCTATAGCATTGCTCCAGATTTGTATTGTCCAGCTATAGCATTGCTCTAGAGTTGTATTGTCTGGCTATAGCAATGCTCTAGATTTGTATTGTCATTGCTATAGCATTGCTCCAGATTTGTATTGTCTGACTATATCATTCCTCCAGATTTGTATTGTCCAGCTATAGCATAGCTCTAGATTTGTATTGTCTGGCTATAGCATAGCTCTAGATTTGTATTGTCTGGCTATAGCATTGCTCTAGATTTGTATTGTCATTGCTATATCATTGCTCCAGATTTGTATTGTCCGAATATGTCATTCCTCCAAATTTGTATTGCCCAGCTATAGCATTGCTCTAGATTTGTATTGTCTGGCTATAGCATTGTTCTAGATTTGTATTGCCCAGCTTTAGCATTGCTCTAGATTTGTATTGTCTGGCTATAGCATTGATCTAGATTTGTATTGTCCAGCTATAGCATTGCTCCAGATTTTTTTATTGTCCGACTATATCATTCCTCCAGATTTGTATTGTCTGGCTATGACATTGCTTCATATTCATTTTGTCAGTTATATCATTGCTTCAGATGTGTATTTTCTGCCTGTAGAATTGCTCCAGACGTCTTCTAATTTCTGAAATAATGACCACCATTTTAAAAACAGACCAATAAACAAAACTATTTTTACATGTTGGTTTGTGCAACATAACTTTCTAAGTGCTAGTAATTTTCACATCTATGAGGCTAGGTTACATTGTAGATTCTCATTCCAGGCTGCCCCCGAGTCTTAGGCCCCCAATGTGGACTGCTGCTCTGTCTCCCATTGTGTCGGAGCTGCCACAGTGCTGAAAATAAAGAAGCAATATTAATTGACATATATTGCAACACTCGCTTGGTGTGAACACAGAGCCCGTGAGGATTGATTTGTCAGGCCTGTCACTTCAGTCAGGAGATGTGCGATCCCAACTCAGAATTACAGGTACAGGGAGACTGAAGTGATGACACCAGCGTTTCACACCACGCCAGACTCCAATTACTGCCGTACCTGGATTAGCAATTTACAATTCTGAGTACACAAAGGTACAGATCCCAGGGCTTTCCAATGCTAATTGATAAATGTGCGAAATGTGGATTATTTGCACGGAGGGAGCAGTCTGAGATGGGAGTGAGAAATATGTTGTTTTCTTGATGTTCTGCCACTCACCTTCATGAAGATACCAATAGTTTATGTTACTTACATCTAAATATCTTATCTTTAGAAATGTTGTATATATATATATATATATATATATATATATATATATATATATATATATATATCGGAGGGAAAACTTGTATAAATATTTATTAATTCCGAATAAATTCCACAGTGTATCTGTTCCTGAATCGTTCACGTCAGATATATTTGTCACAAAGGTGTGTTCAAAGAACTGAGCATGTCCGGATCGCTACATTGTTGTGGTAAAGGGGCTTGTGTGCCTCAATGAAGCTGTGAGCTATATTATGTAGGGTCACCCAAGATGAGCAGGTCATGGAAGAGAGGTCAGACAAACCACGGTCCACTGGAGAAGGAACAGGCGAACCACTCCAATGTCTTTGCCAAGAAAACCTTAAAGGATCACAAATGTTCTTTTAAAGACGTGACTTCTGAAACTGAGAAGACGGGTGTTTATTACAGGTATAAATGCACTTTTCTGTAAAATATTAAATAGTTTCAAACTACCATCATAATCTTTGCATCATACATTAAAGGGATTATTACATTACTATCTATATTTTGTGTGTATTTTATAATTTTAATAAGATATTTTATTCTACTTAAAGAACTTCTGTAATCATTTTTTATCAGTATGCCTTTACTTTTACAGTGCCTCACAACCTGGAATTAACATGGATTGTTTGAGGATTTGCATCATTTAATTTACAGAACATGCCCACAACTTTGAAAATGTTTTTTTTTTTTTATTGCGAAGCAAACAACAAATAGGACAAAATAACAGAAAAAGTCAATGTGCATAACTATTCACCCCCCTAAAGTCAATACTTTGTAGAGCCACCTTTTGCGGCAATCATAGCTCCAAGTCGCTTTGGATAAGTCTCTATGAGCTTGCCACATCTTACCACTGGGATGTTTGCCCAATCCTCCTTGCAAAACTGCTCCAGCTCCTTCAAGTTGGATGGTTTGCACTTGTGAACAGCAATCTTAGTCTGACCACAGATTTCCTAGTGGATTTAGATCTGGGCTTTGACTAGGCCATTCCAACACATTTACATGTTTCCCCTTAAACGACTCAAGTGTTGCTTTAGCAGTGTGTTTGGGGACATTGTCCTGCTGGAAGGTGAATCTCCGTCCTAGCATCAAATCACACACAATTACAAGAATATCCCTGTAATTAGCATGCTGAAAAACATCCCCACAGCACAATGCTGCCACCACCATGTTTCACTGGGGGGATGGTGTTCTTTAGGTGATGTGATGTGTTGGGTTTGCGCCAGACATAGCGTTTTCTTTGATGGCCGAAAAGTTAAATTTTAGTCTCATCAGACCAGAGCACCTTCCTCCATACATTTTGGGAGTCTCCCACATGCCTTTTCGCAAACTCAAAACGTGCCATTTTGTTTTTTGCTGAAAGAAACGGCATTCTTCTGGCCACTCTGCCATAAATCCCAACTCTATGGACCGTACGGCTTATTGTCGTCCTATGTACAGATACTCCAGTCTCTGGTGTGGAACACTGCAGCTCCTCCAGGGTTATCTTATGGCCTCTGTGCTGCCTTTTCTGATTAATGCCCTCCTTGCCCTGTCCGTGAGTTTTGGTGGGCGGCCATCTCTTAACAGGTTTGCTGCTGTGCCATGTTTATTCCATGTGGTTATGATAGATTTGATGGTGCTCCTGGGGATCATCAAAGATTTGGATATTTTTCTATAACCTAACCCTGACTTGTACTTCTCAACAACATTGTCCCTTACTTGTTTGGAGAGTTCCTTGGTCTTCATGGCAGCGTTTGGTTAGTGGTGCCTCTTGCTTAGGTGTTGCAGCCTCTGGGGCCTTTCAAAAAAGGTGTGTATATGTAATGACAGATCATGTGACACTTAAATTGCACACAGCTGGATATCATTTCACTAATTATGTGACTTCTGAAGGCAATTGGTTGCACCAGAGCTTTTTATGGGTTTCATAACAAAGGGGGTGAATACATACGCACATGCCAATTTTCTGTTTTCTATTTCTAAAAAATTGTTTTATGTATATATTTCTCATTTCACTTCACCAACTTAGACTATTGTGTTCTGATCCATCACATAAAATTAAGATTAACAAAACATTGAACTTAAGGCTCTAATGTTACAAAATAGGTAAAAAGTCAAGGGGGGTGATTACTTTGGCTAGGCACTGTATGTGTCGTTATCCTTTACTGCCAGATTAATTTTCTTTACTAGGCTGCTTCCTCTGTCTCAGGGTGTGTCCTTGTAAACTAAAGGGTGTTGTATTGGCATTGAGAATACGGCAGTCTCAGCTGCCGCAATTCAATTTTATGAACTTTCAGAGTTTATTTAATCTATTTTACAGAGCGTAATACTCCGTGTTGACCACGCTTTGACTTAGGCAGTTTCTTGCTTTCTCTATGTTTATTCCGTAGTTTAAACACAAATGGGATTATAACACATCACTAAACATAAATCTGATTGGCTACAAGTATTATTAATATTATCCAGTGGTGCCTTGGAACTCATCTTCAATGGTTCAAGAAGGCATGAAGAGTGGCGAAAATGATGAGTACCAAATGATAAGGACTTCCCTTAAGGAGTAAAGTATATTGACTCATAAAGGTCTTAGCAAGCTCAACAAGTGCCGAGCAAGAGTTGATTGCCAAACTATTTTTGCTTATCAAAATGCGTTGAATACCAATTTTGACGAGTTTTGAGATAGATAAGTTCCAAGGTACCACTGTATTATACAGCATGCGAGCACTGATACTAAGGTCTGCCATACAGAGAAGCTAATTGGTTACAAAGCCTGAAAGTTCTATAACTCGTCTGTGAGAAATAATTAAATTCTGAAAAACAGGACAACAAATAACACATAGGGCCACATTCAGTTGGCCGAATTTGAGATCCGGGAGCCAGCAAGTGTGGTTGCAGGTAAATTTGCTATTCAATTGGCGTCTTTTTGCTGGCTCTGATCGGACTACGAGTTATGGGATTGAATATATTGCTTCCGTCAAACTTGTAACTTGCGGCTTTCAGAAGCCTTTGATTTTTCACTTTTGCAAGGCTAAAATCGCAAATTGCTATTCAATTGCTACATTTCCACAAGCTCGCAAACGTATCCACACTCGTAAACTGCAAATGGAGGAGGAAATCCTACATGTGCTAGAGAGGACCCGCATGATGGTTAAACACCTATTTGTAGCACTGTAAATGCAAATATATGATCAATCCTGCACTGTAAATAATGTGAAAAGAGATGACAGTGAGGAAATACATTTACATTTTATGTGTCATTTTGGGGGTTAAAACGGTCTTGGGTATCAATGAGTTAATACATATGTGGCCACCCATATGGACTTGAACAGTACTGGCATTCTTTTTCATAATTCTGTATTTTCCATGTTTTGCGAGTCTGATCGCATATCAGACCCCCGAAGCTAATTGATTGACATGTAACCTCCATGTTTTACTGCCGTAATAATCTCATTTCCTTTTGGCTATTTCAAAATGAGAGGTTACGTGCTTGCTTAATTGATCATGCTCCCGCAGCTCCGAAACAGTGCATGGTTTATGATTGCGAGCTTGAGCAATTGAATAGCCTCGCAAACAGAAACAAACGGGAGCCCGCAACTCACTCGCAGAAATGCGGCTGTGATCGAGTTACGGGCTTGGAATTGAATGTGGCCCATAGTGTAAACTTGTACTGTATATTTAATAAAAATATTATATTGTGAAGACCAGCAAAGCCACAACCCACTACTGAACTTGGGAAGCCATCTATTTTTATGGCAGTCGGACAGTTTTATGTCATTTAATGTAGACAGAGTAGTACATAATGCAAACTCTCTGCTATTTCCACTAAGGCCCCTATTCAATTGTAAGCCTGCAGTTTACTTTATACCGGCCGTAAAACTGCGGGCTTTAAATTTGCAACAGTTACAGAACGATTCAACAATTGATTAAGCCCGCAGCTACCTGGCCAAAAGCCTAAACCGTCTCCATGCGCCCATAAGTAGCATTTCAGAGCATGATCATGAATCAAGCAAGGCCATAACTACTGATTTAGAAACAGCCAATAGTAAATGAGACCGTTATCATGACATCAGTAAAACATGGAGGTTGAAAGTCAATCAATTAGCGTTATGTAGACCGATATACGACCAGACTCGCAATCCGGCAATGTATAAAAGAATAAAAATGAATGTCGGAAATGTTCTAATCCATGAGGGTGGCCTGATATGTATTAACTCCTTGATTACAGAGATTAAGGAAATGAAACGTAAATAAATAATTTTTTATTGCAGATTTGCGAGTTTGAGACTGTAGTGCAATTAATTCTAATGTCTTTCATCTCTTTCCCCATCTTTTAAAGTGCAGTATTGATATTTTATTTGCATTTACAGTGCTACTCCCTTGCGAGTCCTATCTGGTACTCGTAGGATTTTCTTCTATATTTGCCATTTACGGGTGGGAAAACATTTGCGGGCTTGAGGAATTATAGCAATTGAATAGCGCTTTGGGATTGTAACATTTATTAGTTTGAAAGATCAAAGGCTTAGCTGGGTCAGAGTTACGAGTTTAACAACCACAGGGATTTTCAGCCTGTAACCTGCAGATCGTTTGCGGGTAGCTAAAAGACGCCAATTGACTAGCAAATTAGTTTACAAGCTATAGTAACTTACAATTGCTCAATTGAATAGGGGGCTAAGTGTAATTGTGAGTTTGATATCTATTTTACTTTTACTTTTACTTAAAGGACCAATACACAATAGAAAAAAACTATTTATTTGAAAACTTTGAGCCCTATACTATTTGAGCCATGTAAATTGCGTTATAATGTAAAATGAGCTGCGGGAGCTTTTTGCTGTATGTTATATATCTATTCAAAGCATTTCACTCACAATATTACAGCACTCAGCCAACATCCGTAAAACCTATATTGCCCAGAAAACATACATTTCAGTGTAAAAGTATGTGTTCACTCATAAATTACACCAAAACCAGGCATTTCACTTAAATTACTGACACAGCTCTAAGAACCAATAGAAAATGAAAATTTCATGATTATTAGAATAAGTAAGGCTAATCAATTTTGCAAGTAGTTAAATATATATGCTATCACTGCAAATAAAAAAAAAGCTTTTCTATTTCATATATATATATATATATATATATATATATATATATATATATATATATATACTAGCGACTTGCCCCTCAAAAATGAAGGCAATAAAATTTGAAGCCTGGCAATGCTGTTTGCCACACAATGCAATGTTCTGCCCCCTCTGAGCACCTTCGGCGCTCATTGCGAGAGCCCAGAGCTGAGTGCCTTTGGTGCTCATCTCAAGGCTCGCAATGAGTGCCAAAGGAGCTCATTGCGAGCCTCTCCTCCCATCTACTTCACCTCTCATTACAGGCCTCGGCAACTTGCAACTTTTGTGCTTGGAAATGCCATGTGTCTCTTTCCACCATTTCCCCCCTGTCTCTTCCCTGTGTCTTTCTCCTCTGTGTCTCTGGTGAATGTTTGCGTGGCGCGCGCTGACTGCGGTTGGTTTTATTTTCAAAGTCCCGCAGGCCTGGCATTGTTCATCTGTGTCCTGCGTGCCTGGCGTTGTTGGTGCAAGTGTTACTATCTTTTGCGTTGTGTATTTTCTAAATTCTGCATGCCTGGCCTTGCTGAGCCTCGTTTTCATCATGTTTCAGAATTTTTATGTTTTTTTGGCCGACATTTTTTTCCCGCTTCGGAGATTTTGATTAAAAAAGACAAAATATGCCTCAAATTAACTTGCAACCTCACTCACAGGCTTCCTGGCTCTCCCACAGTGCTGTGTGAGTATGTAAGTGAATTTGAGGCACATTTGTGTGTTTTCACCGTCTTTTCCAGTTTGGTGGTCCAGCCGTTAAAAGTCGTAGTTTTTGCTTCGCGAGGCTCGTAAGCGCGACAACTCGCAGTTTGAGAACTATCATATGTGATATATATATATATATATATATATATATATATATATATAAATATACTAGCGACTTGCCTGAGGACCTTCGGCGCTCAATGCGAGGCTTGCGCTGAGCGCGTTCGGCGCTCATTGCGAGTCTCTGCTGTCATGTACTTTTGGTCCTCTGAGAGAGATACAGTATATATTTCTATGTATTAAGTAATAATTAATGATTTATTCTTTAAATTAATATACTTTAATTATTTATAATTGATATATGCAGTGAACAATAGGCTGAAGAGCTAACAATCTGTTTGTATTTTGCGTCTGCATAGAATATCCATTTTGAGTGTTAGTGCCCTGCTTATAAAGTGTATTGAATGTTTGAAGTGTGCATTCTAAATAGGCTGCGTGCGCGAGGTAAAGCCGTTGGTTTATTGTGTAAAGCGACATTGTATATTCGTAATGTTATTAATGTGGTACGCGTCTCCTGAGCATTTTCTGGCTTTTGCAATAGTGTATCTTGTAGGTCGTAGTGTGATGTGTAAAGTGCTATGCATTTTGCAGTGTTTTGCACGGTCCGTGTAGCATCGGTTAAATTTGTGTGGCGAAAATCTTCTAAATCAAGTTTAATTCGTGTTCCACCTCACTTACCGATGTCCTGGCTGTTGCCCCATGCTGTCTGTGATTTTTTTGTTATTTGTTTGGGTGTATTTAGTGTGTTTTTCTTTTTTTTGTTCGGCTGCTAATCTCATAAATTTTTGCGTCTCGTACCTCGTATTTTAACGTCTCGCCTCGCTTTCCGAGGCATGCATCGGCTAAGTGCTACGGATTAACGGCTCGCCTCATTTCTTGGATATGAAGTGACGTGGCCAGATAACCCTCAGGCTCTGGTTGCCAGTCTGGTATCCGCACTAATTAAGGGTGCATGTGTCTTATTTTCCTGCTTCTCCATGAATGATGACCTGATCTGAATTGCTGTGTGCTGAGATTAATATAAAGTGACAACTTGCAGATTTCTCCTATAAGCTACAGTAGGAGAATTAGGGGTTTACTGAGCCCCTCGTCTCTGGGTCGTGACATATTGGTGGCAGTCGTGGCATCTTAGTGCAGTAACAAGCAGCAGGATGGCTACCTACAAGGACTTGATGGAGGAACTAAGGCCAGAGAATGAGCACTGCAGAGAGGAAGATGAACTGGAGGCAGGTGATAATGTTGTGCAGGTCACCCCAGCCCCCATCACTTGCCCCATGTTATCTGCAGCTGAGGAGAATGAGGTGTCCAGGATGTTCCAGATGTGGAGGGCTGTTATTCCAGCTGGTGACCCTCCGGACACAGATATTGCAGGAGATTCTGTGGGAGAAAAAAGGCTATTTAACTGCTGTTCCCCAGTTCTGTGGATGTGGAACTTGTATCCCTAGTTGAGGCAGAAATCTGCTGCAGGCTGCTAGGAGACAAAGAGGAGGAGAGCCAGGTGACAAGGGATGCAAAGGGAATGTCCCTTCTAAAGAAATGGATGGGATTCCTGGGATTGTGGCAGGGCCATGAGCTGTCAAGCTGGCTGGAGGAACTGGTATTGAAAGAGATTGCCTGGGAAAAGCAGCAAGATGCTTGGATAGGGCCTGTTGGTGCATGTGGCATGGGGACTGTAAAGAGGCAGAAAAAAACTTGTTTCTTAAACTCTGTCAAGGGCTGGCACTAGAACCATGGTCCCAGAAGGTTAATTTGCTGGAATTCCTGATTCATCAAGTGCTGAAGCTGGAGGCTGAGTATGTTAAATTACTGGATGAGGGATCCATGGAGGGGTTTTTGCCATCCACTTGAGAGAAACCCTGTCAGGCAACTAACCAGGAGGTATAGACAATTATGCTCAAGGGGTCTGGGAAAAGGATGTTGTGGGCTCTGACCTGGACTATGCCAATATGGATGTGCAAATGGGCCAGGCCCAGTTCATTTTTTCTATGACTGGGACAGATGAGGATGGTACCATACATTATGGGTACTGCCAAAAGAAGTGGAGTCTGAGTTTCAGACAGGAATAGCAGGCCAGTTGGAGGTCCTGGGAGGGTCTGGAAGGAACAAGAGATGGATTGTGAAATTAGCATGGATTTCCTGTGGATAACTACAGTCCAGGAGCCAGCCATGGATCCAGGGGCAAGCACAGAGAATAATCTTGGGACAGTGTCGGACCAAGAGATCTAGCCATAACAAGATTGCTGGGGCACCATTGCTAACCACAAGGCAAAGAGGAAGAAAGAGAAAGTCTGTTAAATTAATGGCCCAAGGGGAAGTCTGCATGAGAGCAGTGAGGTCCTGCCAGTGAACACTGTGACCATGGACTCTTAAGGAGGAAAGTGTTATGCCCAGGCGGTGGTTCCAGAGGAAGGGGAATGTCATATGGTGACCCGGGTACAACCTAGAGGATTGGAGCCTTTAGATCAGGCCACAATATTGGGTGCAGGCATCCAGATCAACCGGTATATTCCACTGTGGAATTACTATTTTTCTGGGCTCCCCAATGGAGTGTTTTACCCATGCAGTGGGGAAGAAGGGGTCATTGGCCCTGGTTTTTGAGGGGTGGTTCCCACCGTGGATCTTCTGGGATTGGGCTAACTGGAAGGACCAATGGAGACCCCTCGTCTCTGGGTCATGACTATATATATATATATATATATATATATATATATATATACACAATGCATCTGTTTCTAGTCCATGTGGGTTTCCAGATATGTATTAATCTGGGTTGTGTGTTACACTATATGTTGCATATAATAATAAAAATATAAAAAAAAAAAATGTTGTAATTCCACATATGTGTATATTTAAATGTTAAGCATAAAAACCTGATGAACATCCATGCTTTTTTATTGTTTTTTGGTGCTTAATTAAGCAGCAAAGTAATGCATCTAGGTTTTAATTAGAAAAAAAATAAATGCTGATTGTTGTGCTGGGCCATGGGGGAATCTATGATCCATAGGTGGAAGTTATATGTGTGTGTGTATGAGAGAGGAGTTTACATTTTCAGAGAGCTGTGGTTGCATTTCCTGAAGCAAGTGGACACTATGACATGGACAGCCAATAAAAACCCTTACCCTGGGTCTGGATTAGTGGGATGCTAGGTCCAAAAAAATAGTATTATTGTAAGGAACGGAGTGGTGTTCTCTACTGATCGTTCAAGCTTATGTGTGGACTAGAGCAGGGGATTTCCCTGAACTTGTGTGAGTGAGATGTAAACAGTCTTAGCGGAGGAGTGTAGTAATCATGAAATGAGATTGTAGGATATAGTGCCTGGAAGAGTCCTCATACTGAGTGAGAAGAAACGCTATACAGTGGATATAAAAAGTCTACACACCCCTGTTAAAATGTCAGGTTTCTGTGTGGTAAAAAAATGATCATTTCAGAACTTTTTCCACCTTTAATGTGACCTGCAAACTGTACAACTCAATTGAAAAACAAACTGAAATCTTTTAGGTAGAGGAAGAAAGAATATAAAAATAAAATAATATGGTTGCATAAGTATGCACACCCTTGAACTAATACTTTGTTGAAGCACCTTTTGATTTTATTACAGCACTCAGTCTTTTTGGGTATGAGCCTATCAGCATGGCACATTTTGACTTGGCAAGATTTGCCCATTCTTTGCAAAAACACTCCAAATCTGTCAGATTGCGAGGGCATCTCCTGTGCACAGCCCTCTTCAGATCACCCCACAGATTTTCAATCGGATTCAGGTCTGGGCTCTGGCTGGGCCATTCCAAAACTTTAATCTTCTTCTGGTGAAGCCATTCCTTTGTTGATTTGAATGTATGCTTTGGGTCGTTGTCATGCTGAAAGACGAACTTCCTTTTCATGTTCAGCTTTCTAGCAGAAGCCTGAAGGTTTTGTGCCAATATTGACTGGTATTTGGAACTGTTCATAATTCCCTCTATCTTAACTAAGGCCCCAGTTCCAGCTGAAGAAAAACAGCCCCAAAGCATGATGCTGCCACCACCATGCTTCACTGTGGGTATGGTGTTCTTTTGGTGATGTGCAGTGTTGTTTTTGCGCCAAACATATCTTTTGGAATTTTGGCCAAAAAGTTCAACCTTGGTTTCATCAGACCATAACACCTTTTCCCACACGCTTTTGGGAGACTTCAGATGTGTTTTTGCAAAATGTAGCCTGGCTTGGATGTTTTTCTTCGTAAGTAAAGGCTTTTGTCTTGCCACTCTACCCCATAGCCCAGACATATGAAGAATACGGGAGATTGTTGTCACATGTACCACACAGCCAGTACTTGCCAGATATTCCTGCATCTCCTTTAATGTTGCTGTAGGCCTCTTGGTAGCCTCCCAGACCAGTTATCTTCTCATCTTTTCATCAATTTTGGAGGGATCTCCAGTTCTTGGTAATGTCACTGCCATATTTTCTCCACTTGATGATGACTGTCTTCACTGTGTTCCATGGTATATCTAATGCCTTGGAAATTCTTTTGTACCCTTCTCCTGACTGATACCTTTTAACAATGAGATCCATCTGATGCTTTGGAAGCTCTCTGTGGACCATGGCTTTTGCTGTGGGATGCGACTAAGAAAATATAAGGAAAGACCAGCTAGAGCAGCTGAACTTTATTTGGGGTTAATCAGAGGCACTTTAAATGATGGCAGGTGTATGCTGACTCCTATTTAACATGATTTGGAATGTGATTGCTTAATTCTGAACACAGCTACATCCCCAGTTATAAGAGGGTGTGCAGTCTTATGCAACCACATTTTTTTTCTTTTTTTTCTTCCCTCCACCTAAAAGATTTCAGTTTGTTTTTCAATTGAGTTGTACAGTTTATAGGTCACATTAAAGGTGGAAAAAGTTCTGAAATGATTTATCTTTGTCTCATTTTTTTACAGCACAGGAACCTGACATTTTAACAGGGCTGTGTAGACTTTTTATATCCACTGTATATGTCTATCTCTCTCTCTCTCTCTCTCTCTCTCTCTATATATATATATATATATATATATATTTTAAGTCCTACTCCCATCTCTTCTCTCTGCTTCTTCTACCGACCTCTGGTGTTATATCTCCTAAACCAGGCCCTTACCTGACATTTCAACTTGTAGGTTATGGGCCACATTCAATTCCAGACCCATAACTCGATCGCAGATAGACAATTGTCTGAGAGTGAATTGAGGGCTCCAATTCTCCTCCATTTGCGATACTATTCAATTCCCCATGGGGACCCTGCAGGGTCCCCACATTAACCCCATTATGAAGGGGGACCCCCGCAGAGTCCCCAAATTAACCCCTTGCTCCCAATCAGGACCCTGTGGAATTTAAAAATTAAAATACCCCGCCGGGTCAATCAGAATCGGATACACCCCTGTAAGTCATTCTGATTGGCTCCAAGCATCTTCTTAACCCTGACATATATATATATATATATATATATATAATCATGTAAAAAAGAAAAAAAGAAAAAAATGCGCTTAGCACCTATACTAAAGAAAAAAAAGAAAAAAGAAGTATCTAACTTAAAAGCAGGAGTAACAGAGGGATGGTAGAGAAAGTATAGAAGTTAATGTCACCATATAATAATGGTGGACATATATAATCAAGGATACAAGGTAAGTGACGCATAGCATTACTTAAACATCCTAGTATCCTATTAATAAAGTCCTCATATATCTGTTAGGACAATCATAGGACTGAATCTCTATCAAAAGTGAAAAAAGTGTAGTATAGAATAAAACTCTAGAAAAAATGAATGAAAAAACACTCTATATATATACAATAGTTCCAAAAAAGAAAAAATATAGAGGCAAAGGATATCTTGAAAAGTACTGGAGTGCATAAGGTGAGCGTATATGTATATATAAGTTTAGTGTTTAAAAAAAAAGGTGAAAAAACAGTATTGGGGCCTTTTTAAGAAGACCTTGCAAGATTTCGGAAGTAAACACAGAACCAGGAAGCGATATGGAGCGTCCGCAAGTGTAATTAAATGCTACTAGTAATCCCGCAAGGTTTTACTGCTCTCCCGTCATGCACACAGTGCGCTGGCGGAGTGACGTAATACGCAAGAAGGGCGGGGGCGCTAGGTCACGGAATACCCCTTACTATATATTAGCCTAGACTAGCATACACGCATAAGAAAGGGGAGTGATCCCACGCCCAGGTAACGCCCAGTAAGGCGTATCTAGATTAGTATATAAAGCCCCGCGAAATACAAACACAGCTACTCACTCTGCGTGCCTTGAAAAAGATAGTGCAGTAACTATCGAAACCGGTCGGCTTATTTTGTTTATTCTTTTTACATTTAGTAGGCAACGGATATATCTTGACACCCTCCTTTTCTTTTTCTCCAATTTTGGGAGTATATGGAGCATGCTGGTATGTACTAGGAGCCTTAAGGTAAGCGTTGATAGAGCAGGATTATTTCCTTTTATGAACTAGCAAGCGTACTTTACGCTGTGCTCTGGTGTACTGTTCACCATTTCTTTTTTACTCTCACCTTATGCACTCCAGTACTTTTCAAGATATCCTTTGCCTCTATATTTTTTCTTTTTTGGAACTATTGTGTATATATATAGAGTGTTTTTTCATTCATTTTTTCTACTTTTTATTCTATACTACACTTTTTTCACTTTTGATAGAGATTCAGTCCTATGATTGTCCTAACAGATATATGAGGACTTTATTAATAGGATACTAGGATGTTTAAGTAATGCTATGCGTCACTTACCTTATATGCTTGATTATATATGTCCACCATTATTATATGGTGACATTAACTTCTATACTTTCTCTACCATCCCTGTGTTACCCTGTGTTACTATATACATACAGTGGTACCTTGGTACTCGTCCTTAATCCGGATGACCGGATGAGTTCCAAACAGGCTGAGTTCCAAACAAGCATTTCCCATAGAAATAAATGTAATCTGTTCCGGTTTCCAGATTTTTCAAATTTTAGTTTGAACTGATGGTCTTGTTTTTTTATGCAAAACCTTAAAACTAAACATACATAAATAAAAAACAATAATTGCATCAAAATAACATAGAATTGAACTTTACTTTAACTGTACTGAGAGAACTTGATGGACCAATGGGATGGTTTTGATGAAGAGGAAGAGAAGGAGGAGACAGGTTATTACTTGGAACTTTGATTCTTATAGCCATAAGTTGCACATTGGCTCCAACAGGCACATACTGCAGATTGACTCTTATAGGCACAGGCTGCTCATTGGCACTTACAGGCACAGGCTGCAGATTGGCTCTTAAAAGCACAGACTACACTTTGGCACTTACAGTCACAGGCTACACTTTGGTTCTTGTAAGCACAGATTGCACATTGGCTCTACAGACAGTGGATGCACATTGGCACTTACAGACACAGGCTGCAGATTGTCACTTACAGACAGAAGCTGCACATTGGCTCTTACAGACAGAGGCTGAGCATTGGCTCTTACAAACACAGGTTGGACATTGGCACTTACAGACACAGGCTGCAGATTGGCACTTATAGAAACAGGCCGCACGTTGGCTCTTACAGACTGCACAATGGCACTTACAGACACATGCTGCAGATTGGCACTTACAGGCAGAGGCTGAACTTCAGCTCTTAAAGATACAGGCTGCAGATTGGCACTTTTAGACACAGGCTGCACATTGTCTCTTACAGGTACAGGATGCACATTGGCACTTACAGACAGAGGCTGCATATTGGCTTTTACAGACACACACTGCATATTGGCTCTTACAGGTACAGGATGCACATTGGCACTTACAGACTCAGGCTGCACACTGGCTCTTACAGCTACAGGATTCAAATTGGCACTTTCAGAGAGAAGCTGCACACTGGCTCTTACAGGCACAGGTTGCAGATTGGCACTTACATGCAGAGGCTGCACTTGTGCTCCTACAGACACAGGATGCACATTGGTACTTATAGGCAGAGTCTCCACAATGGCTCCTACAGACAGAGGCTGCAGATTGGCACTTTCAGATAGAGGCTGCATATTGGCTTTTACAGACAGAGGCTTCACATTGGCACTTACAGATACAGGGTGCACATTGGCTCTTACATGTACAGGATGCACATTGGCTATTACAGGCACATGCTGCACATTGGCACTTACAGGCAGAGGCTGCGCATTGGCACTTACAAACACAGGTTGCACATTGGCACTTACAGACACAGGGTGCACGTTGGCTCTTACAGACACAGGCTGCACTTTGGCACTTACAGACACAGGGTGCAGATTGATAGTTATAGATACAGGCTGCACATTGGCTCTTCCAGACACAGGCTGCAGATTGGCACTTACAGGCAGAGGCTGAATATTGGCTCTTCCAGACACAGGCTGCAGATTGGCATTTACAGCCAGAGGCTGTATATTGGTTATTACAGGCAGAGGCTGCACATTGGCACTTACAGACACTGGCTGCACATTGGTTCTTACAGGTAGAGGATGCACATTGTCACTTACAGACAGAGGCTGCATATTGCCTTTCACAGACACACACTGCACATTCTCTCTTACAGACACAGGCTGCACGTTTGCTCTTACAACTACATGATGCAAATTAACACTTTCAGGCAGAAGCTGCACATTAACTATTACAAACACAGGGTGCACATTAGCTCTTACAGACTGGGGCTGCACATTGGCTCTTACAGACACAGGTTGCAAATTGGCACTTACAGGCAGAGGCTGTATATTAACTCTTACAGACACAGGGTGCACATTAGCTCTTACATGCAGAGGCTGCACATTGGATCTTACAGATAAAGGTTGCACATTGGCACTTACAGGCAGAGGCTGCACTTGTGCTCTTACAGACACAGGATGCATGTTAGTACTTATAGGCAGAGTCTCCACATGGGCTCTTACAGACAGTGGCTGCAGATTGATATTTACAGGCAGAGGCCGCACATTAGTTCTTGCAGACACAGGCTGCAGATTGGCACTTACAGGCAGAGATGGTATATTAGCTCACAGGGAGAGACTTCACATTGGCTCTTACAGACAAAGGGTGTACATTAGCACTTACAGACAGAGGCTGTACTTACAGACACAGGATGCAGATTTGCACTTATAGGCATAGGCTGTGCATGGGCTCTTACAGACAGAGGCTGCATATAGGCTCTTCAGACACAGTATGCACATTGGCTCTTACAGGTACAAGATGCACCGTGGCACATACAGACACAGGCTGCACATTAGC
Organism: Discoglossus pictus; assembly: GCA_027410445.1. Lineage (NCBI taxonomy): Eukaryota > Metazoa > Chordata > Amphibia > Anura > Alytidae > Discoglossus > Discoglossus pictus. The sequence goes on along the minus strand of CM050168.1, from coordinate 225,928,353 downwards.
TCATACAGGCACAGACTGCAGATTGCCACTTACTGCAGAGGCTGCACATTAGCACTTACAGGCAGAGGTTGCACATTGGCTTTTACTGGCATAGGTTCCAGATTGGCACTTAGAGACAGAGCCTCCACATTAGCTCTTACAACAGAGGCTGCACATTGGCTCTTACAGACACTGGCTGCACATTGCCTCAAACAGACAATGGGTGCACATTTTCACCTACAGGCAGAGGCTGCACTTGGGCTCTTACAGACACAAGCTGTATATTAGCTCTTACAGACACAGTGTGCACATTCTCTCTCAAAGACAGAGGCTGCACATCAGCTCTTATAGACACAGCCTGCACATTGGCTCTTACAGACAAAAGGTGCACATTAGCACTTACAGGCAGAGGCTGCACTTACAGACACAGTATGCAGATTATAGGCATAGGCTGTGCATGGGCTCTTACAGACAGAGGCTGCAGATTGGCACTTACAGGCCGAGGCAAGATATAGGCTCTTCAGACACAGGATGCACATTGGCTCATACAGGTACACAATGCACCGTGGCACATACAGGCACAGGCTGCACATTAGCTCATACAGGCACAGGCTGCAGATTGACACTTACTGGCAGAGGCTGCACATTAACTCTTACAGACACAGGTTGCACATTAGCACTTACACGCAATGGTTGCACATTGGCTTTTACCGGCATAGGCTGCAGATTGGCACTTACAGGCAGAGGCTGCCCATGGACTCCCACAAACATAGGCTGCAGATTGGCACTTACAGACAGAGCTTCCACATTAGCTCTTACAGGCAGATGCTGCACATTGGCTCTTACAGACACTGGCTGCACATTGCCTCAAACAGACAATGGGTGCACATTTTCACTTACAGGCAGAGGCTGCACTTGGGTTCTTACAGACACAGGCTGCAGATTGGCACTTACAGGAAGATACTGTATATTAGCTGTTGCAGCCACAGTGTGCACCTTATCTCTTAACGGCAGAGGCTGCACATCGGCTCTTACATACACAGCCTGCACATTGGCCCATACAGACAAATGGTGCACATTAGCACTTACAGGACATGCATGTTTAGTACTTGGACATGCATGTTTAGTACTTGTAATATTTTTGACAGAAACTTGATACTGTTTTCAGGTCAGAAGTTATTTGGGAGCTAGAGCTACAGGTCTAATATAATATTGATTTTGTGTAAGTTTAATTAGTTAGTGCTCGTAATAATCAAGCTGTGCTAAAACCAATAGAGGTTTAAAGCCGATTTTCCAGCTTTGGCTGACCCAAAGTGATTGTGGGCAGGTAACTCGTAATTGGATTGCGAGTAGCTAATATAATATGTAGCAATATTAAGAGTGATTTTAAGTGTGTACAAATTTACAAATTTGGCAATAGAATAGGGCCCTATGTCGCATCCAGAGGTTCAAATAAGCCAGCTGTACCTTAACGACTTCACACGCCCTACCTGAGCGAAAACAGTCCAACCATGTTCATATTTCCTTTGCCTAACTAAGAAGAGGGCTAGAACTGGGGAAGTTGGGAGGACCTCTTGGCTAAAACAGAATGCTAAACAACATAACATAGCTAATGAAATCCCACTAGACCAGGAGACTCATACAGCCCAACATCGACTACACAAGCTTTTTATTGTCTAGGGATGTCAGAATGTTCATTTACACAACTGCGACATAGGGTTGGCTAAAAGGGAGATCAAGTGAAAGTCTTTTTCCAGCCCATGCCTATCATCGAGGAATATATCAGGTGACGGTGGATATTATTGGATCCTTGGTTAAGCAAAGCAGATTGCAGAAGAGGTTTAACCCCACCTTGCTACTGCGTGCTCTGAAGCAGCGACCTTTTCCTAGTGGTTGCTGATGGCCTTGTCAGAAAGGATGGGCTTTCCTAGTGAAATGCTGTTGGATCAAGATACACAATTGCAGCCAACCTCATTCACTGGCTCTGGATTGCTTTGCACTGCCCTAAATCACTCCCAATGTAATGGACTCTGTAAAAGTCCTTTGTTGCAGTGAAAAAAGGGTGACTGACTTTTGCACAATCTATTTATTTTTTTTAAACGGAAGTTCCCAGGAATGCACAGAGTTCTTCTCATATATATTATAATATGGGAGCAAGATTTGGGGAAATTGGCAAGGAGATTTCATGGCAATGCAGATGGGTTGGTGATGTCTGGGTTGATGCTGGATGTCTTCAGAAACACTGCAATCTCAGCCACCTAGTTTTGAAGAGAGAGTTGTGATGACATGAAAACCCTTTCTGCTCCTGTGGATTCAGACCGCTTGTCACTGATCGCCTTCTCATTCTCACAGTTAACCTCTCTTGAGTTATATTTTAATGTGTTTTTTGTTGTTGTTTAATCGTTCAGTTGTATCCAACGCTCTCTGACCTTATGTACCATCATATGCCAGGCATATCTGTCAGCCGCTGTCCCACTGACACCCCTTTAAGCCATGTTCATTCCTTCAATTATCTCATCTATCCATCTCCGCCTCTGCCTCCCTCTTCTTTGAGTGCCTTCAATGTTTTCAATCTCATCTTTAGGGAATCCTGTCTGGCCAAAATATTTGAGCTTCAACCTCATGATCATACCTTCCAGTGAACAGTTTGTGTCGATTTCCTGTGGTACTGATTGGATCTTCTTGCAGTCCAAAGAACTCTAAGCAGTTTTCACCAACACCACAATTCAAAGGCATCAATTCTATGTCACTAAGCTTTCTTTATGGTTCAGCTCTCATATACTGGTAATACCATACTTTTTACTATGCGGACGTTAGTTGATAATGTAATATCTTTACTTTTTACTAGTTTGTCCAAGCTTGCCATAGCTTTCCTCCCCAGAAGCAAACGGGGAGTAATTTCATGACTACATTCACCATCTGCAGAGATCTTGGATCCCAGGAAAAAAATTCTGTCACTGCTTCCACTTTTTCCCTATCTAGTTGCCAGGAACTGAGATTGCTCTTTGCCATGATCTCTGTTTTTTTTAACACTGAGCAGCAGGCCAACTTTTGTACTCTATTCTTTCACCCTCATCAGTAGGTCCTTTAGTTCCTCTTCACTTTCAGCAAATCAGAGTAGTATCATCAGAGTATCTGAAGTTGTTGATGTTTCTTCCAGTAATAATGATTCTGATGTTGGATTCATCCATCATGTACTCTACATATAAGTTAGATAAATAAGGTGATAATATATAACCTTGCTGCACTCCTTTTCCGATCTTGAACCATTCTGTTGTCCCGTGTTTGGTAGTTTCCGGTTCATACAATGTTGGACACAAGCTTGTAATAACTTAAGAATTACGTTGCTTGCATGTGAAATGAGTGCAATTGTTCAATAATTAGAGCAATCTTTGGACAAGTTATTGAGGTTAAGATCCTTCCTGTATAAATCTTCAGTGTATTTCTGCCACCTCTTCTTTATCTGATTTGCTTCTGTTGGGTTCCTGACATTTTTGTCTTTTATTTCACCCACTTTGATATGAAAGGTTCCTTTGAGATCCCCAATTTTCTTGAAGAGATCTCTTGACTTTACCATTCTGTTATCTTCTTCTATCTCTTTACATTGCTCAGTATGAAATGACTCCTTGTTTCTTCTTGTTATCCTCTGGATTTCTGCATTCATTTGGACAAATCTTTCCCAGTGTCCACTACCTTTCACTTTCCTTCTTTCCTGGGCTACTTTCTTTCTTTCGGGGATAATCTTTATTGCTGTTTCCTGAATAATTTCACAAACTTTGGTCCAAAGTTCTTCAGGCATTCATGTCTAGTCCCTTAAATCTATTTTTTACTTCCACTGAATATTCACCGGGGATATTATTTATTTCATGTATACTTGGTCTGATAGTTTTCCCGGTTTTCTTCAGTTTAATTCTGAATGTTGCAATAAGAAGCTCATGGTCTGAGCTGCAGTCAGCTCCAGGTTTTGTTTTTGCTGAATGTATAGAGCTCCTCCATCTTTGGCTAGAACCTAGTCAATCTGATTTCTATATTGTCCATCTGGTAATGTCTATGTGTAGAGTTTTCTCTGAGGCTGTTAGAAGAGGTTGATTGTTATAAACAGAGAATTATATTGACAGAATTCTATTAATCTCTGACCTGCTTCATTTTGTACGCCAAGACCAAATTTGCCAGTTATTCCAGGTATCTTTTGGTTACCTGATTTAGCATTCCAATCTCCTATGATGAGAGTAACATCTTTTCTTGGTGTCTGATCATCTTTGGCCCAGGCACTTGGTGCCCTCTGGTCTACCTCAGTAATGTGGTAGACACTTTCTGACCAGGAGAGGGGAGGAGGTCATCTTCCAGTGCCACATCATTAGGCCTGTGGTTGTGCTTGTCCATAAAGTTATCTTAGCAAAGTTACTGGAGTGGGTTGCTAGTTCCTTCTCCAGTGGATTGCAATTTTTATGATCTCAAAGATAATGGGTCTCATGCAAATCAGAGGCCGCAACTCCTGGGATGTAGGCTGTATGTCTGCGGGCCTGCTGCGGGCCTGCAGGGCGCTCCAGTTACAGTGCCATTCACTTTGAATAGACCGCAAGTTAGGGGCCGTGGCCTCAAGCCCGTACACCCTCTCCGCGCATGCAAGCTGTAAAGGGGCCGGACGAGCCGCGATCTTAGCCGTAAATAACCATTTGCGGAATAACGTAATGCGACACAGGCTTCTCAGCCAATAAAATGTGGTCTAGCCGAACATGATTGACAGTAGGAGATTATAAATTTGCGTCCCATAGGCCCATGCATTGACTGTGTTGTATTTTCTTTCGAAGTAGCACGCAGGTCCCGGAGTTGGAGGTTAGGTTCTATTGGAGAAAGAGAGTAGGAGAGATTTGAGAGAGGTAGTTAGCTATTTTATTGATTTACATTCTATTTCATACGGATTTACACTCAATACTTGCTTACACATATTTACAGATTACACATATTTGCAATACACATAGTTTAAACACACATGGAGACATATATAGTTAGGTCACACCCCCTCCCCCCATCTCATCTCCCAAACTCCATCCCCCAACAGTTATCAATAACACATAGCAAACAATTTTTTTTTTTACAACAGACATATAGAGTAAAACTTTATTTATTTATCTTTATTTATTTTTGGGATATAATGGAGAGAGGGGAGTAGAGGTGGGAGGGAGGAAGGGAGGAGTGAGGTGGAGAAGTGAGACGAGGTGGAGGAGGGAGGAGGGGAGACGGAGGAGGGAGGAGAGGAGGAGGGAGAGGAGGTGGAGGGAGAGGTGGAGGAAGAGGAGGAGGAAGACGAGTAGAGTGCAGTGGTGGGTGTTGGAAGGGGGCCCGAGTTTCAGGCACACATAGCAGAGGGACAAAGGGGAAGGGGCCTGATCCGGGGGAGGGGGGGTGAAAGTTCAGAGAAGGGACAGGCCCCGACAGGTCAGGGAGGCAAGAGTCCCTGTCCACTGTCGAGGGGGCAAAAGTCTAAGGGCAAGCACAGGGCCCGCAATTATACAGACCGACCAGGAGAATGTGGTCCTCCTCTGCGCTATCCGTGGCTGCCCTGTCATTCTTGCAGGGGCAGGAAGTGAAGCCAGGGCCTAGGGCTCAGGCTTGGAAGGAGGTATTGGCAGAGGTTACTGCGGTAGGTACAGAACCAAGGGATGTGAGGTCTGTCAAGCACAGATTCAATGACATCAGGGCCAAGGTGAGGAAGAGAACGACCGCAGCGTGACCTATAATTAGTGAGAGTGGGTTACCAGGGATCTTCTGAGACCATTGCCCCACCGCTGGAGCTTCAGGTCCAGTGGCCCAGCAGGATCCAGCCTCCATGTCATGTAAATATCACATACTCCAACATGCCACCACATGAGCATCACACACACTACACATGTACATGATGGCCAACTGACAAAAAAACAAAGAATAGATCAAATCTAGCATATGATAGCTAATCAGAGTTGCAATTAGGAGAATCATCCAGGATCAAGCTTAGATGTCAGATTGTTAGGAATGAACACATAACCATGTGTTACTCATCATCCTAATGACATATAATTTTCTTTTCTATCTTACAACATCCAGGAGGAGGTCTGGGTCCAGTGGTAAGCCAGGGGGGTTCGGCTCCATCTGAACAGGATGTGGATGACCAACCCCTGCCCAGCAGGATCCGGTGCATGGGGGGGAGGAAGAAAGAGCACCCGGGGGCCCTGGCTCCGAGGAGGGGGATGTCATATGGCTAGTGTGATCACCAGCTGGACCACCGGCAACACCGTTGGGTTTCAACCCCACTATCCCCCTCCTCCAAAGACTGAGCATCTGGCCAGGGCCCTCCAACTGGAGATTTGGAGATACCAGTCAGCCACCACCTCCTTCCCCCCACAGCAGTGCACTGGCCTGGCCGCCACCACCACCGGGCACACCCACATCACCTGAAGTATTACCCCAGGCTCCAGCTGGGCCCCAGACCATCCCCACTACATCACTGCCACCTCCTCACCCACCAACGCCCTACAGACCTCCATCCCTACCACCACCAAGCCAGGCTGCGCAGGCAGAGATGCCGGCCATCATGCGCCAGCAACTGGACTGTCTTCAGGGGATCCAAGCCAGCATCTCTGCCAATCATGAGGAGCTCATGCGCAGCCTGGCAAGGCACAATAGGGAGGAGAGGAGGCATCATCTTATGACTGAGCCCTACCTAGCTGGGCTGCTAAGAATAGGACTGGTCCCCAGCCCCGCAAACCTCTACCCTGGAGGCATCACCAGCACACCAGCAGCCCGGCCCCTCCTCTCCTCTCACCATGCCACCACCACTTGTTGTGCCACTGTCTTTTTTTTTTTATCCTTCTCCGCCTTTTTTTTTTAGTTGACCACTTTTTTTTTTGTCACCCCACTGTATGTGTGAAACTGGATTGATTACACAGTCCAGAGGTTGAATCATCTGTTTCATTGAGCTGATCTAGACAAGTTGTAAGTGCTATGCACATTAATGGTTTCTTCAATTAAATGGAGTGATTTGTGATGATCCATTTTTTCATCAGATTCCGGTTGCAGTGGTGTAGTGACCACATGTGACTGTTTAATTACCCCCTGTAGGTATCCCCTTTCCCCCCCAAGCCTCTTGCTCTCTCGGGATCTGCCCACACTGCACCCATGATATTAATGCAGAGTCTTGACCATTTCTGATTGTGGTCTGTGTAAAAAATAAAACGTTGCTATACTGTTCTCACTGTGTCAGTGTGTTTTGAACGGTTGGGGTTATGGGACATCCACATGCATCATATTAGTGTCACATTCTTATATATGTACACTAATGAGCCCTAGTTAATATGAAATAGATCAATACATATTAAAAGATTCATAGTCACAATAGCATTAAATATCATGTAATCTTACATATCAAATATAATAATAAAGGGTTAATACACAATCCAAGTCCAATTAGTAATACTGTGGAGTATGAACATTCCCCTGAGGGACTAAAAAGAATATGACAGGTGAAACTGGAGTGGGTTGCCAGTTCCTTCAGTAGTGGACTGTGATTTGTCTGAGCTCTCTGCTATGACCTGCCCACCTAGAGTGACCCTACATGGTATAGTCCACAGCTTCATTGCAGTACACAAGCCCCTTCACCACCACCACTTAGCAATGCTGAAGGGGATCAGGGCAACCTACACCACACTAATCTACTCTAACCCATCAGGAGGGGCCGCAAAAACACATGGAGGCTTTGCAGAGGCACGTGGATCAACAGCCACCTCATCTCCATTAGGGGTAATCTCTGCAATGACCATCCTGAAATGTCCCACTCCATTGCTGATGGCCATGTGCCAAGATATATAGCCATTCCCATTTTGGGACCTCCCTTTATGTTCTGCTATTCATCAATTTAAATTAGTGTGGATTGCTAAGTGGTTGTGGTGAAGGGGCTTGTGCGGCTGAATTAAGCTGTGAGCTATACTATGTAGGGCCAGTGTAGGTGGGCAGGTGATAGCAGAGAGGTCAGACAAATCCCAGAGAAGGAACAGGCAACCCACTCCAGTATCTTTGGCATGCAAACCTAGTAGAACAGCCCATGCAGAGACCTGTCTAAATGTGCTGCAGTCCCTAGGGTCACAGAGAGTCGGACACGACCGAACGACTGAAAAACATTTAATAAAATGTTCACGGGTTACTTAATATATGCCATGTGGCGGTGAAATATGGCCACTATTTGTGTTCCCAAATGTAGATGTGATGAATGAGATGTATATCAGATGATGTTTGTATGTTTAGGGGCTACAATATAGCCTCTGTGAGAGAGCAATTTTGGTGTATATGTGCTGCAATTTAATGAGTCTTGACTTGCTTTCAGCATCTTGCAGCATGACTTTTTATATTTGCATATCCATGACCATTCCAACCTATGACAATAAAAATATTTTTATTTTTTACATATTTGATTGTGGATTGTTGTGCAAGTAATTCTAATGCCTTCCGTTGCTTTTGCAATATAATGCATAACTCTTGAGGGGGTGTGAAAGATCAAAGGCTTGGACGGGCTGTAACTTGCGATTTTAGCCATTGCAAGGAATCGGAGCCCTAACCCGGTCGGAGCCCGCAAAAAGATGCTGATTGAATAGAAAAATAACTTACTGGTTCCATTAGGGACGACCGGATCTCCGAAGGGCTCAATTGAATGAGGCCCAATGTGCGTACAATGATGTGTAACTAGTGTAAAGTGTTCAGGAATATCTTGACTACTTTGGGAGTAAAGAGTTAATTAAGGTAACTGGGCAGGGTTTATAATTAAAACTTTTAGACAATCTGATACTGGGTCACACAACTGTCAGCCACTTGACTGGCTCCAGCTCCATATTACAACATCTATTATGTGCAAGACTTTAACATTGTTTTTACCCTATATAAAAAGTGCATGAAAATCAAAATCAAAATATGTTTGGTATTTTTAATTTCTGCAATCTGTATATATATATATATATATATATATATATATATATATATATATATATATATATATATATATATATATACAAGTGCTGCTGGCACTGGGGAGCTACAGTTCATTGAGGGAACTATGAATGACAACATGTACTGTGACATACTGAAGAACAGAGCACCCTCCCTTCGGAGACTGGGCCGCAGGGCAGTATTCCAACATGATAACAACCCCAAACACACCTTCAAGACGACCACTGCCTTGTTAAAGAAGCTGAAGGTAAAGGTGATGGACTGGCTAAGCATGTCACCAGATATAAATCCTATTGAGCATCTGTGGGACATCCTCAAACGGAAGGTGGTGGAATGCACGGTCTCTAACATCCACCAGCTCTGTGATGTCATCATGGAGGAGTAGAAGAGGACTCCAGTGGCAACCTGTGAAGCTCTGGTGAACTCCATGCCCATGAGGGTTAAGGCAGTGCTGGAAAATAATGGTGGCCACACAAAATATTGACACTTTAGGCCCAATTTGGACATTTTCACTTAGGGGTGTACTCACTTTTGTTTCCAATGATAATGATAATGGCTGTCTGTAGAGTTATTTTGAGGGGACAGCAAATTTACACTGTTATACAGGCTGTACACTTACTACTTCACATTGTAGCAGAGTGTCATTTCTTCAGTGTTGTCGTCACATGAAAAGATATAGTAAAATATTTACAAAAATGTGAGGGGTGTACTCACTTTTGTGAGATACTGTATATATATATATATATATATATATATATATATATATATATATATATACACAAAATGTATTAGTATCAATACAGGCACCAATAAGCAAACATTTTAAACAACACTAAACACCATGCATTAACCACCACTTAATAGATAGATTGGGTTTTGAATTAAATAGACTATGTTGGGGAACTCAAACCCTTCTGCCTGATACTGGTGATTAAATTAAAGTAGTATACCTATCTCAATGTGTTGTATATATAAAAAATAGAGAGAGAAATATCAAAATCTTGAAATGCTCCTTTCTCCTCAGTCAGGCAAAAAAAATAGGAGTAAATTGGTAGATTTTACTTGTTTCTGCTTTCATTGTCCACCAATCTCCTGCCAAGTCTGGCACCATGTGATAGTGTGCAACGCCATACCAGAGAGACGTATCAGTGGTGCCAGGGAACCACGCATCTGGTGCATACAGATTTAACTGCAATGGTTGTGAATTACTGTGTGAAATTTCTACAACCTATTTGAAGAAAAATATGCCAATTGGTTAATATATTACACAAAGGTTAATTTAGATTATACAAAGTGTATTCAAAATAATAATAACATTGAATAAAATACTAAAAACTAGCAAAAAATCACTAACCAACTGTATAGTATAATTAAGAATAAAACTAAAAGTTATGACTTTTCAGTCTAATTTAGCATACATATTCACAATTGTAATATTTGTGCATATACATATAACCTATCATCCTAGATTAAGCAATAATAGATCTCTCTTGGGTGTAACGAACAACTAAGTAAATCATAAAATATATTTAATGCATGTTTGTAATTTGTTCCTTTTCTTATAAGCAATGCAAAGTGTAAGACTGAATACTCATAGTTAACACATACTGTTTGACACGCTTGGAACAAAGGTTTTTACAAGACTAGCAGTCTGTATCTAAAGGAAAGTGCCAGACTTCTAAGTTTTTAAGTTATTCTGAAAAAGCATTAAAACTAGCCATACGCTGTTTTAGCCATTCAATATGAACATTAATATGAACATTAATCATTCCTGAGACAATCAACACCATGTTTGCTGTATGCTTATGCAAATGAGTTTCTCCTGAATCTGTTTTAAGTGGTAATTAAGATTAAAGTCTGATTGTCTATCTCTGTGGTAGCAAAACCAATACCCCCAAAGGTTATCATGCAGTTAGAACCTCCACCCACCTTTATCTAGCACTCTAAGGCCCCATTCAATTTAGCAAATTGCAATTACAGATTCCCGTAATGGAGCCTGTAAAATGTACTGATATTTAATTGGCTACATTTTGCTACTTGCAATCCATTTGCGAGTTACAGGCTCAAAATCACTGTGGTTGTAGAAAACGTAACTCCGTTCTATCCACTCCTTTGTTGTTTCAAGCCGCAAATGTTCGACAATTCCACAAGCCCGCAATTTCTATCAAACCCGTCAATGGCAAATGTATCAGCAATTTCTACGAGTACTAGATAGGACTCACAAGTGGGTTAAACACCTGTTTGTAGCACTGTAAAAGCAGATATAAACACCCTACTGTACTTTAAAATACTGGGAAAGCAATGAAAGACATTAGAATTAATTACACAATAGTGTCAAGCTCCCAAATCTGCAATAAAATTATTATTTTTTACGTTTTATTTCTGTGTTATATCAGTCTTGGCAATCAAGGAGTCTACATTGCTGGATTGCGAGTCTGACCGCATATTGGACTTCTAAACACTAATTGATTGTAGTTTAAACTCCATGTTTTTCTGACGTCATGATGATGGTCTCATTTACTATTGGCTCTGTCTAAATTGTAACTTACGGGCTTGCTTAATTGATCATTAGCCATATAATTGCGTGCTTGAGTCATCTGACTACAGCTGGAATTGTAACACATTTTTAACCCGCAGACATGCGGCCTGTATGAAGGTAATTATGGACTTGCAATTGAATGGGAGCCCAGGTTGCAAGTTAGTATAAGGAGCTACTCCGGGTGTTTCTGTAGGACCCTTATCAGGGTACAGGATGCTGTAAAGAACAGCAGGGAGACCTTTTCTCCCTCCTCCAAACCGTCTCTGGAATGAAACTCAAGAATAGCCTCCAGCAGTGACATCACCACTGAGAATGCTAGGAGCTTCTAACTGACTGAGCTGTCAATCACAGGCAGCTCCAGGTCCCCTCCAATCAGTGAGATGCAAGAACAGCATTTGGGTGGGACATCACCAATGCTGTTTGCGAACTCATAGCGAACTCCATACACTCCATTTTAATGTGTAGCAACTGCTGTAAACCCTGCTTATTACTAATGCAAAACACTGGTGGATGGCTATAAAGAGGATGTACATTTGTATTTTATTTTCACTGCTCTATCTGTATGGGAAGAGCAATTTGGAACACCTTAGTGGTCCTTTGAGGTAAAATCTGGAGCAATAACTAGACTAAAGGCAGCTGAGATGAAGCAGGAGCCAGTTGTTACTGTATGACTTTAGCCATCATGCCAGTCATTGTGCATACATGAATTTATTAAGATGTTTAAATAACTAGTCCCTGAGCTAATTTAGTCCTAGTGTCTCTCACCTCTTGCCATTCACTAGAATTAAAACGGAAGAAAACATAGAAGGATGGATTGCATGAAGAGCTGTATGATCCCAAACCACTTTCTTCTGGATGGACGATCTCTGCTTCTATGATAATCAAGGATCTTCTCAACCTTAAACTCCTGTTCATCAATGACAAGGTTAACTGGGAAAATTTTCTTTGGGCTGGTAAATATTTTGATTCCAGAGAAACATAAAATACAAGATAAGTGTAGCTGGAGACAGAAGGACATTTGGTTTACACCCTGCAGGATCTTGTAGTGTCCAGCATATTTTTAAGTGAATATTCTTGGTTGGAAACCAAAATGTATCTCTTATTTGGAAGGAAGGTGCAAGGTACTTATATTTAACAGAAACATTATCCTTGGGGTTTACAATCTTGGCAAGTGAGACTTGGATCCTCTTTTAAATATTATCTTGAAACTTGTGGATTCACACAGTAGCGGGAGGAACCTTAAAGAACATTGAGAACATGGAAAACTGTTTGGAATGGTAACTGTGAAGACTGTAGAAGAGTTAAATAGCCCCTGTTAAAAACATGTGACATGGGGAAATGTAACTCCACTTTTTTTTAATCCCACTTATGCCCCCTTTGATAAATATGTGAATTGTTGGTTCTCTTGGTAGCCCCATTCACCATTCACAAACATGGTACAGCTGGGATACTCTGACAGAGACAAGGCTAACTCTAGTGGTAACCAGAAGATTAATATTCCTGATAAAGGGCTACTGTGTAAAAAAAATATATAAGTATCAAGTTTATAAACCTTGATCTAATAACATCATTATGCAAGGAAGAAGCCATTAAACTAATTTTTAATAAAAAAATAAGTTTGATGCCTCTGCTGGATCATGGAGATGTCCATAATTATTTTGTGGAAGTTTGTTTGTGAGGGGCATTTATATTTATTGAGAGTAAATGTTGCAACTATTGATGCAAACTTCCTTCTTCTTGGTCTTTGAGGGAAGAACATACTTGTATTATGGTCATATTAACAGCCCTATCATCAATACAGGGGACACAAGCAAAAACAACTGTACCAGTGGGAGTGTTTGACCCCTCCTTGAAGACCTTCTCAGACTGTCTGAGATAAATTCATCAATAGTTTGATTATATGACTTTGACAATGGGTATACATTTCTTCTGGGAGTTGTGTGAAGCTTGCAATCTAAGAGTTACTTTGCGTTAGTACTTGAGGTGAGGGACAAGCTTGAGTAATAGATTTATATAGGGCAGGGGTGGGCAAGTTCTGTCCTGGAGAGCTTCACACAGGCCAGGATTTGAAGATATCCTTAATGTGCACAGGTGAGTGAATCTGGATGACTGAAGAAGCGATTGACTCACATGTAATCGGCAGGCATATCCTCAAATCCTGGCCTATGTGGGGTTCTTCAGGACCAAACTTGCCCACCCCTGATATAGGGAAATGTCTAATACAGTCTGAACAGAAATTGAAGATGGGTGAAGCAGAGTAATGTAGTGCATTTGACCCTCTCCTCTCAGGATATGGATTTGAATTGGATTAGGTATAAACTAGGTAGAAACCAGATTTATTACAAGCCTAAAGCTGAATGAAATGTCAAGCTGATAAATCACAAAGCCAATAATTGGTTCATGACTGTAATATTTCTTTAACTGGAAGCATCCCATAGAGTGGGGTGAATATGTTGATTCAAGTATGCAAGAAACCAAACTTTGAATTTATACACATTGTTTAACATACATAGTAGTCAGATAGGACAGATTGTGGTGCTCTACGTAGTGTTTTTAGGAGAAGGAGATTTACAAATATTTCAACCTTTTTGAGAGCTATTTGAGCAACCTAATACTCACAATATTTTGCAGTATGAATAATTATTTGGAATACATTTCCCACTCTGTAATACACTTTAATTTACTAGTGCACCTTTTTCTTTCTTTCTGGATTATATTGGAAAATATCTGTTTCAGAAAGGCTTTTACTGATCTATTTAATTGCCAAGAAAACAATACGTTTTTTTATTATTTTATTTAGGCTTTTTCGAGGTCCAGGTTTTTAAGATCTGCTTATTGTTAAATGCAACAGAACACATGGAGCCCGCAAGTTATTTTGCTATTCAATTGGCGTCATATTGCGGGCTCTGGGCTGCGATTTATTGCGATCCAGTGCGATTTTTAAAATCACTAGTTAATGACCCTTTTAAAGCCTTTGATCTTTCACGGCCGCAAGACTTCCGAACACTAAAATTGCGAATCGCTATTCAATTGCTCTGATTCTCCCTCACTAACCACTCCGTCAAGCCCACAAATGGCAAATGTTGAACCACAAGTTACTGCTACCAAGGAGGTCTCGCAAAGGGCTTAATGACGGGTCCGGAGCACTTTTAAAGCAAATAAAAAAACAATACTGTACTTATATTAAAAGTTAAAGTGATGTTAGGTCTTAGAATTAATAGCACAACATTATCAAGCTTGCAAATCTTCAATATAAAATACTTTATTTCATGTGTAATTTCCGTGATATATCGATCCCGGCAATCAATGTGTTAATACATATAATGGCTTTATCAATATTGCATTATATCTGGAATGTGGGTCCGGTTGGAACTAGTAATTCAAGCCTGTAGGACTTCAATGAAAAATGGTGGTTGGATTTTAAAGTCCTATGGACTTGAACCTTGAGTCACGACCGGACCCAGATTCCATTGTCTGTTTCTAACTGGGAGTTACGGCCTTGCATCAGCGATTATGTTCAAGCCCACAAATGCTGCTTTCGATAGCATGGCTTGCAATGTGCACTATCGGGTCGGGACTTGTGGGCCCGGCCAATTGAATAGCACCATAAGTTGCGGCCGCTGCTGGCTTGCAGCAGGCCCGCAATCATATGGACTACTCCAATTGAGTTGCGGCCTTTCAGTTGAATCGGGCTCAATATGTGTCAATAAACTTCAGATCTGAATAAAGGATTGAGCCACTCCACAAACACTCAAAATTCTGCAAAGCACAATCGCTTACATAGTTTTAGAGGCAGTTTTTTTTTATCTCTATAATGTTGTAGTTGCCCATTCCTGATTTGGGATAATAAATTCAGTATAGGAGATGTGATGCAAATCATGTTTGTTCTTGAAAACAGACCTGCCACTTTTAAAACTTTTTATTGGGGAAGAACGTCATAAGCAGGCCACAGGCCTGGAGCCCTATTCTATTCGAGCAATGTTAGTTGCGTTGCTACCTAAGATCGGCTACATTAAAAGCGTATTCAAAGCATTTCACTCTCAAAATTACGGATCCGACCTGGCGTCCGAAAACCATGCTCTTGTCAGTAGTAGTGAAGGCATTTTCTTGCTGCACCACAGCAATAGGAGCCAATGGAATATGGCAATTGGAACAGTGATTGGCAGGGATACATTAGATATTTGCGAGATTCGCGCCCCAGCGCTGACTGTGTTGTAGATTTTGACAATTCAGCACACAGGTCCCAGGAGTTGGAGGTTTTGTCATCTATAGGGAGTGCAGGAACATTTATACATTGGAGTGCAGGTTTATATTATTTTACTTATTATAGATAATTAAATACTACTTTACACTTAATTTTACAATACAAATAAATACTGATATCACATAATATTCATACACATAGGGTAATACTACACATATTTACACTTATAGCTAGGCCACACCATCCACCCCACCGCCCCATCCTATACCCAACATATAAAAAAATACATCCTTTTTTTTACATCAACGATATATACACATACACTTTGTATTATTTATCCATATATTTTTTGTTGGTTAGAGATGAAGGTAGGAGAATGGAGGGGAGAGGTGGGGAGAAGAGGAGGAAGAGAGGAGGACAGGTGGAGAAATAGGAGAGAGAAGGAGCCCTGGAGTAGATGGGCGGGGGCGGGAGGGTGTGAGTGGAGGGGAGGGAAAGAGAGGTAAAGATTCCCTCATAGTAATAGGTACCCTTAGTTCAGGGTCAAAGGGTGGGGGGAGTGGTGGGAAGGGACAGGCCTTAGGGTCAGAGCAAGGAGGTTCAGATCTCTGTGCTTAGTTTGGAGGAAAAGAGGCTGGAGGCAAACACAGGCCCCCTAACTACAGGCATGTATGGGCCCGTGCCAATATCATTACGGGGGTAGGAAGGTTAAGTCCAGGCCCAGGTCATAGGCCTGGAAGTAGGTAGCGGCTGCAGTCACTGAGGTTGGTTTTGCAGATAGGGATGTGAGGTCTGTAAGGCATCTTAACGATGACAGCTGGGCAAAGGTGAGGAGGAAGATGGAAAAGAGGCCAGAGCAGTCAGAGCTCCAAGTGTTGGCCCCAAAGTGACTGTCCAGTACAACAAGTGGGAGAGATTATTAAAGGAAATTATGGCCTAAGGAAGCATCCCAGGACCTACAGGCCTGGTGGCAATACAGATCCTCCTTGCCAGTTGAATATTATATACACCGACATACACCCTTATGTCCACCACACACACATAAACAAAAATGACTCCCATGGCAATGCCGCACAGAATGAGAGTGAGATGTCAGCTCAGATTTTAATAGGGATAGATATCAAATCCAGGAAGCTGGTGAGCAGCATCATATGTGTGACAACAAGCCTCATCAAATACCAGATAGATATACATTTATGAAACATTAAATTGAGACTACAGGTATGGGTGTGGCCACTGCAATATATGCTGATACCTAGACTGTATTGATTGATATACACTACTGTGTACTTGCCTATCAGGGTGCACCTCTCTGCAACATGTCAGCAACTATTGTTGAAACATGCTCACAGATTGGTTAGTATGGCACAATGTGCAGCAAGTTCTGCAGGGTATGTATATACATGAGTTGCAGATGCTAGGCTGCGGCACAAATCAAGATATTGTTATGGGCCAATAACAAACAAGATCATAATACAAAACAGTGATCACACAGTGATCACACAGGAGGCTTAATGGGGAGATGAGGAGGCACAACCAGGGCACTCCAGGCGGTGAAGAACCAGACTGTGCTCAAACAGCTCAGCGTGGACATCACTCTGCATTCTCTGGTTCCCAGCACTGCCTCCTCCACCCCAGAGGCCTCCCCTGTATACCCACAGCCTGGCCCCTTTCCTCCCTCCATACTTCCACCTCCACCAGTTCTGCTGCCTTCAGGGGGGATACGTCCCACTGCTAGCCCCCAAACTAGGGACTAGGCACAGTGGCACCAGGGGTGGGGGCCTTGTTTCAAAGCGGAGGAGGGGCTACACATAGTATTTGACCTTCTCAACAACACACCTCAGTGACCATCTATAGGTCCAAGCGGTAACATAATCTAGCCTGGTAACAGAGTAGAGGATCATGGCCTATGTGATGGTGATATTTTTGTAGGGTTACTTTTAATATTTTGCCAATTAATGGCCACTGAGGAATACTGTTGAGAAGAGATGGTGCAGTCCCTATATTTGTTTTTCACTAAGTAATAATCTTCATTTTTTATTTTTTATTTTTGGCACAATTCAGGTCCATGAAGGCATCATCTTCATGTGCAAGCAGTGCTACCAAATACTGTGAGTGATATATATACACAGTGGCTATCATATAGCCATTCCATCAATGACATCCCCCCAGCCAAATAATTTCACACACCATTAAGTAAACAAATATCATATTTAATTACAAATGTTTGTTGTTAAGTTTAACCTACCATACCAATGCAGATATGGCCTGGGATTAGCAAAGTCTTACAATGCACTGTTATTCCAAGCCAGTAGGAACACATGCATTATTTAACCATGTCATCCCCTCATCAATATGAGAACAGATGCCTTTGCCTTATGTAAGTAAAGGACATTATGGCTGCAGACGTTTGCCTCCTCTCAGTATTAATGGGTACATTATCAGACATCATGATATCATATAATTCAGTTATACTCTGATATGCCAGATGAATGTGATGTCAAGGGGATACAATCTCATAGAGACATAGTGCTAGTACTCTGGCCCCACTGACTATGGTCGCAGCTAAACATTCCTTGTGAGATGCAACATCATTACTAATGTTGATGGCAAGTGATTTCTCATGACAGATACAGAACGGTTTGCACTGCTTGTTGATGAAGTTCAGGTAAGTTAGTTTATTGCAGTTACACATTTTTTGGTTTGTTTTTTTACTCCTCCACTGCATTTTGTAGCTTATAACCATCATTTTTTTTCATTTTTGTTTTTCTGAATGTGTGTAATTGATATGGATTTTATAATCCATGATTTTCATCATCTGTGTAATGGAGCAGATGAAGACATGATGTATGTGCTATGCACATTACTGGTTACTTCTATTATATGAAGTTTTGAATGATGATTTTATTCATATGATTACTGTGGTGTAATGACCACATGTGACCCTAGTAGATGCTATGCATCATTATTAGTATATAATATTACAGCTACCCCTTTAGTGCTGCACTGTCTCTTTAACTGCAGCTTCAGCTGTCAGCAATGGTTTTAAAACCATTTGTAGATGCGATTAAGCGCCTGTAAATTTTTCTTCGATTTTTCCCATTTACGGCTCATGATTTGAGATAGATTTGTCTGATTAAAATATGTTTTTGGTGTTTTTGGTCTTTTGCAATTTTTCCACGATGGGTAAATAGAATAGTTATGGAAATTTACTTTGAACATAAACGTTGTAATTTGAGTTATATGGTTATAGAATAGGGCTAATAGTCTTTAACGTTATAATAGATTAACATGGGTTCAATACATGCATGCAGTCCAGTGAACACTGCTTTTAGTTCTTATTGCATGTAACATAACATTACGTCTACTTAAGGAAAGTATTTCTACATTATTGTTATAACATTCCAATTTTTCCAATTAATAGGGATGGGGGAGGGAATAGGAAAAATGAGGATTCTGTAAACTGTAAGGGAGATGGATGTGAGGGTTGGAAAGTTGGAGAGGTGTTTAACAAGAAGGACACGTCAGTCTCAGTGCTCACATTGCATATCCTAGCAATGAATAGCCGTACTGTTTGCTGTAGAGACATTAGTTAAGTAAACCAAAAAAAAAAGGATAATTTTCTGTGCACAAACATTCATGTTTATACCAAAATGTCAACAGTCCTTGCCATGGATATGGTCCAGTTCATATAAGAACTTTTATAAGCGGCATATTTTGTCGCGTTTGAAGATATCTTTAAATTACTTATGGTGTGAGACATACAGTGGGGCATAGGTCCTTCATGCTAGGGTATGGGGCATCAATATTACATGGTGTAAGAGAATGTATATTTTGTTAAAAGTGCGACAGTTAAAAACCAGTAGGGCGGTCAATAAATGTGATAACCAAGCTGATCAAAAGTAACCAATGAGCTTTGGGGCTACTAAGACGCCCTTCTGTTTCTGAGTTAACAGATTCTTTTTTTTGTATGCATGGTTTATATATTATTCCATATGTAGATGAGACTAGCCTCTTGGAGGTCTCCTAGGTCTGAATTAATTACAGAAATTTGGAAAGCGTTAAGGTAGAGAAATTTGGGCAGAGTATTTTCACCATGCAAAAAACTTTTATTTTATTTCTTTGTTTAAATTCTCACTGCTCCTGCTTCCTAAATATAATTAAAATGTATATATATATATATAATATAAAATTAATTATGGGTCAAAGCTTTCATGGGACAGACATACTGCTCCATAGTGCCAAAGTGACTAACTTTAATTTTGCAATTTTTTGTGTCCCCCCAGTTCCTATGCCTCTGAGGGGCCTATTCTATTGGCCAGATCATACATTTAAACACACTTAAAACCATTCTTAAAATTGAAATATATTCTATTAGCTACTTGCATTCCTATTACGTTATGAGTTACCTGCCCACAATCACTATGGGTCAACCAAAGACGCAAAATTGTGATTACAACTACACTGGTTTTAGCAGAGCTTGAACATTATAGGCACTAATTAATTAAAGTTACACAAAATTTATATTCTATTAGACCCGTGAGTCTAGCTCGCATATTAAGTCTGACCCAGAAGTAGAAAAAGTATCAAGTTTCTGTTAAAAATATTACGAGTACTAAATATGACTCGCAAGGGCTTTTTCAAACACTTATTAGAGCTGTAGCAGCAATACTGTACTTTAAAAGTGTGGGAAGGTATGAAAACACATTATAATTAATTGCAGTACAGTCTCAATTAAAAACTATTATTATGAAAATAAAAAATATTTTTAACTGGTATTTATGTGTAATATAGATGCTGGGACTAGAACAGATGCTCTAATACATTTTATAGAGTTCTAGAGTGCTGGATTGTGAGCCCGATTGGCAAATATTACTTACTGGACTTGAATAAAGTCCTTACCTGCAGCCCTATTAAATTAGAAGCCCCTAGCGGCATCGGGAAGCTTGCAGTGGCTGTGGGCTTTAAATTTGGCCGAATTACATAGCTATTAAGTTAGAACAGGCTGCAAGTTACAAGCTTAAAACGATAATCCGTAAACCATTTGTCGACCATTGGATGTGCGGCCTTTAAAGTGATCAATCAGTCAAACCCATAATTACGGGTTTAGATGAAGCCAATCAAAACAGAGATTGTCAGCATTGCGTCACAGGAAAATGGAGGTTGGATTTCAAAATGTTACAGGGTTCAATTACGAGTTACGATCAGGGCCACATTCCAGATATAATGCAGTATTAATAAAGCCGTAAATATGATAATCTATTACCTGCAAGTTACATTATATGTATTAACACATTGATTGCTGGGATTGATATAACACGGAAATCAAAAATGAAATAAAGTATTTTATTGGTCAGATTTGTGAGCTTGAGAATGTTGTGCTATTAATTCTAAGACCTAACATCACTTTTCTTTTTAATAACAGTACAGTATTGAGTGTATATGTGCATTTAAATTGCTACAGATTGGACTTTACCCCCCTTGCAAGTCCTCTCTAGCACTCGTTGGCTTTTTGGCTCCATTTGCGTGTTACAGGGTTGAAGGCAAGTGAAATAGTTGCAATTTCAGAGCATGATTGGAAATGTAGAGGTTACGGGCTTGAGAGAACAAAGGATTTGCGGCTGCGAAGTTTCACGTTCCACGTCCTGTAGGCTTTTTTCACTCCAAACCTGCAGATCGGCAGCGGCTTGCTTTACGGTGCCAATTTAATAGCCATAAGTCTTACTGACTACATTACAGGCTATGGTTTTACATGTTGAGGAAATTTAATAGGGCTGCTGGTTTCATTGCCACTATGATTTTTTGTGTGTCTAGTATCTCTTGTGTCTTGTTTAAGGGAAGTACCCGTCATGATGTCATTAAACAGAGTGCTGAGATGGTTCAGATGGAGTGAATGAAAATGTTTTTAAAAAAGCCAGATAAAACCTTCAACTCCTGGGGCTTCATGCCATAATTTGCAACCTTATTAAATCATGGTGTAATAATAGTTAAAAATTACAAGCTGGATTATTTATTTTCTACAATGTCTGATTCAGAAGTGCAGTGCAAGAATGCCCACTCACAGACAGCAATCTCCTCACTGTGTGGTTGATGAGCTTATGGCTGATGTCTCTCTAACTCTTCCCTAACTTTGGATGCACTATTCAAGGGACCATCATTTCCGGGAAGTAGAAAGCAGATAAAGTTTCAATAAGAATAGCAAGGAAACAAAAAGCTATTTTTGAGTGCAAGTTTTTGGATAGTGAGATACAACTCATTCACAATAATAAAAATGGGCCTAAAGAATACAATTTGGTGTCAGCAAATGGTTAGAAAAAAATGTAATCTATGAGGGGTAATTACTTAAGCATTGTGGGTGCATTAAACCCAGCTGCTTAGCTCATTGTGCTATTTATTAAAGCCATTTTCTCCTGTAACAACAAACTCAATGTGGGTCTATTGCCAGTTATTATGAACGGAGTATTTAATGGGCGTGTTGAGGAGTGTTAGGGGTGTGTTATGTTCTGCATACCATGAAAATCCAAGTTCTCAGAATCTACTAAATCTCATCCTGCTTTGCAAATATAATGAAATAGCCTACAATGAATAACATTGCAAATGAATTGTATTATAATACAAGGCAAATATACAGATATTTGTGTATTTGTGACTGCTCTTTGTCACACATGCTCATTTAGAAGCAGCATTTACCACTTAAAGCAGTGAACTAAGTGGATTGAGAGAAATTGAAGTATTTGCAACTCAGACGGTGAGTTTTACTGAATACTCAAATAGTTCACAGCTGCTGCTGTGCTGCTGGAGCCTTCTCTTCCAAAGATGATGGGTCTTCTCAGCAAAAGCGAGACTATAATATCTATTGAGAAATTTAATTTACTACGAAGCAACACATTATTGTCCACTATCCTTTAAAGGGTTTTCAGAATGAGGTATCATTATATTTCTTTCTCACTATCCTTTTAGGCTTTTCTCATCAGATTTGTAATCAATTGAGCTATTTTTGTTCTAACTGAAAATGTATAGTCATTGCCTTACAGATACGATAGGATAGTGGGACTCAGGTCTGTACTTTTTGGTCTTCTATACCCACTTTATGATTGCAGCATTAGATTATAAAATGATTGGATGAGAAAAATCAATATTTTATTATGGTCCTAGATTTACACGATGAAAATGCTTCCTCAGCCACCTCCCTCCCATAGATCCTATGGCCCTTTTCACTGCCAATGGACGGGCGGCGCTCATATTCAGATGGAACAGTGCTTGGCGCATTACTTGGTTGGATCTTATTTATTGGAACGCAGGTGCCAAGTGCCCGTGGGATGGCAGTTGGCACCTCCTTTCTCCCTGCCTGTGCCATCTGTTCCTCAGGAAGCTCCTTGCACAGTGACAGCACTGGCAAAGCCATCCAATTCCTGGAACTGAGGCAAAAGAAAAGAGCACTTCTATATACACAGGGTGGCACAGGACCGCCCCCACCCGAGTAGGGGGCATGGAGAAACACAACAGAAGGCTCATCTTGCCCCCCAGCCATCGTTACAAACTGCATTTGCATTTTATTTATTTGTATACAGGATAATCATTTATCTATGGAACATCTCATTCACACACAGGCATCCTGTTAACGCAAAACAAAGGTTATCAGACAACAAGCAGCCCATCATGTGAAGTGCTGTGGATCAGCCCAGCAGGCTGTCACCAGAAGGGTTTTAAAGCCTGTAAAATGTTTGTACAAGGGAGCAGAGCCAAGCTTCTCACAGCCAGGGACCCAAGCCTTTCCCTCTGCACAGAGACAGGCACTTAGGAATGGATTGTGTGCTGGGTATGTTCTGAAAACAGAAAACATGCACAGTCAGAGCAGTGCTGCACACATTTGAAATGTCACTGCTCTTATTTGTCCACTTTCAGATTAGTGACAGAGCAGAGCCTATGTAGTAAAGCTAATTACATCCAGTAATTAATAGGAAATAGACTGGACACTGATATTCTCTTTTAGTCTGCCACAGTACTATTACAACCCTACCGTAAGTGAGGGATAGTGTCTAAACGTGGATTCCAGTGACAAATAAATACTAACTTCATTAATTGTGCCATTAGGCAATTCCCTACTGATTGAAAAGATGTTATTCAATGTCACTTGAAAAAAGCTGAAATTTGGAGCCCAGAAACTCCACCAGTTTTGGCTCAACTCAGGAAAATGAAGAGATGGAAGAGAGCACTGAGTACATGGACAAGAGGTTTCTCCACCCATGTAATGATCTCTGTGTGGGAGACTTTATCATCTATTAAGTACAGCTCACTCCTTGTTTATAGGATTGATGAGTGGTGCATGACTGTTAATTTAGCAAGTTTTCTATCAGGTACATGAAAATCACTTATTCACTAAGTGAAGAGATTCAGTAGTGATATATGTGATTTCACTACTAAATTCACAAATCCTGTTTTGAAACCACTCCATTTGCTTTCTCATTGTACTTTAATCTCTAATGTCGAATATGGCACATACTGTCACAGCACAGTTCAACAACAGAGAATTCCAACCTCCTCCATCAAAGCAGTTAGTAACACAACAAGTTCAACATTGAATACTAATGGACCCATACTGACACTGCAATGGGAGACCCTCACTGTCATGGCATTCCCTTCACTACCTGTTGGGTTGTTTAGTCATTCAGGTGGGTCTGACTTTCCATGACCCTATGGACTGCAGCATGCACACCTGTCAGCCACTGCCCTTCTGAACTCACTGAAGCTCATGTTCATTACTTCAATGACCTCATCAGAGTCTTCTCTAGGGAATCCTGTCTTCTCATGATATGGACAAAATATTTGAGCTTGAACATTTTGGTTTGATTTCCAGTAGTACTGATTTAGAGTTTAAGGCACTCTAAGCTGTTTTCTCCAACATCACAAACCGAAGGTGTCAAGTGTATGACTCAGCCATCTTTATGATCCAGCTCTCACATATGTATGCTACTACTGTGAATACCACAGACCTTTTGTTTTGTGTAATATCTTTCCTTCTCAATTACTTGTCCAGACTAGCCGTAAAAAACATCTTTATATTCCACGGCTGGAGTCGACTTCTGCTGACATCTTTCAGCCCAGGACTACCTGGTGTAAGTCAAATATCCTTTATTCCATTCTAACTCCTAATCTTTGTACTGCACCCTCTACACTACAAGGGCAGTTGAGCCAAACTCAAGAGTCACCTAATCCCAATCAAACACCCAGTCTAGACTGAATCCTATACACTGTTACAATGTAATACAGACAAAAATCATATACCTAGTATTGTAAATCCCAGATCTGAATGCTGGTTTCAAGTTTATTTATCTCCCTATGTTCTTACAATAGTAGATATAACCACCATTACAAATCTACATCATATACGATTGGAATCTCATTCTTATCCAATAGTGGCTCACTCTCCATGCAATGTCAACTATGCACAGTGGAATGAAAGCATGATCAGTCATTTTTTATTAGGGGACGCTACCCCACTTTTATTGTATCGTATGTTGCACAGCATAAACCATAATAGTTTAAATGGTGATCATCCACCGTTTGAAGTACTGTGTTATTCACCATTGGATATACCTATATATATTGTAAATGGGGTAATATGTCTTCAGTTACAAACATAAATTCTATATCTATGTCTCATTTGCATTTCATACTACATCATTTTAATTTTAAAATGGAACAACTATGAAATGTACTCAGATACACATCAACAATTTAACATATGCTTTTTATACCCTTCTACAGAAATGTCAAATTATATTTTTTTTTTTTTTGGTTTCTTTTTCTAGTATCCACAAAATTGCATGTTACATGTGCTTGATTCTACAGCTTGTCACTGCATTCACTGTACTCTATATCACACCAGAGTAACTTTTGGCTGATATGAGTGAATTAATCTGTAGTGAATTATTTTGTAACTACAACACAAGATGTTTAAAAAAAATTCAGTATTAAGAAATATGTATGTATTTATTTGCATTGTTGTTTTGCAGGTTTCCACCCTAAAAACAGCAGATGGCATATCATCTTTTCATTGGTGAACAGTGAAATCTCACACAGATTTGTTTGTCTAAGAAATGCTACACTTTTGAGCTGCATAGCAATGCAGGGACAGATGGCAATGGACTATGAAGAACAGATAGGTGTCTACTGAAAACAAAAGACACACAGATTTGACTTTTGGTCCAAAATAGTCTAGGTGGTGGTGAGAAGGTGAAATACAAGTGTGAAAAAGGAAAACTTACCACTTCATCCACTCACACCAATTTATGCACTTAGTGAAGCTGCCCCAATGCCCCATCATATGATTTCAGTACATTTGGAATTTTCGGCAGTTTAAATATTCTCAAAGTTTGCTTTTAAATTCTTCATTGTTTTAACTAAAAAGAATTGAAGCCTTATTAAAAGTTCTATTTTACTTTATATATAAATTACCTACACTTTTTAAACAACGATGCAAGTAGAATAGTAGCCAAAACTTGACCCCTTAATTGCCATATTATTTACTAAATGCTCATAAAAGTATGGTTCTTCTACTCCCTTTAGATTGTAGGTCTGTGAGTTTTCAATCATAGTAAAAAAAAGGGGGGAATCAGTGAATAAATCCAATGGAGAAAAAATGTCCTAAATTAATAATGCAGGGGATACAAATATATATCACACTATAGACAGGAACTAAGGTAAGCAGTGTTAAGAATATATAATGGGAACAGAGAGAAGAGAAACAGAAAGTACACCTTTATATGTAAACTTAGATCATCCTCCAGCATAGCATCCAAAGTATATAGCTGCAAAAAGGGGTGTGTACACGATAAAACAAATATAACTTTTATTTTATGTAACGGAGCTGGAACACGCAGTCCAATATCTCCGCTGGTATATGGTAAAATACCCAAGAGGCACTACAGTTTCACCATCCCCAACCTCACATATTGGACGACACGCAATAGGGAGTCAAATGAATACTGACTTTATTTTGTTATGTGCAGAAATATTTATACACATCTCTTCCCACAGGCAATCCACATCCCCCATAGTTGGCCACACAATACACATAAAGAGAACAATAGGTCGGTCACACCTCCCTGGCAACTTGATATAATCAGACATGGATTAGATCATCCTTCTTTGTTCTTATCTGAGAATGAAAACACTTTATACAATCGATTCCCTTATCTCTGAAGTCTCTGTAATAGGATTATCTATTAGCCTAGGTCTGCAATAGTCTGGCTAATATTCTGCAGAGCATAAACCAACATACATATAGTAGGATCATATTTTAACCATAATAATAATCATAAAACAGGGTAAAACAGTGATGGGTTCCGTTACATTTTACATCCATAAAAATAAATCATTCAATAAAATACAAGATTAATACAAAACAATTCACTGTCCCGCAAGCTATAGTATGACGTTGACTGTTAATACATAACATATAGTCTCATACTTAATTACTTCAATTTAATAAGTAGTGCTATAATCACGCGCTCGTTTCGTGTCCAGCTGATCTCTGGGGAAGCAGGACGCGAAACGTGTGTGTCAGATCAGACTCAACGCTGTCCCGCGATGATGACGTCACAAGCCGGCTACTAGAAGCTATACAGAGCATTACATACTGGAATAGGAGTTCTTGATCGTTAATGATCATTGGAGTGAGGGTAAGTGGATCTTCAGAGGGATTCATTGCAGTTAGCTGAGTGCAGGTCTTACATCTACTAGGCAGGGTCAGGGAGTAAATAGTGGTTTTCCAACCTCCACTACAACAGAGATAGATGGTGCCACAGTGTTAATTTCTTATATCCCCTGTTGATTCCACTGTACCCTCATGTTGATCTATGCCCATTATTTCTCTTTCTATATGTTCATTAAAGAATATCACTAATTATTTAGACAAATATGTCATGTGTATATTAAGATACAGGTCCAGATATCCTGCAACACCCTTATTATATGTATCTTCTATATATGATCACATTTCCAATATACTCTGCCCCAAGACATATCCTTCTAGACGTATTTTTTGGGTGTGATTATAGCACTACTTATTAAATTGATGTCATTAGGTATGAGACTATATATTATGTATTAACAGTCAATTGCATACTATAGCTTGCGGGACAGTGAATTGTTTTGTATTAATCTTAATTGTTCATATTTTATTGTATAACTTATTTTTATGGATGTAAAATAAAAGTTATATTTTATTTTATCGTGTGCACAGTCCTTTTTGCAATGATATACTTTGGATGCTATGCTGAAGATATAAAGGAGTACTTTCTGTTTCTCTTCTCTATCTGTTCCAAGAGTTTTCAATCTTGTAAGGTGCTTTGTGATAAAACACCATGGGCCTTATTTAATTGAGTAATTGTTAGTTTCTGGAGCGTGTAATGTAGCCCGTAAACTAATTTGCTATTCAATTGCCGTCTTTTCGCTACCCGGAAACAATTTGCGGGTTACAAGCTCAAAATCCCCGCAAATCTGCAGTCAAAAATTATTTTTTTACGGGATTGCACTTGAATAGGTGCCTTACTGTAGTACACAAAGCAAACTCTCTGCTATTTACACTGTCTACATTCAATGACATAAAACTGACTGACTGCCATAAAAATAGATGGCTTCCCAAGTCCAGTAGTGGGTTGCGACTTTGCTGTTCTTCTCAAGATAATATTTCTGTGTCCTATCAATCTTGGGAATCAATGAGTTAATTCATATCAGGCCACCAACATGGACTAGAACAGTATCTCCAATGCGAGTCTGATCACATATCTCTAAACGCTAATTGATTGACGTTTAACCTTTATGTTTTAATGATGCCATGATGATGGTATAATTTACTATTCTAAATTGGTAGTTACGGCCTAGTTTAACATGATCATGCCCTGAAATGCTACTTACGATTGTATGGTTTACTGTTTCGGCTTTCAGCCAGTAAATTGCGGGCTTGTTCAATTGAATCGCTTTGTAGTTGTAGCAAATTTCAAGTCCGCAGACGTATGGCCTGTATAATGTAAACTGAGGGCTTGCAGTTGAATAGGGGCACATGTACGTAGGATTTTAAACTTAAAGACAGGGCCCTTCACTTTTTTTGCCATATGTTAATAATGTGTTTTTTGTTGTACTGTACCCCTGTATTGAGCTACTGAATATGTTGGCTCTTTACAAATAAAGGATAATAATAAAAATATATTGATAAATACACTGAATTTGTCAGAAAAAGCATGTAAAAAGACAATAACGTAAATACAGTTAAATAATAGTTGTAGTTGCA
Source organism: Discoglossus pictus (assembly GCA_027410445.1). NCBI lineage: Eukaryota > Metazoa > Chordata > Amphibia > Anura > Alytidae > Discoglossus > Discoglossus pictus. Next base: position 225,899,364 of record CM050168.1, on the reverse strand, counting down.
GTATTCTTATCACATATATAGTTGTGAGCAGCAGAAAATGTTGCTAACGCTGACATCATAAAGGGGGCGTGGCTATGATGTAAGTGGGGGTGGGCCTAACACCTGATCTTAACAGAAGCGTGGCGGCCATTTGCATTTCAGAGAAAGACAGCAAAGTGAGAGAGGGAGACAGGTACAGAGAGAGAGGGAGACAGCTACAGAGAGAGAAGAAGACAGGTACAGAGAGAGAGGGAGACAGGTACAGAGAGAGAGGGAGACAGGTACAGAGAGAGAGGGAGACAGGTACAGAGAGAGAGGGAGACAGGTACAGAGAGAGAGGGAGACAGGTACAGAGAGAGAGGGAGACAGGTACAGAGAGAGAGGGAGACATAAAGAGAATTACAGAGCAAGAGCACACACAGACAGTGAGGGAGCACAAAGACAGCGCAGAGAGAGTTCACAGATAGAGTGCACAGAGAGAGAGTGCAGAGAGATTGACAAAGAGAGTGAGGGGTACAGAGACAGAGATTGCACACAGACAGCAGTGCACATAGGGTGCAGATAGAGAAAGCGTACACGCAGAGAGCATGCCCAGCCGGTACATCTACACATTATATAGTAATAATAATAATAATGCACAAGAGCATGCCCAGCCGGTACATCTACACATTATATAGTAATCACATCACATATATAGTTGTGAGCGTACGAGTTGTTGCTAACGCTGCGGGCTCGCGTAGCGAGCCAAGGCCCTCGCAAAGCGAGGGCCGCGGGCTCGCTACGCGAGTCGCGGCCCTCGCGTAGCGAGGGCACTGGGCGAGGGTCTCAGTTGCTGGCATGGAGCGCCGAAGGCGCTCCTTGCCAGCAACTGAGGACCCTTGCGAAGCGAGGGCCTCAGTTGCTGGCATGGAGTGCCGTAGGCGCTCCATGCCAGCACCTGAGGACCTCGCAAAGCGAGGGCCGCAGTTGCTGGCATGGAGCGCCAAAGGCGCTCCATGCCAGCAACTGCGACCCTCGCAAAGTTCACGTTGCAACCCAAAGAGCACGACACACACATTACGACACTCGCAAACAACATACGACACACGTTCACACACATTACGGCCTTGCAACACTCGGACGCAACTCGCGAACATTACAAAATGTAAAACACAATACATACACACAGCACATACATAAAAACCTTACCTACACCAAGAGGGAGCACCCAGGACCTCAAAAATGCCACTTAGACCTTCATTTTACTCGAAATAAAAGAGTTTAGAGACTAAAAAAAACTGTAAGCGAGAGAAAAAATGGCCGCCGAACAAAACGAAAACAAGGCTACAGCACTCTAAACTCGCAAAACACCACAAGAAACTCGCAAAACGCCACAAACGACCTACAGATATTCATACCACACAGTGCACACATTCAGCATGCTTACACAGCAGCTCCACACCACTAATGCTCCAGCAACATCAAAACAGATTGCCAGCTCTTCAACACAATGCTTCAAAATAGGTAAAGTATATTCATTTAGTAATCTATTACATATTTCAGTATTATACACCAAACAGCATTAGCTACCTTACAATTTCATTGCCGTCATTTTTTGACGGGCAATATTCTAGTTCTATATTAACCATCACATACTCAGATTGTTGTGAGTCAATGTACTGCAATGTGCGGGCACATAAAATTAGAGCTAAATATTCTGTTATAAACCAATACATATTTAGTGAGTTTTCTCCAGGCATTGAATACCATTAGAATCACAGATGAAGATATATTGTTCTGCTTTTATGGTAGCTAAGAGTAGCTAAGAGTACTCGTCTTGATAGGAACAAACATTTAGAGAATGTTACTAACTGCTCTAAAAAGAGTTCAGTCTGCAAAGAAAAAACAATTACATTTTTTTTTGCTTTCATTTTTTTACATCCAGATGTTATTGTTTTGAACTCTTTAACTGTAGAATACTTGGTCTGGCTCTTTCTCCATGTTATCCTTACAAAGGTCTAGAAGAACCATCTCTCTACATTGTGATATTGTCTTCTCACTTGATTTTAATGCAAGATTTGTCTGTTTGTGTTAAATCCAGTAATATTTGCTCTTGTTCAGCATGTTACACTATGAGGGAAGTTATACAGTGGAATCTTTATATTCGTCACTAATTCGTTCCTGAGGGAATACTAAATTGGATGAATATAGAATAAATGTTTCCACATGAATGAACTAAAATTGGAATAATCCGTTCCCAGGCCTGAATCTGATACATGAATAAAAATGTCACCAGAACTTTAACTTTACTGAGGAGCGTTGATGTCAGAAGCTGAAGAGGAGCAAAGGGTCTATTGTTTAGAAGAGGGTCACCTTCCATTATACATCAGGTAACTCCAATTCTGGTGATCAATATCTTTTTTGTCCCTTTCCAATAATTCACTAGCACTCAATTTGGCAAAGGAATTGTCCAATGTTGTCTGTTTCTGTCTCTTTTTTAAAATGTTATGACTTATATTGTATTTTTTAATGAATATTGGAGCATTTTTTGCAAAAAAATGTGACTGATACTAGATTTGATGAATACAGGGGTTGATGAATATAGAGGTTCCACCGTAGTTTCATGACTTAATGAACATAGTTTGGTTTAACTTCTTAACAAACTCTAATAATACTGGCCCGGGAAGCGTTATCCTATTTGTTACTAATATATCTTCATGGATTTCAATAGAATATTTTATATTTTTGTATGGTAAGTATTAAGACATTCCTCCATTTAAAATCTGTAAATGCCAGAGGATATTTTGAGGATTGAGTATGAGATAGAAATAAAATATCACAATAATTGAATCATCAAATTTTTGCTGTGCTATCAGTTGCATTAAAGTGATGTTTTGGCAGGAAACAATGCTGTAAAATATGTTAAACATCTTTGAAACACAATGGTGTCCAGAGCTCCCTAGGACAGGAAGAAATAGATTTGTCAGTGTATGGCAGCTGTAGATACCTTTCCCTCATTTTAAAGGCAGATGCTGTTTATATCTCCAATATTTGCTCAGATTCAACTGTAATGAATGGATCGAGGTTAGAGAATCGTTAAGAATAAATTTACTCCTCAACCACATTTGATAAACGGATTAAGTAACTTACTTCTCACACATCTATTAGGACTTGGAATCCGTTAAGCTGTGATATGATGCAGAGATGCCTCAGGAAGCAGAGAGAATTTGGGTGGAGATAAAACAGGAAGTGGATGCCATATGCAATTTCCTGCCCTGCCTTCCATTTATTGAATGAAAACTCAATTCACTTTTACAGCAGTAAAGCACTATATCTAAATAAAGTAATATTTTTTTCGTTTTTATGACATTAATTTGTATTTATTTTTCTGCCAAGTTTTGTTGCCAGTACATCATAGAACTTTGAGTTAGGGTCCCATATTGAGCATTTTCATGGTATCAAACTGCGCGCAACCTGGCTCTATAATTTACATTTGTTTGTTTGTTTTTTGCTTGGCGCTTGCAAAATGCCATTGAGAAAATAATAATTCATGAGGCAGCTGTAGTGAATTAGAATTTCTGATGCAGACAAGGACCCGTAGGCTGCTTACTTAACGCATGCACGTGTAGCACGAAAACACGGTTTTACAATGAGCAACGCTGGATCCCAGTTTCCCCCTCATTTTGCCTCTACGCTGAGTTTAGCTTCTTCGTATTTCTACACCTCTGTCAATTAGTCCCTTAAAAACACAGGCGTCTTTTCACTTTTCTTGGAACATCAAACTAAATAGCGTATTTAGTACTAATTATGTGAGATGCTGCTTCGTGATCAGTATATATTGCTGGCTAATGACCTGAATACAAGTCATTGGAACTACAATCCTCCATGGTAAAGATACTACCAAGTAGAACTATCAAAGCAAAAAAATATGATTAATAACTGCATATACCACACTAGAATTATCTATGTGTATTGAATGAACAGGAGCTGGATTCATGAAGTTACTCTTGTCCATTTGGGATGGGTGTATAAAATACATTTGAAAAATAAACTTTTTAGATAGGGAACTGCAACACTTGACAATTTTTACCCCAAACCTACCATGGTATAGCTTATAACCAGACACTGAATCAAATCAGTTTTCACTACTGTAAATCAAATTAACATGGAAAGTACTTTATTTTGTACACCAGAGGTTGTGGGTTCTCAAAGAAGAATTTCTGTGTATCTGTTGCCTTCTCCTTGAAGTAGAAATGTTCACACAATGTACTTTGTTTTTCAGTCCTTGCAGTTCAAGTCCTACTCGGTCATATGTTTTTATTAGTCATGTCATCTAGACCCAGAATAAGTTGGCATTGAACAAGACAAATAAAGAAGTACCTAGAATGTTCTCGATAAATATTGCTGGCGCTGCAACATAACAGTGTATACTTTGTGGAAGCCAGGTTATGCATTGTGGGTCTTATTATATATATGCATTAACATTATGTGTGATTTGACTTAGGGTTCAATTGTAAAATTACTTTTGGGTCAAGTAAAACATCTGGAGTTTGGCTTGGCTTCTACCTGAATTTTGACACTAGAAACACCCTAAGAAATCATAGAGTTGAGAGTCAATTGTGAAAATGATTAATCTTTTCACACATATCTACAGTTTTCTGCAAAGCACTCAGACTTTAACCAACAGACAAAAATTGACAGACAAATCAGCAAATCTTAATTTTACCAACACAAATGTTTGTGAACTCTCTAACTGAGGTAGAAAGCTATTCAGTGTGGCAAGGAAGCTATGCTTGGCAACAAGGGAAAGTGCACTTTTAAGTTTGACTTGATTGTGACCAAATTCTCCTGACATGATTAGCTTGGTTTTTTAAGTGTAGAAAAAAACCCACATAATCAGATACAATCAAGGGAAGTCATTAAAGCCAATACTATGTTTAGTTTAGTGCTTCTGAAAGGAAAAAAAAGTAGAATAAGCTATTAATATTGCAATATCTTAGGAAAGTTAGGTAATGTTACACTACATATACAAAATTGCAGGACTTTATGCACACAAAGATGCAACATATAGCACCTTTCTGCATCATACTCAATATACCTATGTCATGTTGTGACATCCTGTATTATACACCATTGTTGAACATAGTGCATCACACATACACTTCATAGATATATTCAGGGTCACACGCTTTAGTGTGACAGGAAATTTCCAAAGGTCATATACACCATGGTGGGGTAACCTTCATCACATGCTATTGCAGCATGACAGTAGACTCTGCATCATGTATGTTTCTTTGTCACTTCATTATGAAGCAAATGTTAATAGACTATAAACAGGATCCATATCTGCCCTGTTAACTGGTGTGTGTGAGTTTGAGCGTGCTTTCTTCTTGTCTAGTAATCTGTGTTTTTTTTTACTTTTCAGTTATCCTCTACGGTGAAGACAGTACCCCTGTGTTTCTATTCTAGGGTTTGAAAATGTTTAAAACTTATAACAGTACATAATCCTCTAAGGTTTATTTAGATTGAATATCCATTTGTTGTATTTAATATATTACATTTGTAGGTGGTCATCTATGGAATATTGGCAACCTTACATTGATATAGGACTTACCACAGCTGTTATGTACCACCCAATAATGACTCCCATTTAATTCCAAACATGTAATTGCCTTCATAAAGCCTGTATATCTGCGGTTTAGAAATGTGTTACAGTTACAGATGTATTTAATTGCTCAAGCCCACAATTACAGGTTCACATCCCCAACATGCAAACCATGAACCCGTACGTAGCATTTCAGGGCATGGTCATGATCAATTAAGCAAGCCCATAAGTTACAATTTACATGGAGTTTAGACTACAATTAAATAGTGATTAGAAGTCCGATTTGCGATTGGACTTGCAATACATACATTTAGAAATCCATAATTAATAAATCCTCTGTTCTAGCCATGTTGGTGGCCTGATATGTATTAACTCCTTGATTCCTGGGATCAATATAACACGGAAATAAAACATTCCGAACATTTTTTTATTGCAGATTTGTGAGCCTGAGACTATTGTACAATTAATTCTAATGCCTTTCATTGCTTTCCCAGTATTTTAAGGTACAGTAGTGTGTTTATATTTGCTTTTACAGTGTTACGAACAGGTGTTTAACCCGCTTGTGAGTCCTATCTAGTACTCTTGGATTTTTTGGTACATTTACCATTTACTGGTTTGAATGCAATGGCGGGCTTGTTGAATTGTTGCAATTAAATATGGATTTTGCGTCTTTAGCACTGGTAACATTTGCGACCATAAAACATCAAAGAAGCATATAGGACACAGTTACATTTTTGACAACTGCAGTGATTTTGAGCATGTAACTCAAAATTGGAAATTGAGTAGCTAAAAGTAGACAATTAAATATCTGTAACTTTTAAGTGCTCCATTACGGGCTCCAGTAATTGTGATTTGGACAATTAAATAGGGGGCAATGTCTTGAAAATCATGTGGGATAAGCTGTTTAATCTTTTCCTAAATTGAGGAAGAATTGTTATTATGATTATGATTACATGCCTTTTTAGGTATTGCCTGTGTTTTGTTGATATGGCCAGACAGTTACATGAATAGAGTTGGGTAAATTTAGCCCTTAGAAGAGACGAGCAGCTGCAGAGGTAACCAGTAAGATATGTCTCTTTTTTCAGAAAAAACAAGATTAATAGGATACACATATTATATAAGCTTTAATGAGTATGCCACACTTAATATCATAAGGACTATAGTGAAGTTATTGTGATGAATTATCCTATACCACCTCTGCAGGTAAATCTGATCTAAAATGTTTTCCATGTGGTGCATATATTGGTTCACTGAATGTGAGTAGAACACATTCCATCAGGACGTGTCACTGTCAGGCGGTCCCAGTAAAAAAATTTATTGGGTGAAGTCACAGCCTCAACATTTTGCATGCTCTTCCCACATGACTTGTGTAATTTGTATTATATCACCTATGATGTAAACTTGTTATCATTCAAAGTGTCAGTAAGCTTTATTATTTACAATTACATCTAGTCCCACTAGCATACATTTAGGGTTTTGTGCTCACTCTTAGTCTCTCACTATACCATACCTAAAAAGAAAATTGCAACAGGAACTCAAACCTGCGTTGTAGTCAATCCTCATCATTACATCAGAAGGCCACCACTGCTACTTTATTATTATTATTATTATTATTATTACTAATATCCTTTATTTGTAAAGAGCCAACATATTCCGCAGTGCTCTACCGGAGTTTTGTACAAGGCAAAAACAATATTAACACAACGCAGACGTATGGAGAACCCTGTCTTTCAGCTTAAAATCTAGCTATATAGTGCTTTCCCTAAAGCACCTTGCAAGATTAAAACTCGCAAACTTACAATACTTGGGCTCACTCTTCATTTTTAACAGGACTGTGTAAAATAAATATAACAAGAGCAGACATGGAATTCACAGTAGTGGAATTGAAAATTATCTTCACAATTAACTGCTGGGGTCTACTTTATAGTTGGACGATTCTACTTTATGGTTGGACCATGTAATGTATTCATCAAGTTCTTCTAACGTGTTCAGTGTTACAAATGGGTCAACCAGAAACTCAATAATTTATTTATTTTTACTTATCTTTGGTGAGAGAGGTATGATATAAAAGTCTTTCCTAATACAATTGGAAGAGAAGAGAAACATCTGGGTTACTACCTATTATCAGAATATGATCATTAAAAAGCATGATTTTGTCTTCTCCCTTAATATTTCATGTCTGTGCTGCCTGGGTTTCAATGACAGGAACATAAGTTAAGGGTGAGAGTGTAGCTAATTGGTTATGGTATAGTATTTTGATACATGTAAGATATCTATCTAATAGTCCAAACCTTTTCAGAGCGAGACTGTCCACGACACACAGTTTAAGGCCTTCTCTGTGTTCAGAGACAAAAGAGAACCTAAGAGAGACTTATTACTAGAGATATCAAAGGCAATAGGAAAAAATTCAAAAATAAGTTATATGTAACAATGTAGGAAATTATAAGAAATTTTACTAAATGTAGTCTCTTTCTCCAATTCCCTCTGTTACAACGTATAACCTCCAACTGTAATTTAATCTGTTTCTATACATAACATCTCCATATGCAGTATATTCTCATATAACTCTTCTTGTTGCTCTCCTTGTCCTATCCTAATATTGCTATTTTAAACTTTATTTAATTACTTCTATTGTTAAATATGTTTTTCCCAACATATTGATATTGCCCAATAAAGTGTCTCTCTATAAATCATCCTTTTTCCGCATGTTACCTCATGTTATAATTCTTCCATTCCATTCTTCCATTACACTGGCTCCAAAATGACTCCTATCAGGACTGCCTTGTGGGGAACATATGGTTGTGGGACTGGGCTCAGAATTTTTAAAGTATGTTTTATAGTTATTTAATATTTTATGTTAAGCTGATAAACGTATGTATGTTAATTACTGTATGTTATGTTGCTTCTCTGTATGTTTGACTTATGAGGTTAGAATCTGTATGTTGCATGTTTGGTTCATGAACAGTTAACTCATTTAGAATATAGTGATGCAATCTGTAACTGACAGTTGAGAGTCAGTTAGGTGATCTATCAGTTATGTAATCCTGCTCTGTGGTGAAGTCTGCTCTGAAAGTGTGTATATGCTCCTAAAAACAGGGAGGTAACATTTCTAGAAGATATCTGTATGTGTATTAAGATCCTTCGAGAAGATAAGAGCTATCCCTGTCTGACTGGATTAATATATACATGGAAAAAGATAACTGGAACATAATTATATGTGTTAAAATCCATAGTGAAGAAAATCACCCTGGTTCTGTTCTATTAATGGAGTGGATGTTATGAGACCTTGCACAGGATTCATACAATGTTACAGATAGTTATCAGTTCAATTTTTTAATGCTGCATCTGAGTAAGTGCATTTAAGAGACATCAGCTGTCTTGGCGAAGGGATCAAAAGAACCTTATAGGTCTTCTGCGTAGGTCTGGCCACAACAGCCTTATCAAGCCCGATTAAAGAAAATATTGTAACAAATGGTGGCAGCGGTGGGATCCCAGCAGCAGAAACAAGCAGCAATATGGCTGCCTACAAGGATGAGGTGTTCAGAAGATTTTAGAAAGTGGAGAGCTATGATGCCTAAGGATCTAATGCAAGATCAGTTGTTGGCTCTCCGGGCACAGATCAATAAGGAAGAATGATCAAGTTGCTGCCGCTCTCATACAGGAACAGCTGCAAAGAAGTATCAATGAAAGAGATGAAAAAATAAGATCTCTTGATGAGCAACTTCAGAATGAGCTGCAAAAGTATGTGTTCATTCAGTATATTACACCAAACCAAGCATTACAGATGAGAAAAGGGCCCTAAGAACTTGCAAAAGTATTGTGTAGGATTTTACTTATAATAATATTTTTTTACATTTATTTAGATGTATCCTTATGTTTATAACACAATAACAATTACCAGGAATTAATCATATTTACAGATATCAGTTTGAATAATGTTAAAATATTTGATAATAAATATTAAATTAAAAAGCGACTGTTTTGCATTGGTGTAATAATAAATGACATATAGTTACTTTAAAAATATTAAGATAATCACTAGCCAATGTAATTAGTTGTTTTTTTCCAAAAAAGTCTCCTCCACATATATTTAAGATAGCTTCACTGCCAACAACTGAGAGTACTGAAATATTGACTAAACATTGCACCAACCATTTTCACTACAGTAAATCATTCATCAAAATGTCAACATTGAGGTGTTCAACATCATTTGTTTGGCTCCATTAAGCAGATGTGCAACTCCATGTGCTAATTTGTAGCCCAGAGTCCTTGAGAAGTGTGCAGGAGGGAGATTATGACACCTGTAATAATACACCTATAACTTACATATTAAAAATATTACATGTAATAGTAAGCATGTAGTGTATTCATTTAGAAAAGTCAGAATATATGAAAAAGTTAGACTGGATGAACATATTATAGAGATAAGAAACGTAATAAACAGCAGACAATGTTACAATATTTTAGAATTAGAGATAATTGAGACCCTTTCTGGTTTCATTGAATAGATATCTCATAGATGGAGGGAATGAACTTTTTTCTCTCACACAAGAAAAGTGAAATGAGGAACCCATTGAATTCTATTTGGCTTCATGGTATAATAATTAAACTTGAGTTGTATTGTTTTAGGACTAATTTATCATGTGTTTGGTACGTAATTGTTTCTGTGTACGGAATAGCCAAACCAAGCTTTACAGATAAGCCAATAGGAACTGCGAACGTCATGAATATTATAAAGGGTGGGAAGTACTGTAACATAAAAAGGGCTTAAAGTAGGCAAAAAGTGGTCACTTACTTTCCCTAACTATTCGATTCACCCTGTTTTTAGGGATTGAGAGTGAGCTACCCATAAAATACAATACAAAGCTTGTTATGGCAAGCTTTGTCATTAATTTTTTGACATCCGTAATATTACGAGTGACTTCTTCTTAGTTTTACACTAAATCGCTATTCAATTAACACTTTACTGAGCACTAGAGAATTACGGATGACTTGTAAGTCGTAAAAGTTTCACATTTCTTAAGGAAAATCTACAGGTACTAAACAGCACCTGCAGCAGCAGTTAACGAGTCAGCAAAGCACTAAATCCCCTTCTGGATAGCTACCTTGTCATGGTGAAGGGGCTTGAGTACTTCAATGAAGCTGTGATACCATGTTGGGTGAGCCAAGATGGGCAGGTCGTGGCAGAGAGGTCAGACAAATCACGGTCCACTGAAGAAGGAACTGGCAACCCACTCCAGTAACTTTGTTCAGAAAACTTTACTGACAAGACCTGGAGCTGACTGTGGCTCAGACCGTGAGCTTCTTATTGCAAAGTTGAAAATTAAACTGAAGAAAAGAGGAAAAACCATCAGACCCAGTAGATACAAAATAAATAATATCCCTTGTGAATATGCAGTGGAAGTAAAGAATAGATTTAAGGAACTAGACATGGAAGATAGAATGCTTGAAGAACTTTGGACCAAAGTTTGCAACATAATCCAGGAAACAGCAACAAAGAATATCCCTAAAAGAAAGAAAAGTAAGAAGTCAAACTTGCTATCTGATGAGGCTTTCAAAGTAGCCCAGGAAAGAGGAAAAGTGAAAGGTAGTGGAGATAAGAAAAGATTTGGCCAAATGAATGCAGAATTCCAGAGGATAGCAAGACAAGACAAGGAGACATTATACAATGAACGATGTAAAGAGATTGAAGAAGATAATCGAATGGGTAAATCAAGAGAACTCTTCACGAAAATTGGGAAGCTAAAAGGCACCTTTCATGCCAAAGAGGGCGTGATAAAAGACAAACATGGTAGAGACTTAAGAGAAGAAGATCAGACAAAGAAGAGGTGGCAGAAATACACTGAAGATCTATACAGGAAGGATCTTAACAGCAGTGATGACCTCAGTAGTTTGTCCAATGAACTGGAGTCAGACATCTTGGAGAGTGAAATGAGTTGGGCCCTAGGATGCTGATAATAAGGCTGCAGGAGGTGATGGAATCCTAATTGAACTAATCAAAATTCTACAGGATGATGCTGTGAAAGTGTTACTTGCTTTATGCCAACACATTTGGAAAATTCAAAATGGCCAATTGACTGGAAAAGGTCAGTCTACATCCCAATCCCAAAAAAAGGCAGTGCCAAAGAGTGCTTCAATTTCCGAACAATTGCACTCATTTCACATGCCAGCAAGGTAATGCTTAAGATTCTACAAGCTCGACTCCAACAAAATATGGACCAGGAACTACCAGATGTACAAGCCGGGTTCCGCAGAGAAAGAGGCACAAGAGATCAAATTGCCAATGTCCGCTAGATAATAGAGAAGGCAAGAGAGTTCCAAAAAAACATTTACTTCTGCTTCATAGACTATTCTAAAGCCTTCGACTGTGTGGATCACAACAAAATGTGGCATGTCCTTGAGATGGGAGTACCAGATCAACTCCTCCTCCTCCTAAGGAATCTGTATGTCAACCAAAAAGCCAAGGTCAGAACCGAACATGGGACAACAGAATGGTTCAAGACCGGAAAAAGGAGTGCAACAAGGTTGTATATTGTCACCTTATTTATTCACCTTATATGCAGAGTACATCATGAGAAAGGCTGGACTGGATGAATCCAAAGCCGGAGTCAATATTGCTGAAAGGAATATCAACAACCTCAGATACAACGATGATACTACTTTGATGGCTGAAAGTGAGGAGGAACTAAAGGACTTATTGATGAGGGTAAAAGAAGAGAGTGCAAAAGATGGCCTGCTGCTCAACGTTAAAAAGACAAACAACATGGCAAACGGCAATCTCACTTCCTGGCAAATAGACAGGGAAGAAGTAGAGGCAGTGACAGATTTTACTTTCCTTGGATCCAAGATCTCTGCAGATGGTGACTGTAGTCATTAAATTAAAAGATGTTTGCTTTTGGGAAAGAAAGCTATGGCAATCTTGGACAAGCTAGTAAAAAGTAAAGATATTAAACTATCAACAAAGGTACGCATAGTTCGAACTATGGTATTCCCAGTAGTAACATACGGATGTGAGAGCTGGACCATAAAGAAGTCTGAGCCCCGTAGAATTGATGCCTTTGAATTGTGGTATTGGAGAAGACTGCTTAGAGTCCCTTGGACTGCAAGAAGATCCAATAAATCAGTACTTCAGGAAATCAAGACAAACTGTTCATTAGAAGGTATGCTTATGAGGCTGAAGCTCAAATATTTTGGCCATATCATGAGACGGCAGGATTCCCTAGAAAAGACTCTGATGCTGAGAAAGATTGAAGGCACAAGAAGAAGGAGATGACCAAGGCAGAGATGGATAGATGAGGTCCCTGAAGCAATGAACATGAACTTGATGGAGCTCAGAGGGGTAGTGACTGAGAGATGCACCTGGCATGCTGTTGTCCATAGAATCACGGAGAGTTGGACACGACTGAACGACTAAACAACAACAAGGCACTAAAAACCATGGAAGAGAATTAGTATTTAATGCTTAACATTCTCATAGGTACATATTTGCAAATATAAACTATTCAATGTTCAATTCTCATGTGCTACTCATCAAACATATGGGAACATCAAATGCATTGCAGAAAACCAGCTACAGCAGTTAAGGAGGCTGCACACTAAAAAAAAAACACATGTAAAAACATGTAACAACAACAAGGCACTAAAAACCATGGAAGAGAATTAGTATTTAATGCTTAACATTCTCATAGGTACATATTTGCAAATAAAAACTATTGAATGTTCAATTCTCATGTGCTACTCATCATACATATGGGAACATCAAATGCATTGCAGAAAACCAGCTACAGCAGTTAAGGAGGCTGCACACTAAAAAAAAACACATGTAAAAACATGTAACAGCATTAGAAATCAATACATAACATTCCCAGAGGCACTACTGAGCAATGCAAATCATAATGTGAATTAATACATTGTGATACATATGTGAACCTGAAACACCATGATGAGGTTTGCAACACCAGCTAAACAAAAATTTAAATATTAATAATAACAAATAATTAATCAAAATGCAACAGATATATAATTTTTGGCCCTTGGAACAGCTCTCTTAAGGCCTGTCACTGGCACTTAATTAGCCGTTTGCGGTTTTCAATTGGTTCCTATGTGTCTCAGCCATGCAATCAGTAATATTGTGTTTCCTGGTGTAACTTTGTGAGCATCCTGTAATTCTACACAAGCATTTTACTGGAGAGCCATGGATTTACAGATCTAAGGTGAGATATGTAATATTACGAGTGAACTGCATGCAACACTGGTGTAAAATAACTGAAAAAAGCTCCCTCAGCCGAAATTTCGTACAAACGTAATTTACGTTGTTCAAATTGAATGGAGCCCTTGTTTCTCAAGTATGTAACAAATGAACAATATTAGTAGCCATTTTGTAGATAAGTACAAAGGAATAGTTTCAAGACAACCATACCACATTTAGGAAGATAACCAATAATTAATAGCACTGAATATCAGTGGATTAGTAACAGGCTGAAGTGGAAGAGAATGCCCCCTGGCAAAGTTGTGGTTCATAAAGTTGCTCTAGGTCTATGAAAGCTTAAACATCACATACATTGAGACACTTACTTAGGATACATTTTGTGTATCATACATATACCAAGACTACACATTTTACATCAGACACACTCACATATATACAGGTCAAATAATAACCTTCCTGCCTACAGTAATATACAATATCTGTGATAGCCACATATTTATCATTATTACAAGGTGACCATTGTGTATATGTAGTCAGTAATTATAAATCACTGTCATACAGGAGCAATCTATACGAGTATGCTTCTAGACACGTTTCTTAAAATAATTTTCTGTTTAAGGAGTTGTGAAAATTCTTTACAAGTTTGCAAAGCCTGTAGGAAATGTCAGTTTGAACCATAACATTGTTAAGTGAGTTATTCACAACTTGCAAATTTGAAGTTTACAGATCAGTGAACTAATGAATCCCCTAGAAGAGGATATTGAGATATTCCCAGGGAATGAAATATCACACTTAGAGCATTGTAGTATGTAAGGAAGAAATAACAAACCATGGCTTCTAATTCCAGTGCTGTTTCTTGTCAAGTGACAACTGGCAGCAACAGGAATAAAACTATTTTGAAACAGTATCAGGCAGAGACAACAAGTAGATAAGTCAGGAGTGAGAGAGGGAAGACAGGAATGGGAGGGTGGATGTGTGAATGTTTGTGAGACTAAGCAAATCAACATAGAGAAACCTGCATGGCCTATTAATATAAAAATACATTAATGAAAAAATTGTGATATCAAGTATTTCCGACCTTTGCTCCTTAGAGATTTCAGTATTATATTGAGAAATTAAAAGATGTGGCAAGTGGCTTCTGGTGTACACTACACATAATAGTGATGTGTCTGCTGCAAGACGCTACCATTGGTATGAGATAGCTAACCAGTGCTAAATATCTACAGCCCACTTGTCCAAACCAAAACCTTTACAGTAGCCATAGCAGCAGCCTATACTATCCCGCTGGAGGCCTCATAACCTGAGGCACAAGAAGGCTGTGCCTTTTATCTGGGGTAGACTGTATATTGTGGTGGTGAGGAGGATGGAGGAGGAGACAATCCAGGCTGTCAGAGGTGACGGGTGAGGCTCTTTTGAGGTGCAACTTAGACCACATAAGACAGCGGTCTGGTGTGGACACTCAGAACAGTCAGGTAGCAACAATTTTCTTTGAAGTGGTTTGACTGTGAGCAGATGCTCCGGAGACCTAGGAGTGGCTCCAGGAGTTCTTGTGGGGTCTGACTTGGTGAGACTGTAACCCAAGGTGGACTGTCTGACTAGGAAATGAGAGGCATATGGTGTGAGACGCCTGTGTTGAGTAAGAAACCAAAGATTGAACCCTGCAGGTCTCTTGTAAAAGTTGAGGCTCGCTGGTTTATGGGAGTAAAGTAGTATCTTCCAGGTATAGGAAGCATTTGGAGGTACCCTGAGGGGCCAGGGTTAACTCCTTAAGGAACTTGTGATTCTTGAAACTTGGTGATTGGCTTTTCTCTACAATTTATCTGTTCCCCCTCCTATAGCCAAATTGAACAAGTTAAAGCTGTTCATAAAAAATGTATATGCGGCGTCCCTGTGACTTCCTGTGAGGAAAGTCAGCATGAAATGTCAGTGGAAATCACTGATTTTGTCGTTTCTGCCTTTTGAAGTTGAAGATACATCTGAACTTATGAGAGATTTTAAGGCCAAGCTGAAGCACTCTAAGGAATTAAAAATGTAAATAACAAATTAGTCTGTGCAACTTCTTGGGTATAGAGGAGACTGACACATATTAAAAGAAATATGTACAGTATGGATAAATATCTTAAAGCTTCGGCAGACATGCCATGAATACGCTCACAGAAAAGTGAGAAAAAAACCTGGAACTCAAAAGAAGATCTAAAATACTAAATGGACACCTCTGTAGAAGTGGCATATTCTATCATAAATTTTCACCCTTGATAGTGTCACAAATAACAGCTACTTTTATGCCTTCAATAGGTGTTGCAGCAGGACCTAAAGTCCCTAAAGGATGACATTATAGGTCTAAATGACAGGAGTTTCACACTTGGATGATTACCCATGTAATCATAAAAAGCAAAATAATAATAGCCTCCATCAGAGAGTAGAGGGTATAGAGAGTCGATGAAGACAGAATAATCTGTGTCTGGTGGGTCTATCAGAAAGTATCAAAGGATCTGAGTTGATTCAATTTGTCTCAAGGGAACTGCCAAGTTATTGCATATAGACCCTACAAGAGATCCAGTGATGGTTGAAAAGGCCCAAAGAATGATTGCAGAAAGAAGTAAAAAGGATGGTTCGCCTTTCAACAGAACTGTATTAATTAAGTTATTGAGCTTTCTGGACAAAATTAATTGATAGTAGACCAAATTTAGTCATCTAACTCTAAGATTCTCCCTAATAAAATAAAGAGACTTAGCATCATATACATTAATGTTGAGATATGACATTTAAAAGTATAGGTCAGATTAACTCACCAATTGAAAGTAGAGCAATTTTAAACAATCTCAATAAATTGAAAGCTAATATTTTCCACCTTCAGGAGACGCATCTAAACAATGCTGAACATGAAAAAGTATGTAAATTATGGGTTCAGGAAATAGTATATACTTATTATAAAATAAAAAAAAGGGGAAATGCCATTCAGTTTCTGTTATACCATCTCTAAAATTGAAATAGATAAAGAAAGAAGGTTTATAATTCTTAGTATACAGACAGAAAAGTGTCAGTTTATCATATTAAATGTATATGCTTCAAATCAGGGACAATTGGAATTCCTTGAAAAGAGTATTTCTAAATTAATTTCCTTTACAAATCTTCCCCTAGTGGGAAGGACTTGAATATTGCACCTAATATATAAATTTAACACTGCACATGCTCACCACAGTGAAACTAAATGCTTTAATAGACTTGCAAAAACATAAGAAGCTAAAGAATAGCTAAAGAGCATTCATGTTATTCTAAAACTCACAACACTTTTTCTTTTCAAGAAAATATTTTATTTTTAATTTTGGCACAGCTGGTTAATTGGGATGAAGACTTTAGAATCAGATCGCTCATCTATTTGATTTGATATTAAGCTTACAAATATAACTAGTTATAAAAACTGGAGGTTTCGAGTAACACAGATCAAAAATATTATTATTATATTGTAAGGCGCCAACATATTCAGTAGCACTATACAGGGGTGAGTTCAAGTCAAAGCATGACCCATGCATGATCCATTCAGGCTAGTTGATGGAATAAATGACACGACAACTTGAGTTGGGAGAAACAACGGGCCACAGCTTTATTTAGACACAATGTAAACAAACAACCGTAACTTGTTTAGATGACTAATTTAGTCCTTCCTTCCGGGGGAGGAGCCCGGCCACGAACAGTGACCTCACGCTTTGAGCCCTGCCCAAAGCCCCAATGCTTATCTTTAAGCACGCCCTGTGAGGTGGGGCCATCGCCCCCTTAGGCCAGTGGGCCGGGCAACTCACCTCCCGCCGCACAGACATAAATTAACAAAACACAACATACAATAGCCACTTCTCCGAATTCTTTAACCAAAATATATATATTAATTTCAATATTTCTTATTTATATTATATATACTTATTTTTTTTTTTTTTTTATTTTTTTTAAAAGAATAAACCATAACATCTGTTAACAACAAAATACAGGGTGGGTGGGTGGGATTCCAGTCGGGAGACCGCGCTGCTCTGCTCAATGGCGCGAAACGGGCTTCCGACACGCCCCCCGACGCTCCTGATTGGCTGATAGCCTCACAGGCTCCGCTGGGTCACGTGACGCTACAGGCTGACCCAGGGAGCCTGTGCAGCCTCCGCGTCGTTCATGACCCATGCATGATCCATTCAGGCTAGTTGATGGAATAAATGACACGACAACTTGAGTTGGGAGAAACAACGGGCCACAGCTTTATTTAGACACAATGTAAACAAACAACCGTAACTTGTTTAGATGACTAATTTAGTCCTTCCTTCCGGGGGAGGAGCCCGGCCACGAACAGTGACCTCACGCTTTGAGCCCTGCCCAAAGCCCCAATGCTTATCTTTAAGCACGCCCTGTGAGGTGGGGCCATCGCCCCCTTAGGC
This sequence comes from Discoglossus pictus, assembly GCA_027410445.1. Taxonomy (NCBI): domain Eukaryota; kingdom Metazoa; phylum Chordata; class Amphibia; order Anura; family Alytidae; genus Discoglossus; species Discoglossus pictus. The sequence goes on along the minus strand of CM050168.1, from coordinate 225,881,177 downwards.
CAGTGGGCCGGGCAACTCACCTCCCGCCACGGAGCATGCGAGGGACGCCTCCCGAGGCTGCGATCCCCCCCTGCTAGACATTAAAGCCAAGGCCCGCAAAACACTCTCCCTAAACTCGAACATCATCAACTCATATCCTATTTCCGTAAGATGAACCTTATCCTTTGCGAAAAAATCATCTGCGCCGACCGGCTCGAAATCTTTATACCGGATGGCAGAGAAACCTTGTTTTCTCACAAAGCTCGCAATCTGCTGGTTTATCTTCTGTCTAGCCTTATCTAAGCATACTGGGTCGCGCGCGTTACGCCATGATCTTCTCTTGATCATCTCAGACCAGATAAGGAACGTGCCAGGGAACTTCTTTACCCATTTCTCGATGTCTCGTCTCATCACCTTTAGCATTCGTCTCATGGGAACTGTCCCCAAATCGTTCCCGCCGGCATGAAGAATTATAACACTGGGCTGACCGTAACGCTGCGCGTACGTTTCCAAGAGACCGTCGAGCTGCGCCCATCGCAGACCCCGAATGCCACACCACCTTACGCGTAAGTCCGTAATAGGAAAGCCCAGTTGTGCCTTTTCTTCGGTAACTGCGGCTAACCTATGGGCCCAGTACACGTAGGAATGGCCCACAATCCATAGTTGCTTCTGTTCCCCTGAAAGTAGAAAGCAACACCATTAAACCACTGCATTTGGCCGTACATAGGAACGAAAACGGTCTGAGTCCCACCTCCCGATGCGCTTTACTGCCGCGTCGGGCAACCCCAACCTAGCCGCTTCAGTGGCAGCTCCAATCCGAAAGGAGTGCGTCCCAAAGTCGGACTGCTTGAAACCGAGCCGATGCAGTGCGCTTTTTAAAACTCTTTTAAACTGATACACAGACAGTGCCGTTCCATCGGCGTGGACCAGCAGCGAACACCGTCCCACCGGTCGCTGCTTAAGGTACTCCACTACACATGCATATGGGCAACACTCTGTGCCAACCTGATGCAGAACCACTTCTCTTCCTTTACCCACCTGGTCAGTCTTTGACCTCCGCAACCACAATACCACCGTACCTTCCCTGAGACAGGTATCCACCAATTGCAGACCCCCCGAACCGTGTCTACTGTTCGCGACTAACTCCCCTATCCTAAACGCTCCGAAGAACGCCAGGGAAAAAGCCGTTCGGAAAAGTAGAGATTCAAAGGGATCCCTGCAAACCACCACCAATTCCTGAGCCAATCTCAGCAACAGCGCAAATGTTATTGGCCGCCTACTATCTGGCCTTTGCGCACCGCTGAACATTCCGCGCACCACTTTGCGCACTAGAAACTCCTTAGTAAGGTCCCTCTGCCCAGCAAGCTTAAACATAAAAGCAAGCGCCGTGACCTGTCTCCCTACTACGGGTTTTGATTCGCCTTGCTCGGCGCACCGCAGCAGGTACCAAAGCAAGATCCCTACGCTCTTGTCTTCCGTCGTGGCACCACCTGCCAGTGCCACTAGGCTATCCCATTTAGCCCACACGCGTCTATAAGCGTTCCACGTCGCTGGGGCAACAGACTGTCTCACGAGTCTCGTTACCTGACAGCTCCAATCTCCCAGAGCTCCTCGGGGATGAGCTCCCCCAGAGCGTTCGCACGAGGAGCCAGCGCCCTGAAACGATCCTCCTGAAACCGAGAGAGGGCGTAAGCAATTCCGTTATTCACCTTTGTCACGTGTCTTGCTTGAAACCATATGTTCAAGCGAAGGCAACATAGCACAAGATGCCTAAGCAATCTAATCACTGGTACGGATGCCGCCGTGATGTTGTTCACGGCTTCAACCAACCCCTTATTACCCGAATGGAAAATGACTCGCCTGTCCCTGAAACAAGGACCCCATAAGTGCACTGCTACCACCATAGGAAACAGCTCCAGGAATGTAGGGTTCAGCAGTAAACCCGCCTCTTCCCATTCCTCCGGCCATGCCGCAGCGAACCATCTCCCTTGGAGATACGCCCCACAACCGATCGGTCCAGAACCATCGGTGTGCAGGTCTAGCTCTGCGCTGGTGGTGCCCTCCTTTTGAAGGACCACCCGCCCGTTAAAGTCTGCAAGGAACATTGCTCATACCTCTGCATCGTCGCGCATGGCCTTAGAGACTGTTAGGAAATGATGCGGCTTCGCAATCCCTACCGTAGCCAGAGACATCCGTCTACAGAATATCCGCCCCATGGGGATAATTCTGCACGCGAAATTCAACTTCCCCAATATTGATTGCAGCCGCCGCAGGGTCACCCTCCGTGCGCCCCGCAGCGCCGTAATCTCGGCTTGCATGTCCTCCACCTTCTCTAAGGGAAGACTGCACTCCATTTTGCAGGAGTCAATCCGAATCCCCAGAAAAGTCAATTGTTCCGTAGGGCCCTCCGTCTTGTCATGGGCCAATGGTACCCCGAATTCTGTACAGATTTCGGTGAACACCTCCAGCATAAAACGGCAAGCGTCGTTTCTCGCTGGGCCAACAAAAAGGAAGTCATCCAGGTAATGGGTAACACTCTTGTACCCCGCCTCGATGCTCACAACCCACTGTAAAAATTTGCTGAAAGCCTCGAAGTAAGCACAGGATATCGAGCATCCCATGGGTAAACATAAGTCAACGAAGTAACTTCCGTCTACGAAGCACCCCAGCAACCGATGGCTTGTCGGGTGCACTGGGAGCAATCTGAATGCTGCCTCGATGTCCACTTTTGCCATAAGGGCCCCCTGGCCCTTCCTCCTCACCAAATCGACCGCCCGGTCAAATGACTCGTAAGACACAGTAGCCTGGTCTCTTGATATGCCATCGTTTACCGAACGGCCTCTGGGGTATGAGAGATGCTGGATCAGTCTAAATTTACCCTTCTCCTTCTTGGGGACCACCCCAAGAGGAGACACAACTAAACCCTGGATGGGCGGGGCCGCAAATGGCCCGGCCATCCTCCCCAATTTTACTTCATTAAGCACCTTAGCTTTGGCTACCCCTGGGAAATCCCTAGCCGACTTCAGGTTTGGGACAAGAAAACCTTGAATGTCGACCCCACATGGAATCCGGAATCCTTCTCGGAACCCGTCCTCCAATAGGCGCGCCGCTTCGGCGGTGCCTGACAATTTACCGTAGCGCCACGGCAGCATGGCGGGGAGGCGTATGGGCGTCTTGCCCCTTTGCAGGAGGCTCGCCCCTGCCTCCCTCTTTGGGTCTACTGCATCTAGACAGGGGGTGTTCACCTCCGCAGTTTGAGCATGCATGCTTAAACCTGCAGTTAGGCGCCTGTACGAAAAACAGGTCTTAAGACCTGCTCCTGAGGCGTGGGTGGGGCCCTTACCTCCACCGGCCCCGCTCCGAAAGGGCGTCGTGACTCTCATGGGTGTCATGATGTTTAGCCAATACGCCACCGCTTTGTCGCTCCACGCCATACTTGGCCTTGAGGCCAAGTATTGCCGGAATTCCTCATCGTACCGCCACCAGGCTGTACCCCCATAAACCTTGTGAGCATTCCGAATTTCGTCTATGTAGACGAACAATCCCGAACTCTGTTCAGGGTGCCGCTCACACAGTACGCAAGCCCAAATAGAAAATGCTTGCAGCCAGGTATCAAACGTCCTGGGTAGCCTAGCAAAGGATTTCCCCTCCCTGGAGCCCCTCTCGGCCAGGTCTGTTTGCCTAGACATAGGGAGAAGGGAAAACAACTCTATAAACTCCCTCCTCCAGATCTTTTCCTTTACTTCCTGTGGAAGGTGTGCACCCAAATTATCCAACGAGCAGAGGACTATGGGCCTCATGGCTGCGTCGGTAACCCCCACAGTGTTATTCCCAACTGCTGCTATTGCGCTGCCTACCGGCTCGGGCGCGCGCAAGCTAGCTAGCGCCTCGCTCGCGCTCGCTGGCGCCACTACCGCTGCTGGCTGGGACCATGCACCCTTTGCTAGCCCCCCTATCCACGCTCCCATTTCGCGCTCGCTAACTGCAATGTTATGCGCAGCTAATAGAGTCCTTAATGACCCAATAAAACCACCCTTGTCTGCTGCGCAGCTCAATTCTGAGCGCTCACCTGCTTCTGGAAGCTTAGGAGTAGATACGGCCAACGGAGTATCCCCGCGTCTCTCCTGACGCTCCGGGGACTCTGACCGTCTGGCCCTCCGAGGGCTTCTCCTCTCAGATCCAGTGCAAGCACAGCTGCACCGACAAGATCTTCTGCTTCTAGACCGGGATCTCCTTCTGGATCTGTGGGTACAAGAAGAACAGTCACTAGCTCTCCGCGACCTGCATGCCCGCGCCCATACCGCCCTTTCCTCGTCTGAGGAAGGGTCCTGGTCAGCTAAGCTTGCGCGGCTGGAGTAGGCTAGCACTGCCTCCGCCGCCCCCTGTAGGGGGCCCCCTGAGACTTCCTCGGGCGTTGGAATATCCAGCTGTTGGTCAGTCTTAGACCCTTTGCGCTGTGGCCTAACCGTATCGCCCTCAGTCTCTACTCTGCTACGCCTTAGCGGTGTGTGCGTAAATAGCAGCGGACTGTACCTGCTCGTAGCCTTCTTAGCTCGAGTGGGGCGTCCTAGCCTCGCCACTGCCGCTGTCACAGGCATGTCATCAATCATGACCATGCTGTCTTGGCTGTTCATCTCTCTGATGACCCCATCTCTCCTCTCTCTCGTCGTCGCCATGCTCCTCTCGCTGCCAGTTGGGCGTCCCTGTAAAGTACCAGAAGCACTGTTAATTAGGGAAACCCCAGGGACCGTCTGCATGGCACCGTGAGGGCCTGTAGGAGCCTTTTTAGGACTCCCGGCTTTTCTCTTACCCCCTGCACCCCCCTTGCGGGGTGTTAGAGGGGTGTTTCGCGACCTTTGTCGCGGCCTAGGACCTTTAGGCAAGTTGGCAGGTGGTGGCCGGATTGCTAGGCCCTCACCCCCACCGCCCGTGATCCTGGCGCTCGCCTGCCTGGGGGGTATGGGGTCCCGGCCGCCCTGACCTGTAACCCCCCCATCTCTGGTGTCTCTGCTACCTGATGGACGTGGGTCTGGCAGCCCTACAGCGGTGGGATGGGAAAAAAAAATTCCCTGGAGGCATCAGGATTGGCTAGGACACCAGCCACCGCAGGCTGTTCCTGTACAATGTGCTGAGCTCTAAGCGCAGAAGGCATGGGAGGTCCCAGCCTGTCCTGCACCCACCTGACCCCTTGGCTTAAGGCACGGGTCCTAACCTCAGCCAGTAAGGCCTCTAAGCCTTCTGGATCCATAGAAATAGCTAACAGGGGAACAAACAGGGGGCACAACAAGCAGAAAACAGGCACACACAGACACAGGAACACACACAGGCACAGCACACCACAGGGAGACAGGGACACACACACACACACAAAACGGAGGAGGAAAAGAACACAAAAACAGACAAGGATAGCCTCAACAGTGATATCCCCTTATATGCTGGTAAGCTGGGGTAGTAATTAAACCTTCCTACTGTATTTTTATAGCTGCAGGACCTCAGACCTCCGTCCATCCAGTCGGGAGACCGCGCTGCTCTGCTCAATGGCGCGAAACGGGCTTCCGACACGCCCCCCGACGCTCCTGATTGGCTGATAGCCTCACAGGCTCCGCTGGGTCACGTGACGCTACAGGCTGACCCAGGGAGCCTGTGCAGCCTCCGCGTCGTTCAATATTAACACAATGAAGAAAAAAGAATGGAAGGTCCTGTCTTTGAGCTTAAAATCAAATGCACACAGTGCTTTACCTAAAATACATAGCAAGATTGAAAACTTGCAGACTTGCAATGTAATTATACATTTTCTAGAAAGTTTAAATGCACAACACAAGTATACATAGGATCTGTTTTGGCAAACATCAAAAGCTGTTATTCGTGAGGAAAAATAGCTTTTATGAAGATAAACTCTCAATAATGGGTATCCTTAAACAACATGCTTACCAATACATATGTACCTTACAAAGAAAAACCTACAACAAACAAAATGGCTTATGAAAATGCTAAATAAAATTATAACAATACAATGGCATTGCACCAAAAAAGAAGACAAAAGAGAAAGTGCATGCCATTTCCTAGTGTAATTTATTTGAATTTTTAAACAAATTCACAATGTATAAGAGGTATTTAAGCGTATAATCACTCCTCATCCAGTATTCATTGTGCATGGATAGGGTCAAAATATACAGGCACAGTTCATAAAAAAAAATATAAAAAATATATATATATATATATATACACAATAGCTAGCTGAAAAATGTAAAATCCGAAATTGCTAATAAAATCAAACCATACGCGTTTCCCCTGTCCTCCCCAGGTTTCCTCAATGGTGAAATAAATAAATATTTCAATAAATTACACTAGGAAGTGGCGTGCACTTTCTCTTTTTTTTTGGTGCTATTTAGTATTTGAACTCTAAAATGACTCTGTTTTTTTCCTAGAAGCTGCCCCACCCCTAATTGGACAGATAAGACTTTCCAGAGTACTTGGGACTTTCCAGAGAGATTACGGGACCACTACAAGAGTCCTAATTTAGTGTCTGCTGGACTTTTTGTGATCCAGGATTTATTTGATATTATTGATATATAGGGCGTCTTAACTGACCACTTAGGTCTTTCTGGACTTTGAGGTATCACACCTCATATATATTTTTGGGGATGTGATATTTATTAATTGTGTCTGTATACTCTATAACGGAGTGGCACTCAGGTAGAGAGGGTGAGTCACTAGTGGATTCATTCTTTCTGTTCGTTTTGTGATACAATGGCATTGGCCCAACTATTAATAAATGTATCTCTATATTTCTTTGGAAAATTTGGAAAAAAAAACTAATTTGATGGCGCACCTGACTTCAGTATTCAAGAAAACTAGTTACCTTATATTGAATATTAGAATGGGGGGGGGGGGGGGGGGGGGGGATTTTCAGATTTGAAGGAAATAGCTAGTTCATGTTTTAAGTTTTACTCATCATTATATTTTAGAGAAGAAACATCCATCTTGAAAAAAATCTTGACAATGGGTAACTCTGCCTTAGAATTTAAAAAAAATGAACTTTTGAACTCTCCTTTTACTGAAGAAGAATTAAATAAAACCATACAATTCTTGCTGCTATGAAAAACACCAGGGCCAAAATGATTCCCCATCCATTATTATTATATTAGGAGATAAAATTAAAGGACTATTGATTCCTCTTTTTAATATGTATCTTGATGGTAGTATACATACACTTAAAACATTTTTTGAAGCACATATAATGCTTTTTGGCAAAAAAATATAGAGACTGGAAGAATCTAGGATCATATTGTAAAATAGTAAAAAAAAAAAAACTTAAAGACTTGGTAATGGATATAACAGAAAAAGAAGTTCAAGAGAGTATAAATTCCTTAAAGCTTGGGTAATCACCGGATCCAGATGCATTCCTAAACATCTATTATCAGACATTTTCATCATGTTTAATTCCGGATTTGAAAAACGTAGCCAATTAAATAAAATATTCAGGAAACGCGCTTGTAGAAAATCTGGAAGCAGCAATTACCGAGTATAAGCTGACCCAAGTATACGCCGAGGCCCCTATTTTACCACAAAATACTGGGAAAACGTAGTGACTTGAGTATAAGCCGAGGGTGGGAAATGTGCTGCCCCCTGTGTCCCTCTTGTGCCCCCTTCTTGTGTGCCCTCTATGCCCCTTTCTTGTGCCCCCCCTCTCTCTCCCCTGTCTCTCTTCCCCTCTCTCACTCCCCTGTGTCTCTCCCTACCTCTCCCTCTCCTGTGTCTCTTCCCCTCCTCTCCCTCCCCTGTGTCTCTTCCCCCTTTCCCTTCCCTGTGTCTCTTTCCCCCTCTCCCTTGTATCTCTTTCCCTCCCTTATCATCCTCCTTAACCTCCCTCCTCAACCCCCCTCCTCATCCTCCCTTCTCATCCTCCCTCCTCAACCCCCCTCTTCATCCTCCCTCCTCAACCCACCTCCTCAACCCTCTCCTCATCCTCCCTTCTCGACCCCCCTCCTCAACCCCCCTCCTCCTCCTCAACCCCCATGGTTCTGGATAAATTTTGATTTGTTACATACGGCTCGCATGCAAAGCCCTATATACAAATGTTAATGCTTTTGTTAAGGGAGTGGATTTCAAAACGAATAACTTTAAAATAACTAACGGAACCAGACAAGGTTGTCCCCTCTCCCCACTAATATTTGTATTCATTATTGAACCATTGATTGAAACAATTAGGAAAAGTAAAACCATAGAGAGCATAACAGCAGGCTCTTTAAATAATACAGTTACTGCTTTTGCGGATAATCTAGTTGTCCCTGTCACAAATTAAAAAAAAAAGAATCTTTAACGGAATTACATAAAATTATAAACATCTATAGTGAGATATCCTATTATAAATTGAACATATCAAAATTAGAAGTGATCTCAGTTAATCTTGAAGTTAATAACAGATTAAAATTAAAAGATGAATTCCAGAATAATTGGGAGTCAAATTCAAAAACACATTTGGGAATAAAGTTCACATCAAATTTAAATTATTTGGTTAAAAATAATTTTGATGCATTAAATTTGGATATTAATAAAACCCTTACAAATTGGAAGAAGCTAAATTTAACATGGTCTGGAAGAATAGCCACTATAAAAATGATTATTATCTGGAAAAATATTTATGTTTTAAGGAGTATACCTTTGATAATTCCAAATTATAGACTAAAGGAGCTTCAGAATCAAATAGATTGTTACATATACAAGAATAAAAAACCCTGAATCAAAAAAGAAATTACATTAAAAGCCTACTCTAAAGGTGGTTTGGCAGCGCCTAATATTACTTATTATTTAAGGGCAGTAACTTTAACACATATATTAAAATATACTGTTGAGTCTAATGTTCATAAATGTCTAATGATAGAGAAGGATATATCTTTCAATATGGATCTGGAAAATACGCTTTGGGATAAAACACAAAATAAAAATAAAAATAAACTATCAATTGTTCCAAGATCCCTATTGAAACTTTGGTTTAGACTCAATAAAATATTAAACTTGATTAGATTTTCATCACCTATCTCACCAATACATAATATTTGCTCTGAATTATTACCATATTTAAATGTAGACTGGACAAAATGGGAAATAAAATCTTTAAACAATGTATATTTAAGAAGAGGTTTTAAAACCTTTGAACATATATGTAAAGAAAATAAGATTCCAAAAGAGAAATGGTTGTTCTTCAATATGCTCTATAATGCAATTTCTAATTCTGACTATAACTTAAAAGAGAAGAGAGAACTAACATCTTTTGAACCATCCATTTATAATGTCAAACGGATGCAAACCATAACAAGTTGCCTTAAAGGCATAAAATCATTAACTGAGAATATAAAAATATTAAAATGGGAACAAGAGTTCCAAAAGGAATGGGATGAAAAGACATGGTTAAGAGCATTTCAAATTACTGAAAAATATATTAAATGTACCTCGTTTAGAGAAGTTCAATTTAAGTTAGTACAGAGGTGGTATATAACCCCAGAAAAATTGGCAATTCATGAAAATGTTGGATATGTTTTAAGGATTTAAGGAGGCAGTAACACAGATGCATATGTGGTGGACTTGTCTGCTTACTCAAACATTCTGGTTAACTTCTCAGATATCTAATGTTATAAAACATGACCTAAGTTTGACTCCAGAATTGATATTATATCATTTCCTCCCTGAAAGATTTTCAAGAGCAAAAGTTAATATAATTATAAATTCCTTGACAGTGGCAAAATGACTGATTGTCCTCTATTGGAAAAAAACGAGCTTACCCATGTGGAAGGAAATTAAAACGGCAGTTGATAGAAATATTCAAATTGAAATGGATTTTGTCAAGTTTAATCCAGAACAGCAAAATAAAAATAAACTTAAATGGACAGATTGGAGTATATAGAGCATATATATGTATTATTTTGTTCCAGTCCCCCCTTTTTCTTCAATTTATATTAGCGTTAGAGTGGAGTTGTTCTAGTGCATGACGATGACTGGTCCTCTCTGGGTAGCCCCTTCCTTCCCCCTTTTTCTTTTTTTTTTTCTCTGAAGATGAAATATAGAAAAAATAAAATGTACATATGGAGAGTGTCTGGCCTTTGCAATATATTGTTATGATTTATTCTAGGTTCTGACACTCTCTATACTATTGTTTATTATGCATCAGAATATTATGTTTTGTGTTATGTGTGCTATTCAGGATGTTTTTTTTTTTTTATGGTTTTTATATTGGCATGTATAATGGCACCCCTCTATATTCAGATGTAATCTGATGACAATATTTGGGGATGTTTTTGAAAATGTTATTGAAAGTGTGTAATATATTGTCCAGTATGGTTTGTATATCTTGGATGTTTCGTATGTTTTGTAATATCTTGGTAAAATCAATAAAAAGAATGTGAAAATAACTAAACATACTGCCAAAAGACTTATACTCCAAGACATATTGAGCAAACTGGATTTATTAAAGGTAGAGCTGTGGTCATCAATAGTAGAAAAGCATTAATAGCAATTAGGAAACATCACAAACTTAGGATGAATAGGGAAACTCAAGGGAGCACAGAAGTATGAGAATTAAGTATTCTTGTAATGGTAAGTGTAGTCATTTGTAGACCTGCACATTGTTTGGATTAAGTTTTTGACATAGGAAAAAAAGATATTTAGGTTACAAAAGAACATCAGTAGTTTCGGTGCATAGTCATTTATAAAGTATATTTTAGATTTTACCTCACTTTGCCATTTCCATTTAATAGTAGTTTATTGCCAGTTTTAGTGCCCATGCAAATACAATTTTTATATGAAAGATGGGTAACTATACTGATTGTTTATATTGAACATATGTCTCTCTCTATGTCTTTCAATGTAGATACTTATCCGTATTTGTGATGGGATAATAACACCAGACAGTGTAGCAGCAGCCTAAAAAATGAATGTATGGCTATAATACAAACAATGCAAAAAAAACAGTTAATGTTTTTGTACCATAAGACATACCAGGACACTAAAAATATAAAGCCAGATATACGAGCAATGTTAAGTAACCAAGATGTTGGAAGGCGATTGGTTTGTGCGAAAAGTGAGATTACACTACTTGATTACTTTTAGGTTCAAGTCTTAGATTTGTAGCATGGCTGTTTAACAAACTATATCTACTATAGGAGGAAAATAATACTAAATAGGGGTAGACAAATGTGCTAGATGTACTGTGACGATCCGGTGGTAGGGGCTATTACTGCCCAGGGCCACCTGCTATAGACTACAGGTTAACTACCCACAAGTACCATTTGGAAATCTCGGCACCAGAACCCTGATATCCGGCTTCTGTATCAGTCAGAGTCTCTCCATCAGGAATCAGCACTTCCAGGAGTGTCAGGAACCTTCCTGTTTTAGTGATCAGGACAGGTTACTTAGAGGGTGGAGATAGGCTCGGTATCGCAACCACCAGGAGCAAAATAAGAGACACACGATTTCTATTTGTCTCCAGAAACAAACTGAATTATGTAAGAAAAGTCAGCAATATTTATAGCAGAAGCAGAGGGGGTGTACACAATGTAACAATGAGAGGGTGTGGCAAACAATTACAGGAGATGACCCCAAATGGAGTCTAGCAGTAGCTTCCTGAGAGCAATAGGCTTAATCTGCAATACACATCCTGCCGTCTCTAACACATATCAGATGTGATTAATTTTATCTGGCAAACAATAGGACAAAACAGATTATAAGTACAATGGAGGTGTTTACATACATAATCTAGTCGCTGGAGTCAAGCTGTCTGCCCTTTAATTGGCTCAATGGGACAACACCGAGGCTTAGAAAAAAGGGGTCCGTGACATGTACTTAGGAGGGAAGTTTTGGAGAGTCTCTCCATTCTTATATTAAAGGACATACAAAGAGAAAGAATTGTGTTTTTAGAGCCTTCTCCAACACTTTGCCCTATTGTCCTCTCAGGTCAAACAAAATTAATAAAAAAGAAATTATATCAGTCTGGTCTCAGTCAAATATGAAAATCCAGTTCTCAAATACTGGGCAATTCTACAATGAATTAGACAAAATACTAACCTCAAATATATGTATCAGTCCCTTTTTATTTTTATAGTTCATTTATATTATTATAGTTCATTTATAACGCGCCAATATATTCAGTAGCGCTGTACAAAAGTTAAGTTTTAAGTTTAGACAAAGATACAAATTAACATATGCAAAGCAAGGAGGGTCCTATCTTTGAGTTAGGAATCTAATGTCCATGGTGCATGCCCAAAGTACTTAGGATGGAAACTCGCAGACGTACAATCTAAGGTATAGTGAGTGGTAAAAGAGGGAGAGAGAGGTGATAAGCATGTTAGGTTGGAAGGTGATACGCTTCTTTAAAGAGATGCGTTTTAAGTGAGGTTTTAAATGTTTTGAGGCAAGAGGATAATCTGGTGGATTGAGGCAAGGAGTTCCCTTTAATCTTGGTAATAAAATATCACTTGTAGCAAAGGATCAGAGTGAAAGGCTTGAAAACTTTGCGGTTGTTAAACCCGGAACTTACAGCCTCCAGAAAGCCTTTGATCTTTCCAGTCCACAAGAGTTACGATCGCTAAAGTCGCATATCGGTATTCAATTGCTACAATTCCCCAACCCTGCAAATGTTTTCACATCCATAAACAGCAAATGTAGAAGAAAATCTTTGAGGGGACCCGCAAGGGGGTTTACCGTTGTCAGTAGCACTATACATGCAAAAAAAATCAATACTGTACTGTAAATGACGGGGAAAGCGATGAAAGACGATATAATTAATTGCACAACAGTCTCTGGCTCGCAAATCTTCAATAACATTTATTTTTTTTAATGTGTCATTTCGGGGTTATATCGATCTCGAAAATCAATGAGTTAATACATATGAGGCCACCCATATGGACTAGAACAGTATTGGCATGCGTTTTTATTATTTTGTATCTTGTGGTTTTGCGAGTCCAAGCGCATATTGGACCCCCAAACACTAATTGATTGACATGTAACTTCTATGTTTTACTGCCGTAATGAGGGCAGTCTCATTTTCTATTGGCTTTTCTAAATGGGTATTTACTGCCTTGCTCAATTGATCATGTTCCTGTCCTGAACTGCTACGTACGAGTGCATAGTTTACGGTTCCGCGCTCAGCCCGTAACTTGCGGGCTTGTTCAATTAAATAGCACTAAAATTGAAGCAGAGTTCAAGCCCCGCAGTACGCCCGCAGACATACGGCATGTATATCGTGAGATGCAGGCTTCTAATTGAATCAGGCTCTTTGTCTCAGTAAGTTCCTTGGATTGTTAATATAAATAAATATATATATAAAGTAGACTCTCAGTTAATCAGAACTCAAGCAACCAAAACTCTCAAGCAACCAAAACAAATGAATATGGTACTTTAAATAAAAATGCAATTTTACAGGGCTCAACAAATGCCAGGAGCCAGGTTGTCCTGCCACACTATGCTTACAGCTCTAGATTTCATTCACTGTATGTCTCTAAAATTCAGTTTTACCTGGCAGCAGACAGGCACAAGTGACTGAGCCAGTGCAGTGTTGGGGTTATATTCCCCGGGTTCAGCACCGCAACCTCCAGCCCAATGTACCTGTGTGTAAGTGAGGAGTGAAAGCTGCTGCTGCTAGAAAAGCCCTCACTGACAAATATACTTAGCAGAGCATCCTATGTGCAGCTAATCTAGGCATCTTTTAAAAGTGGCTCTCAAGCAACCAGAAATTACATTTATCCGGCATCTACCAATCCCTGTGGGTGCGGATAACTGAGAGTCTACTGTATATATATATATATATATATATATATATATATATATATATATATATATATACAGAGAGAGAGAGAGAGAGAGAGAGAGAGAGAGAGAGAGAGAGAGAGAGAGAGGAAGAGAGAGAAAGTTAACTAAACCTTTGGCTCAAAAAGTTGCATTTAGATTTATCACTGCAGGACTTTACAGAAATCCCTTTTCTGAATCCTACAAATATTTAGCATGCTGTATGTTATTTGCTTTCTATATGCTTCGCTCACAAAAAGATAGGTTTACTGATATTTCCATTAATAACTCTGACAGTGATTCCCTATTCGGAGAGCGTACAATCCATTTTCTCATCCCGAAGTCATAATTATTTTCTAAAAAAGAAATAGCATCTTTCAAAGTTTAACAGCTGTTAAAACCAATTTGCATGTTTCTCGCAATTGTTAAAATCTTTAGCTAACACTTGTCAAGAGAAAAAAAAAATCTATGCACTGGACTGTAATTATGATAATTAGTCAGAAAATTGTTATCTAATACTTTATTGAAGTCCTGTATGGCTGGATGGTTCTGTTGGCCAGTGTCTAGTAACAGCGAATCTCGGCTGGCAGTAGATGGGTTACATGACTGTATGTTGCCTGGAAATGGTTTACCCCATTTGGAAAATGTGCAATGCATAATAATACTTGGAAGTCTATAAATACTTCCAGGCAAGATGTATTCCCTTGGAAAAATATGTATGTAAAGTTGTTGATTTTGTGTAGAATTTGTGCGCACTGCTACACCTCCACCCCATAATGTTTCAGGGTTCATGGAGATTGATTAAATTAATAGGATTTGGATCATTACTGGAAACATAACTGAAATCCTTGAAGATCACTTCTCCATAAATCTTCACTTAGTCTTTAGGTGCAAACTTCCAAGTTAAACTTGGCCTTATTGTACAGTAATAATAATATGGAAAAGTATAGCAAACAATTTGTCCTACAAATAATATAAGTAGAGTCATTAAGAATGGATGTAATGGACTGTGACACTCGCAGACTATCAATTCTCTTTGAAGCTCCCTCCTTCAGGTTATTAAATTAATTTATTCACAATGCTCACTCTAACAATCAATCTGCTTTATTGTTTTATGATGACTACAGTTGTTGCTTAGGCAGTATTATATTGTATTGCATTGTATTGTAACCAGAATAAAGGAAAAACAGAGGTCTTGAACAGGCCCACATAGGGATTATTTAGAATGTTATTAAAGGTCCAGTGTGAGCGTTTTTCTTGTTAATTAACCATGAATTAACCTAAAAAAACAAGCAGCAGCAAATCAAGCTTTTAGCCAGAAACTATAATTTAAAAATACAGTTCACCTCCATTTCTGTACCCTTCCTCACCTCTCTTTGTACTCAGTACGATTTCATCTGCAATAACATTATTCAAGCAAGCCAAATGAATGTCATTGCAGTTGAAATCATTCACTTCCTTTCAGTAGTGCTGAAAGCCATCCAAGAAAAAAATTGTTCTGCTCTATGAAAATATAATAAACTAACAGAGAAAAGCTAACTTACCAAATGACACTTATCGGCCCCATCCTTGCGTTTTATAGGGACTTTCTAGACTTCTGATTGGGTGAAATATGTGTCAGTCAATCATTATTCAGACAATTAGCCACAATCAATTGCAATATATGCTATCTGATTAGTTACTCAGTAACTTCCACTATTCTTATTGGTTAAGCATTTAATCAATCTTAATGGGGATTGAAATATCTGCATTCTATTTGGCTATTGTTTAAGCAATCAGAGAGCTCTATTTTGCCCTATCCTCATTGGTTAACATAGTAATTAATCAGTCTAGGGCATGAAGATGTGGTGAATCTGTGTGGAGCTTGGATGCAGAGACAAGCCAAAACACTCTTAAAGAGCTCCTGCAGAACAAGTGACATACCAAATTACCGTAATACTAGAATGCATTATCAGTAGTGAAAGGCAGCAGTATAGCAGGGGAGAGGCCATGGGTGCCAATTAGCACCCGCAATGCATCCAGCAATGTGGGCATAGCCAACAGAGTCAACATAATAGACCCTCTCCCAAGGTCCAACCCCAAAGGGATTGAGCTCAGCTTTTGTAAACCACACACACTGTATGTTACCCAGGCCCTCATAGAAGACAGTTTGCAGAGAACTGAACACTCCACATGCCATACAGAACCAGTACCTCATTGCCCATATCTGCTACAGCTCACAGGAGCAACCAGAGCTGAACTAATCATTAATGATGTGCATGTTCTGAATATTATATGTTTCTCTGACTGAGTGGCATGATGTGGCTATATTCACTTTTTATCTGCCACACCAGTGACTACATTACAAAATAGGTTGTTTACTTCTGCAATGGGGTATAATAATAGAGTTTCCCCTAAGAAACAGCTTTTGAACCAGAGAAGAGAATGTAAGATTTACAATCTTTTCTATGACTGGTTCTTCAAAATATAGGAATGTAGGATTTGGGACCTAGCATTTCTGAGGGAATGGAATATCATTGTAGGTCGTTTTGCACATAGGTCATGGAGCATATCACACATAACAAGCACTTGCAAAGGATTACACTTTAGAGTTTTTTACATGTTGAAGGTAATAGTAAAGTTAAAACTTGTGGATGATTTTTTTTTCACTAGTGTGTTTTCTGATGGTGGAATGTAAATCATATATGCTCCTGATTTATTGAATACACCGTAAAGTTTACTGGGAGCCTTCTAACAAGTAATACCAAGCACATTATAAGGTGAATGTTATTTTAAGAATTGCATTTTCCTACACTAACAGCCCTATTAAATTCCCCCAACGTTAAAACTCGTAGCCCGTAACGGTGCCCGCTAAACTTACAGCTATTAAATTGGCCTCTTACAGCTACTCGCAAAAGATCTGCGGGTTACAGGCAGAAAAACCCTACGGGCTGTCGAAATCGGAACTCCATTGCCCCAAAGCCTTTCATCTGTCAAGCCCATAAATGTTAAGTTCGCAAATTGCTATTAAATTGCTATTCCATGTTATATCGATCCCGGCAATCAATGTGTTAACACATATAATGGAACTCGCATAGACTAGAATATAATATTTACTGATCTATTAATAATGCATTATTTCTGGAATGTGGGTCCAATCGTAACTCGTAAGTCAAACCCGTAAGGGATTGAAATCTGCCCTCCATTTTTCTGTGATGTAATGATGACTCTCTTTCACCATTTTCCCATGATCTCTTTTACCATTGGCTCCGTCTAAACCCGTAACTACGGGTTTGACTAATTGATCATGTTTACAGCCTCACATGCAACCTGCGCAAGAATGGTTTGGATGTCGGCCACGTCTGTTGCAGGCTTGGCTAATTTAATCGCTCAGAATTTCAAGCCTGCAGGCTTTGCGGGTGTACCGGTGCTGCTACGGGCTTGGAATTTAATATGGCTCTAAATATATTCAATGCTGTTCATTTGTAATATTTTGAAACTCACTCAAAAGACGTAAATCCATGTTTCATCAAAGTTACACCCAGGAAACACAATATTACTGAATAGCTAAGTAATGTTAGTGACCACTTTTTTGGTTGTGTAAATTTGTGAATTAGGGAATTGAATAGGGCCCCAAAGTAGCAATTTTTACTTTCCTCCAAACAACAGATCATGTCCAATAACTGCTGTTTACCCGGATTGGGGCCTTTTCATTTTCTGAATGCCATTATATTATATTTTAAATATCTATATGTTTATTCCTAAACGGTCCAGATACCACAGCATAACTTAATTTTCATAAAAAAATATTCAGACCTTGATGAATTTTATAAAAATAATTGACTACCCCTGATCAAAAAAATATTAATCAAGAGCTTCCAAATTAACAATTGACTATACTTCTAAAAGGAAAGACAAGACTTATAGGGTAATAAGAGGAACACTTAGCAAAAACCTGTATGGTGCCAATTTCCCTACTAAAAGTACCAGATGGGGAACGTCTTCAATATAATGCCCACAAGGTTTATTTACACCAAGTTTCCAGTTCTGAAAGAAAAATACTTCCTGTTTTAGAATTCCAAAAATTCAGCGGAGTTTATTCCAGAGTTTTGGGGTCAGAAAGATGCAGATCAGTACTACATTTACAAATCTTAAACAAATTGTCAGAAACTTCTTGATTCAATCAGTAAAATCATTGATGGCAGCACTGAGAAAATGAATGTATATGGCATCTCAAAGTCACATATCTCCATATCCCACATTATCCTGCTCATCACAGTATCTCCAGTTCGAAGCATGACCCTCCAGCATTTTGGCCATCTCCAGAACCTTCAAAAAGTATTCTGTAGTGATTTCAGCCTATCTAAGATAACAGGGCATAAATGTTGTTCCCTGATCCTAGCATACCTACAGTTTATAAGCAATATGTTACAAATGGGATTGTTAATCAACTAACAGAAGTTAGTATCCCATCCTTCTGAATAAGACAATTTGAGTTTGAATATATGCATCATCAACTAGAATGCTGCTACCAGGGGACAATATGCATTTTCTTATCAGAATAGTATAATGCTTGAGAATTTGAATTGCAATGTCTATTTTTGGTTTGATGACATCTTCAATGTCAGCTGTTCCTACAATTGTAGAAGCTTCTGTCTCACTCTGTAGACTGCAAGATCATTTTGAGCTAAGAAGAATGACTTCCTTTATTTTGGTGGACAATCAGATCTCACCTATCCAGACGGTGCATCTGGCAGTACTCTCAATTGGAAAAAAATAAGACAGATGGAAGAAATAGAGAATGGGGAGCTTTCAAGCACAGACATTAAAAAAAAAAAAAAATTAAAAAAAAGTAGAGTGGGTGGTCTTATACTTTAGTGGAGCAGAAGGCTGAATGTTGGCTGTTTAAATAGTTTCTCCACATGCTAAGAGACTAACAGTGAGAATCGAATCAAGAGGTGTAAAATATGGGGCACCACAGAAGTAGTCTTACTGATATTGAATTTCAATAAAAAGTACATAATAACTTATATATAAAAGGCTGGGGAATATCTTGGTCTGTAGGCGCCTTGACCCAACATTAAAGATTCAAATGGGTGTATTTCTTGCCACCATTCCAGCTTTTTAGCAAGGGATTGGGAAAGTATTGGTTTTGAATGGTTCTTTTTTCTAAATATCTCGAAAAGTAAATGAACATGCGCTTCTACACATAAACACACACTTTGAAAGATCTGGGGGTATTTGTCCCCCTCAGTTCCTACACCCATGCTCCCAGTGTCCAGTTTTACACCCAGAGCCATGTCGCTAAATCTGAAGTTGTGGAAACTGAAGTCTTTGGCCTCATGGTTAAAGTAGTGGAGTCCTTAAAGCTAAAGAAATAATTATTCTTGGCTTATCTCTGTGTATAAAAATAATTTCTTCCTTGGTGCAGTGATTGATAGTATCAGTAGCAGTGCAGATTCACAAACTTCTGATATTTAGCAAAATGGTTTTGCTTTGGGGCAATATCCCTCAGCAGTGTTGGTGCACTTTTACTGAATCCATTGTCAGCCTATCTCTTAATACAACATTTCATCAAAGCAACATGGACCTTTTGTCTCATCATTCATGCTGGAATTCAAATTGAGCTTTGACGCATTAACTACTAGCACTAACTAACTGCACTTGGCTATTTCTAACTATGAATACAGCTTCCTAGTGGAATGGCTCGCTTTGCAGAGACAGCTGTTATCACACTTTGGCCATCACCGGAAATTCTTCAAATATAACTGATCTACCAAAATCAAGAAATAATTTTAGACACTTTCCGTAACCATTAAATGCTAACAAAAAAAAAAAAATCTTATAACTTGGATATCGAACACAGAGTAGACCGGAATCTGGAAGTAACATCAGGTAAACAAAATTCACTAAATCTGTTTGTATCATTTCAAGAACCTAGAATTGGATTTTTGGTTTCCAAGACTACAGTTTCAAGACAGGTAAAACTCGTTTTGTGCTGCCTACAAGATGGAAAGGAAATAGACAATTTTGTTTTTGACCAGAAAATTATGTCTCCTTGTCTTCTCTGATGTCAACACATAGACTCCCTACCTTGTTAATGAGAATTTTTCATGCATGTTGTCCTGGGAGGCTCTTCTGTTCTACATTAGGACTTTTTTTACATTTTCTCTGTTGTTGAAGAATAAAAGAAAAGTGAATTAAATGGCAAGTCTGGATAAGCTATTAAAAAGTAAAGATATTATGCTATCAACAAAGGTCTTCATAGTTAGAACTATGGTATTCCCAGTAGTAACATATGGATGTGAGACCTAGACCATAAAGATTGCTGATAAGCCTTTGAATTGTGGTTTTGGTGTAAATTGCTTAGAGTCCCTTGGACTGCAAGAAGATCCAATCAATCAATACTACAGGAAATGACGGCAAACTGTTCACTGGAAGGTTTGAGCCAAAACTCAAATATTTTGTCCATATCATGAGAAGACATGATTCCCTAGAAAAGACTCTGATGCTGGGAAACATTGAAGGCACATGAAAAATGGCAGAATAGGCTGAAATGGATAGATTTGCTCATTGAAGCAATGATGGAGCCTAGAGGGGCAGTGGCTGACAAATGTGCCTGGCGTGCAGTGGTCCATATGGTCAAAGAGAGTCGGACATGGCTGAATGACTAAGCAAAAGCAAAAAAAAATCTATGTTTTTCAGTTAAATATTTATTGATGTCAAAGACGATTTTACAAAAATGAAATAAGTTTCCAAAATAAGGGCTACTGTATATGAGCAAGATTAGTACTGTATATAAAGCCATCAGTGGAAAAAAAAATGTATTACCTGATTTAAAATAGCATATTCAAGTACAACCTGTGTGTGCTGAAAATTATTGCAAGACAGCTTGGTTTCCCAAGCACTTGAAAACCTAAACCAATTAAGAAAACAAAAGTGAAGTATCCAAGAAACAAAACCAAAATGCCTATATATCCACTCTTTACTGTGTTTATTTCCTTTCCAAAAATGGTTATACAACCAAAAAACTCCAGTGTCTCAATTATGATTTGCTTTAGAATGATGCTTATAGAAATGCCAAACTAATCTTTAGATCAAACTCATATTTATAGATCAAACTCTTCCTAATTACCCACACATGAAAAATCTTTAATTAGTTTTTTTACATATCCAAATGTATCCTGAGCACCAAATATTCCTGAACACTGAATCTAAATAAATATGCTACACATATGTAATATTCATCCCAAATATAACTTATCTATGAGGAAACATAGTATATATGGCATAATACACCCAAATAATTTGAGCATACATTTGAGCAAAGACGTAATATATTCATATCTTGGAGCCTCACCTGAGGATGATTTTATATCTTGCAGGAATTCTCTAAAGATTTGTAGTTAGGCAAAAAATAATAAACAAAGACAAAAATTATAGTGTTATATTCTCATATCAACTAGAAAATGCATGCAAAATTAACTCATTAGAGGATCATTGTGATCATATTTATAAAATTTACTCTTTTGTAAAATTACACTTCAAAATATGCAACATGCTTTTAGAATGTTAACAAGTACAGCATTTACTCTATCATATTTCCCATGCTGCTTTGGAATCTACATTTTAGCTTTAGCAGATCAATTTCCCGAGGTGGGAGGAGAATTTGAATGCCAGGAAGTATCTGTCTACTGAGCAGGAATGTAGCAGATACATCTGACAGTGCTATCAGCAGGACTAAAACCAAGTGCATTAGTTTATAAAGACACGCCCATCTGAGAAGTCAGCAGAGAAGAAATCAAAACAGCCATGCAGTAAAAAATAATTGTTTATAAAAAATGTTTTGCCTTCTGAAATTTTTTTTCCTGTTGTCATGACTAGTTATTCAAGAAACAACAGTGCTTTAATAATGATACACACAACATTTCTCACAAGATATCCTTCTCATGTTATCATCCTCTACATAGCTCAGCCAACTCAAAGCTGTGATGTGGCAATAACTTGGCGATGCCAGGTACTGTGGAGGCCTTGCAGGACTCTAGTGCAATGCTGCCCCACCACGCGTTTCTCAACTTTTGACTTCCTCATCACATTGCAACACTGCTACTACAAATGGGCTTCACGAAGAGGTAGCTCTAGGCAATTATGCAATACATATAGGGGAAACTAATATTAACTAGTTCTCTTCTATATAATGTTGACATCTACATCTTAAAGGTGCCTGTGTAGAGATTGTATCCCAATAGAAATACAGTCTGAAAAAAGTTCTGTCAATCTTCATCAGTTCGCTTTCTATTACATATGATATATTTTATATATCTTAATATATCTTAGTATAACTTAATATATATATTTTTTTTTTTCAGAGAATTTAATAGGGATATTTCAGATGAATACTGTCCAACGCATTTCATTTGAGCGGCTGCATTCATGTGGACCTCAAAGCCGGTCCATTCATTTTTTTAAGAGATATATCATATCACAAAATTATAAAATTCAGTATGTTTATAGATATTGAGGGTAGGTGTCATATGATAGGCTGCTAGTGACAGGAGCAATTCGACTGGTCTGCACAAGAAGACAATGGGGCCATGTAGAATATTTCTGAGATTCCAACATATTATCCACCAATGTTTTTGAAATTTGTTAGAATAATGTCAAAAATATTTTCTATTATGACTGCTCACAATATCATATATTTATATACACAAGCACTAACATACATTTATTACAGTATATATTCTGGCTCATTGAACAATATATAACTTATCATCCAACTGGCAGATTAGTGCTTGTGCGCCATTTTTAGATAAGTAAGACCAACTTTTTTCCAGTCTACTTTGCATGTGGAAAGCATTAGCAGAGTGTGTATACATTTATGTTAATCACATACTCCATCCAGGATTCTTCTATCAATATGAAATGTTATGTGCTCACTGGGTTGGCGCATCTTGTATTGTTATGTGCAATATACAAAATAACGTGTCTAACTATGCCATTTATGCTTTTGAAAGAAAAAGCAAATTACTTACCGAAGAGAATGGCATTTGCATGGCTGTGTGTCAGCTTTTCAAGCCTTTCCGTACTACAAAACATTGCTTTCCCCACTTGGAAAATGCATCCTCCCATCACTCATAAACCATTTCAAAGCACTTTATGAGTCTACGGAGCGAAATGTACTTATCTTGCATTGGCAGTGTCCCAGCTGTTACGAAATTGCTATTGTCCTAATACTTACAAGGCAATTTTAGCATCAGTTAATAATTTTACAGGATAGATAACTTCTTAGTTTTTTTTTTTAAATGACAGACATTAAACAATAGCAACTTGGCATTTCTTGAAGCCGCGGATGACAGCTCCAAGATTAAAGTGATTTTAATGTATAGTCTACACGGTTTTATTTTCTCACTGACAATTCCTATGCAAGAAGGTGGAAAAAAATCCTTTTAAACACTTGGACTAGAGAATACAACACATTTACCTTTTAGAGATATTCTGTATAAATCTCATTTAGGAAGTAATGTCACAAATTTGCATTTACAGATACCAGATGACAAGAAAGAGAATTTATCAGGCAGAAAAATTTGAGTATCCCTTAATGGTAGGGTAAGAGAAGAAAAAAAGCATATCTCTTTATTACATCTGCTGCAACAAAGGAATATGGGGACACATATTATATTTCAAATATTTGATCATGCAAATTAGGAGGTTGGAAGGCAAATTCCCTTTTCATTTTATGTGAATGATTCTCTTCTCATCTTTATTCGCCTATGATTATCCAGATTATCCATAAAACTGTGGCTTAGTTAATTTAACTCTTTGCTACCATTGCTTCTAGGACACAGGCAGGGAATTATTAAGTGTTATCAATTGCTTGGATCAGGGTGTTTTTCACAATGTGGGGACCGGACTGTATAAACTGCCACTGTGGAAAAAAAACAAAGTAGAAGATGCTCTTACCTTGTGTCTTAGTGCTTACTTAACATTTCGATAGCAGTGGAGGTTAAACAATTACCATTAACGCTCTTTGTGCTCTGTGTGTTTGGTCCTCAGCTCTGACCCACCTGCAATGGATTCAAGAGAGATGTTATTCTTATGGTGAATGTCAAATTATTGTGTTATGTTAAGTTGTTCAGTCGTGTACAACTCTCCACCACCCTATGGACCGCAGCATGCCAGGAACATCTTATGTCTGGTTGTGCAATCCATAAGGTTTTCATGGCAAAGATACTGCAGTGGGTGCCAGTTTCTTCTCCAGCAGACCACGATTTGTCTGATGTCTCTGCTATGACCTGCTCATCTTGAGTGACCATACATGGTATAGCTCACTAACGTGCACAAGCCCCTTCACCACAAGAAGGTAGCGATCCAGTAGGGGATTGTAATATCATGGAATTTAAAAGGCACAATAAGAATATTTACATAACAGAAGATAATAGAGAAATCATTTTAACTAATATGTTTTTTAGGACACAACAAAATATATTTTTTTTATTGCGACTGAATTTCGAAATATGTCACAATGTGTTTTCTGTTTTTTTCAAGTAATGCTCCCAGAACACAACAGCTAATTCAAATATTTAACTGTTTTGAGGACTTACCCCGTCAATGGGCAGCAATATAGCTGTTTGAGTCATAATGGTCAGCCAATTAGCTGACCCTCTACATATTGCACATCTTTTGGCTCCGCATCACATTGCAACACTGAGATTAGAAATGGGCTTCACTAATACTACTAGAAGTTTAAACAGTTATTACATAAAGATCAATTTACCTCACAGTAAGTGCTCTTCATGGTGTGAAAGAGCGCAAAATTGTATGTTAAAATTATCTGCTTTTTAATTACACTAATAACAGCTAAACAAATCTAAAGTTTTAAGTCTGTTTACATACAATGGGCCTCATTCATTTTCAAGCCCACAACTCGCTCACAGACGGCCGCATGTCTGCGAGTGAGTTGCGGGCTCCCTTTGGTCTCCGTTTGCGTGGCTATTCAATTGCTCCAGGTCGCAAGTTGTGATCCTGAAGCCAGCTCCGTAAACCATGCACTGGTTCGGAGCAGTTGTGGGCAAGAAACGTATCTATTCAACGAGCCTGTAACCGCCCATTACAAATCGACCAATAGAAAATCAGATTATCATAAATACGGCAATAAAACATGGAGATTACGTGTCAATCAATCAAGTTCGGGGGTCCCATATGCGATCGGACTCACACAACTTTGAAAATGAAGAATTATGAAAATGAATGCCAATACTGCTCTAGTCCATATGGGTGTCCTGATATGTATTAACTCATTGCTACCAAAGAACACTTAACCCCCGAAATTACACATACAAATATAATGTTTTTCCTGCAGTTGTGCGGGCTTGAGAGTGTTATGCAATTAATTCTAATGTCTTTCATCGCTCTCCTCATAATTTACAGTGCAGGATTACTGTTTTATTTGCATTTACAGTGCTACAAATTGGTGTTTAACCCCTTTGCGGGTCCTCTCGAGTACACGTAGGATTTTCTCCTCCATTTGTGGTTTACAAGTTTGGATACGTTTGCGAGATTGGGGTTTGGAGCAATTGAATAGCGATTTGCGATTTTAGTCCTGAGAAAGTGACACATCAAAGGCTTCTGGATGGTGTAAGTTACGAGTTGGATGGACAAAATATTTTAAAGCTCGTAGCTTGTAACCTGATTCGAGCACGCAAAAGGATGCCAATTGAATAGCAAATTTGACTGCAATCTCACTTACGAGCCTCCATATCTCAAATTCAGCCAATTAAATGAGGCTCAAAGTCTTTTGTGCCTACTGTCTGCTGCATGAATAATAACAGATAGCCGAAAGCTGGGTGAAGACAGTGATTGATAGCAGTTTTTCTCTGGACTCAGGACTTATATGACTGATTTGTTTTGGTAATCCCAGCATTCCATGCTCTGCACAGACAGATTTGTTAAGGGTTAATTGTTTTGTCCTTTTGCTCACTACACAGTAGGTGTGAGTCTGGCTGGGGGCAGTCAGTGACATATCAACATAGATTTGATTGTAAAAAGTACTTCAACATGCTTTTATGAGTTCTTTACTGTGATGTGGTCGAAATTGTTAAATGGCCCTTTAACACTATTTTGTGCAAAATAAACATTTTTTACATTTTAAGAATGCACTTTGATTGACATGAAGAATACAATATGTTCCATGTTCTTTTAAGGATTTAGACGTTGCAGGAGGTCTGGAAGAAAGGAGCTAGACTCCTAATCCAGACCCATGTCCACCTATTGAATCTATGCTAGATGTTCCTGCCGATAAATAGCGAATGTCTGTAAATATTGAACTTTTAGTGGCATCAGCTCCTCAAAACTGTAATATATTACGTCATTAAGAGAAATTAGATGCCAAATAAGTTGTCACTTGTCATTTCTTTCATTGTAAGGGGCTCATTTTTGTAGTTTTCCTTTAAATGGTTTTGCTCTATAATGAAGCAAGATTTTAGCATAGGCTTTATTTAAAAAAAATAGAAATAGTCTGTGCACCTTTATATGTTATAGCGGCCAAAGACAAACTTTTCTTCAATCTTACTGTGCGCTTTGACCTTTCCTTGGAAAGGACCTTATTAAAACCTGTTGCTTCAGCTTCTGTCACACTGAGCAGTTAATAGACCACATCATAGTAGTAATATGAAAAGAAATGTCCCTCAGAGCCTCATTACTTTGTTCACCCTCAGATCCTGTGCGTCACTGAGAAATGCAGATATATTGAACATTAAAATCTAATACAACGTGCCTGGCGATCTGATTCAGAATCAAGCAATACAAATATAATACAGGCACTTATTTCTCAGGTACCGTATTTACTATGTACTATTTATTTACTTTACTCTGTACAGTGGAAGCTTCTATCACTTTTTATGTCCACCATAAGCTAAATGATGTTGCTCGGTACTAGCCCCACACTGATGAGATCCATTTAAGATCGAAACGGTGCAATATGATACACTTTGGGTCTGAAAATGTAGCATCTACCTGATAGACAAAGAGCCTCATTCAATTGCAAGCTTGCGGGCTTCAGGCTGTATGTCTGTGGGCTTGAGATTTGCTACAATTACAGAGCAATTAAATTCAACAAGGCCGCAACTTATGGGCCGAAAGCCAAAACCGTAAACTATGCAATCGTATAGCATTTCAGAGCGTGATCCAGATCAATTAAACAAGGCCGTAACTACCGATTTGGAAACAGCCAATAGAAATGAGACCGTCATCATTACGTCAGTAAAACATGGAGGTTACATGTCAATCAATTAGCATTTAGGTGTCCGATATGTGATCAGACTCGCAATCCGGCAATGTACAAAATAATAAAAATGAATGAAGGAAATGGTTTAGTCCATGTGATTCACCTGATATGTATTAACTCATTGATTCCCGAGATTGATATTACTCCAAAATGACAGATAAAAAAATAATTTTTGATTGCAGATTTACAAAAATGTTGTGCAATTAATTATAATGTCTTTCATCACGTTTCCTGTCTTTAAAAGGGCAGTATTGATTTTTTATTTGCATTTACAGTGCTACGAACAGGTGTTTAAACGTCTTCTGGGTCCCATCTGGTACCCTTAGGATTTTTTTATACATTTGACATTTACAGGTGGGAAAACATTTGCGGGCTTGAGGAATTGTAGCAATTGAATAGCGATTTGCGATTGTAACTCTTGCGGATGTGAAAGATCAAAGGCTTAGATGGGGTGTAAGTTACTGTTGTAACAACTGCAGGGATTTTAAGCCTATAACGTGCTCACAGCTTGCAAAAAGACGCCAATTGAATAGCAAATTACCGTAGTTTATGGGCTATATTACGGGCTCCCGTAAACAACAATCGCTCAGTTGAATCGAGGCAAAAGCCACCTAGCTTTATTGACCATATAGTGGGTAGATACAAGCAACAGCTGAGTATGAACTTTGATAAGGTTAATATTGAATATTGCTTTTTATATAATTGAATATAAATGTATTAATGATCAGTGCCCTATTAAAACATCTAGCTCATGTTGTTAGGGCACTACAGTGGTTCTTGAAACAAGACTTTATAAGGTCCCTACCGACACACAAATGTTTCTACAGACACACAACTCACGTGTGCCAATAGACAGACATACATTGCTCGTATCCATATCAGAAAATGCACATAGTAAACTGCTGTACATAGGTCTTATTGGCAGACAATTATGACTCATACCTCACTCATAGAAATACAGAAACATTCAGGAAATGAACAATCTGCTTTCTGTGGAAACGTGAAGACATAGAAGTTCAGGTCTCCATGCAAAACAGCCCTTGAAACCATAGCTACTCCAGTAAAGCATGGTGAATCCAGGCCAAACTCAACGTTGTGTCTATGTGTATTGATGTGGGGGCTCAGCCACAAAGCTCCTTCGTTGGTCTATGGCATGAGTCTAGATGTCAATAACCTGAGTCCTCCTATAGTGTAGGATTTAACTCCAGAAGCCTGAATAATGCATAGTGTCCAAGGCTTTATGCCTGTCCCTGCCCCAACCTGAAGGCAATAGGTTGTCCACTGCCACCTGTGTGATATGTGTATCCTCCACTGTTACCTTGTTATGCTTGAAGGAAAGAAGAAGTTCTATGTTTGAGGAATGACACATTGCCTCCGTTAAGGGAACCCCCTATTTTACTTGAAGGGTCTCATAAAAGGGTCTCCAAGAGCTTTAAAGATCTTTTATTTTTCCAAAGGCAAAATGGTGAAATCAGAATAAGAAACAAATTAACTGGTCATAGAGGTTAGGTAATGAGGAGAAGTATTTAGGAGAACAATTGAATAATATTTTTTAGTTTTAGAGATATATTGTCCTCTGTATTGTCGCGAAGGGTGTGCTCTTGCACTCCAGGGAACAAGCTGGGGGCCGCATGGGATGTGCCTGAGGCCCCATTGCTATAGATGTTGTGAGCATGTAATAGAATTGTGATCTCTCTGTAATCTTGGGGTGGATATCACAATCATGATGAATCTGTTTACTGGCAGAGGTGGCAGCACATTGAGTGTTGCTATGCAGTCTAAGCCCATCATCATTAGAGATAACCCTTTATATTCAATGCATGGATTTAACCTGACTTTATTTACACCCCAGATATATATATATATATATATATATATATATATATATATATATATATATATATATATATATATATAAATAGTGGCAGTTTCACAGGAGCCTTGGTGTCCATATTCTTAAATATTTTCCCAAAGTATAATTGTATGTGAAGATGAATAAATATATAAATATAAATAAATAAATATATATATATATATATATATATATATATATATATATGTTTTGACAGGGATAGTTTAAATTCATTGCTACCAATTCGATAATAATACTGCTATAATTTTAAAGTTCCTGTTATCAGGACAGTCTATACATGTTTATTTTCATGCACCTTATTGTAAAATAGAAATACACATTCATGTTTAACTAAGCTGAAAATACAGTATTTGTAAAAATCCTAAAGCACCATAATTTCCTTTATGTATTAATGCTGACAACCACATGGGCTTATTGTGAACTTACATTTTGGCAGGTATATTTCTCAATAATATGTACGGTAGAGATGTTTAATTAAAAGGCTAATTATAGGGAACCCTTCAATCTATTGCAGACAGATATACATTTTGGAGCTGAACCAGAAGAGTCTCAACCTTTCCATCAGCTAAAGCTGATACATATAATAGCGATAAAATACCTAATTATTTTAGTAGAGGGATAAAAAGGATATTTTTAGTAAAATAGCAAGTTCATAAAGGTAGCTTGCTGTGAATTAAACATATGGAACACAAAGGCAAATATGCTTACAGCATTGACACAAACTGCAATCTATTATTATTTTACTCTTATATGGAACTGGCCAAATATATAAAGCCTTGTGGTACATGGCAGTGAAAATAAGGGGAATGCACTATTAGCAGTAAAGCTTTTCATAAACAGCTGGCAGTCCATATAGTGTGGGGGTTTAAATGTAAGTTCAGTGGAGATATCAATGCTTTGCACAAATAGTGGGTCTCCATGAAAATGGCAATTTATATAAAAATATGGAGATTGCTTCTGGAGTGGGAATGAATGCAGTGTATAAATTTGACTGAAGGCATAGTAAAATAAAAATAAATAAAAAAAAGGCT
Organism: Discoglossus pictus; assembly: GCA_027410445.1. NCBI lineage: Eukaryota > Metazoa > Chordata > Amphibia > Anura > Alytidae > Discoglossus > Discoglossus pictus. The sequence goes on along the minus strand of CM050168.1, from coordinate 225,851,251 downwards.
GCTAGCCATGGGTGTGTTTCTGCCTGGGACCACAAGGCCAATGGCAACAAGGAAATATTTTGGAGGCAGTAGGCTGGTATGTGGATATCATGTGTTTAAGTGTGTGTGTTTATGTATCATATCAAATCATTTTATTGAGGAATTCTATATATTTGTAATTGAAAGTACATTTAAAAACTCTTGTGTGAGCTCCACCCAGAGGAACCCTTGTAGGCAGAGCATCCTAGCCAGGGATGGATAACCCATTAAGCAAAATAAGCATGTGCTTAGGGCATCAAGGGAAGCACCACAGACATTTTCCATTGACAGATTTACCATGGACCATAAAGTGCAAAACTGCAAATGGTGCAGCTAACCAGGTTCCGCAAAAAGGGGCTACCAAAATAAATGTAAAAATTTACATACGGTACATATATATACAATAATAATAAAACAATAGTAATAATTGAATAGTAATAGTTTGATGACATACGTTGTAACTGTTTATTATTGTTTATATTTTGTATTAGATATATATGGAGGCACCAAAAAGTGCTTGAGGCCTCTAAAGGGCTTAATCCGGCCCTAATCCTAGCCAATGAGCTGTGTGGAGGTGTGACTTAATGAATCAGCTGTCAGTATCCTGTGCAGCTTTATCTCAGCCAGTGAGAGGGAAATAGATACATTATTGTACCTGCCTCTGATTGGTCACAATTAATTTAGATTTTTTATGTTAATTTAGCTTGGATATTTAGGGTCGTTCCTTCTCAAAAGCAATTGCTTGAAAATTAAAGACATTTTGTAAGTTTAGCAATGTTTATTTTAGATTATGAATGTTTTGATACACTACTTATTCTCCCATCAGATGCATTCATAATCCAGGAGACGTATGTAAATTGCAGTGGAATATCCACAGAAATAGACACTTCTATGTATATATACACACATAAACACACATGGTTTTGTATATAGAGGTGTTGAGATCTTATGTCTGGGGAGGAAAGGAGTGGTAATAACTAGGCTGTGGGGGCGCACAATCTGAATAGGCCTAGGGCTGTATAAACCCTGAATCTGCCCCTGCTGCTTGCCTTGTACAAGTCTTTGTGATCTTGACTAACACATTACAGGTCCCTGCAGAAAAGTGTCGCTGTTACAATACTACGCACCAAAAACATTTAAAAATATTTCCCTGTTCCAGCTCTCAAAGTGAAAGCACACATACACTTGTGTTTTGCTTAATTAAATCAGACACTGATAGGCTTTAAGTTTAAAAAAAGAAGGAAAACAAAAAAAAAATGATACACAGCAGACAATTATTAATTCGACTGTCCAAATGATAATCAGTTTGACAAAGATCCATACGCGTCTTCATTCTGTTTAAACACATGAAATTGTGCAAGCAGACAGTCTCATGAAGACAGCTTGTTAGCAAGCTTATGGTTCTTGGGTTCCGTTGCCATAGTATCTAGATTGGAAAACGCTGAAGATTGGCAGGAAAAAGCATGTCTGCAATTGCCCTCTCTCAGCAGGCTACCTAGATCTGCTCAAAGACAGTGCACTGTGAGTTCTCTTTCCCAGTTTGCACAACCCCCTGCTGTTTAATAATATCCATTTACTGTTTGGGATTGATCTGGTTCAGTGTAAAACCTGCAGCTAAGCAGGACCCAGCCTTGCACATAAAGCCTGGCAATTAAATAAAGAGAACTTATACTGTATACACTAAGCGCTATCTATTGGGATACAACGTAAATGCCAGCGTTTTAATGAAAGGCTTTATAATCAGGCACAGACACACACACACATATATATATATATATATATATATATATATATATATACTGGTGATTATAAGGCCTCTCAGTTATTTATACGGTATATAAATATATATATATATATATATATATATATATATATATATATATATTTACTTCTGATTATAAAGCCTTTCAGTTACATATATATGCGGGTGTGCCTGTGAAAAATATTGAAAAATATTTAAATAAATAAATATATATATATATATATATATATATATATATATACACAGACATCCCGACTTATAGATGACCCATACTTAAGAACCGGCTTCCACGGCTTTTTGTATAAGTTTGTTTTATGTTCTGTTTATTTGAAAAAAAGTAAGAGCACAATAGTTTCTGTAATGTATTATTACAGTACAGGGGTATTATTATTATTACAATTTTACATTGTATTATTATTACTACCACATATGAGCCATTAGGGTATTGGAATTATTATTATTATTATTCAGGTAAATGAGTTACATACAAATCCAGTTTAAAGATGTCCTCAGGAATGGATCTTGTCTGTAACCCGGGGCCTGACTATGTGTGTGTGTGTATATATATATATATATATATATATATATATATATATATATATATATATTATATAAATTGCACAGTGTGTGGAGGATTTCTAGTATAGAGGACAAAACTTCTCTCTGTGGTTATATGTTTATAATTCTTTTAAGCAGCCTTGTTCACCTATAATAAAGATATATTGTGGAAATTATATAATATTAGTTGCTTTTAGAAGCTTTATTTTTTTATGCTGTTTGTTTCCTTGTCTCCACTTAGAGTGTCTATTTCTGATACAATTTGTGTCGTTATTACCAAGTAAATAATAATCAATGTCCACCATCACAAGTTTTATAGGTTTTTCTGTGTCCTTTCTTTTTGATACTGGTCTTTCACTATTGAGCATGACCGAGAAATGGTTCATTAATAAAATAGTGACTTGATATAACATTTTCCTGTAGAATTGCATCTATGGGAATCATACTGATAATAAGTCACATTCTCAGAGTTTCATGTAGAATTTTCAATTTTCCTACCAAGTACACATCCTATTGAGGCCTACAGGGTGTCTGTGTTTTTATGTCAAAATTAAGAAAAAATATTAAATATTATTGTTATGATTGATATAAAATGCTAAAACCTCTTGGATGATAATATTTTTTATATATATATATATATATATATATATATATATATATATATATATATATATATGTATATATATATATATATGAATGAGACTTTGCTGGATTTAATAGAGATTTGTGCTGTTTGTGACTATCCTGCTGCTGCTCATTTTTCCATGTGTTTTACCTCTTTACTCTCCATTTTTTATATACCGGTATATTTTTATACTGTGTTCATGCAGCTTTGTTCACCGTGTCTGTGATGATTTTTGAAGCAATGTGTGATGTTACTTTGCAAATATCAATTACTTAAAATGATGTAATAACAACCTTAGTGTCAAAATACTACATTGCAATGTATAAAATGTAAAAATGTTCACAGTATTCCAAAATGCTTTATATAATACACAATGTACAGTGCCAACGTTGACTCATTTTGTTTCATTCTCTTATGCAAATGCATTTATAAATTCACTTAATATCTGTATACACAAGCATAAAAATGTATTGATATTGTTGTCATAAAAATGTACTTTTGTTATACCATTTCTTAGGCCTGACCCTCTATAATGTAAGCTCGTCCTTATCAGTATATAGCAGCTTAATTCTCTTATATTCATTGAATCTTGTTTGTACAGTCTTAGTGCTGCTGCTTTAATAATAAAGGAGAACTATAATTATTGTTTAGTCAGCCCTGTATACTTGTATTTTAATAATTGTTGTTCTACGAAGTGAAATATTCCAGCATTTGATAATGCTAGACCTTGATGAGCCAAAATAATTTTTAAAGCAAGGTTTAGTTCATGTTGCAAAAATGGAGTATAACATATAGAGGTGCTCACAATGATAATGTTTCACTATATAGATCCAGTGCTAAGAATCCTAAATGATCTCACTGCGTCATGCTGATTACCAGGGTCAGGTTTAAATATCTGTAGCCCCTAGGCACAACCTCTTTAGCCGTCCCCTAATTATGTGAGTGATGTGCATCTCTGTTGCTCCACCAGTATATATATATATATATATATATATATATATATATATATATATATATATATATATATATATATATATATATATTATAGTGCAGCACACTGCAAACCTGCCACTTTACACCCATCACTTACCCCTCCCCCACACAAGAACTTGCTCATGGCACCTGGCTAGAGAAGCAGGGGCTATGTGTGAAACATAAACAAACTGAAATTTAAATATATTTTTATGAAAATCAGGCACCCCTCCCAGGGTTGCTCCCCTAGGAGGTTGCCTTGTTTGCCTAGTTATAAATCCAGCCATGCTGATTACAAGTCTCTTGAATGAATCTATCCTATTTGGAGAACATATTTTATATCACTGTATTTTTATTTTTTCTTATTTCCTACAATATCCTGATGCTATTGAATCCATATGAGCATGTGGTATGTGTCTAGGGAAGGAGATTAGAGAACCAATGTGGGCAGCTGTACATGACAATTACTCTTACTAGGACTACAGTAGTTGAGAGGAGTACTTTATTATTCAGTTTTTCAATACTGTTATATCTGATGTATATTTATAAGGCTCTGTTGTTTTTAGCTAATCTGTGGAGGGTTTTGGAAAACAAATCTATATTTTGAAATTGAACTGAGGTTTGAGTTCTTGTTTTACCAGATATACCTATGAGTCAGGAGTTATGAGGTAAGTATTTGTGAGAGGTATGTGAGAAGTGTCTTCCGATAAGTGACAGCCTATTGTACCTCTTTGTTTTGCACATAGCAAAATAGAGATATCACTTTGGTAGAGGTGGGTTGTTTGGTAACAGAGGTATATATAATGAGGAGTGTTTTAGAGTGCATGAGACGTGATTTGCTAGTTTGCGGAATGGAGAGATAAAGTGAGGTATGTATTGTTCAGGAGGGACATGGTCACCCTCTCGAGAGAACAAACTGGGAGCCCCATGGAAAGTGTATGAGGGCCATGTGTGACCATAGGCTTCCAGATACCCAAGATCCTTTAGATAATATATGTTAGGGGGTATTTTTTATCTTTAAATGTATAGGTATATTTAGACCTAGGACTATGAGGACCAATCACAGGATGGTGCCTTTTCGGGGGAAGCAACATTTGCCAGTCTCCCTCTCTTTCTGAGGCTCTCCTACTACCTACTACCTTCCTCTGTGGCATTTCCCACCTCTCTAACCCCGCTGACATTCTGTTTCCCCACCCTCATGTTAGACCCACTATGGAGCTTGTGGTACATTGCAGGCAATGAGAGGCCTCTTTGCGCCTCATCAGCCCTCCTGTGCAGGTAAAAAAATAGAAATAGACTTTACACAATCATGGGGGGGGGGGGGGGGGAGAGAGAGAATGGAAGGAGGAGAGAAAGATGAGGAAGAGGAGAGTAATATATGTAAGAGAGAGTATTTCTATATTTATATATATTATATATATATATACATAGATAGATATAGATATATAGATACAGTACGACTCTCAGTGACTCTAGCAGCATGCCAGGCACATCTTGTGTCCAGTTGTGCCAATCCATAAGGTTTTCATGGCAGAGAAGCTGGAGTGCATTTCCACTTCCTTCTCCAGTGGACCGCAATTTGTCTTACCTCTCTGATATGACCTGCCCATCTTGGGTGACACTACATCATGGTATAGCTCACAGCTTCATTGAAATACACAAGCCCCTTCACCATGACAAGGTAACGACCCAGAAGGGTATATATATATATATATATGTATATATATATATATATATATGTACACAGTATATTATATATATCTATATACATATAATTATACATATATATATATTTTATATATATATATATATATATATTTATATATATTTATATATATATATATATATATATATATATATATAAAGTATATATAGTACAATGAGATCGTGTATTAGGAGCACTAAGGCCTATGTGTGTACATGTAGGAGGAGGTGAGAGGAATACATATATGTATTGGGCTGAGTTTTCTGTTCATTGATTTGTATTTAGAGAAAGTGAGGGGTCTGTATCCTGGTGTCTGTGCATTAGGAGGGGGATGGGGGTTTCTTTTTGATTCTTGCATTACATTGACGTGAAAAGGATTTATCCTTTTTAAGAAGATATAGACAGCATTTTGTGGTTATTATTTAGGGTATATAGCTGGTTGCAATGAGACCGGTGCACTGGATACCTGAGCAGGAAAGAAATACTGGATGACTGTCTACAATCATTTATTTCTTATCAATTTCTTTTGCCACTCTTTCTTTATGATTATTTTACACTTTTTTAAAGTTATTTGTGTTTGGGTGCTTCAAAAGCATTACATGTCCTTGCTCAAACATTTGATACATTTATCAAACAGGATAAAATGTGCAGTTTGAAAGAGTTAAAAAGGGATTGTCCCCACCTCCTGTATTTACCATGAATCATATTTAACACATAAAGTTACATTTTAAAAACATTTAAAAATGTATGGATAACTCAGGAAGTGGGCTATTCGCAACATGCTAACGTCACTTAACCATCCATTCTCCCTATTATGCTTTATCGTCTCTCTGTATCTGTCCTTTACCTGTTTATTTGTTGATTGTCTATCTTTGTTTTTGTCTCCATCTCTCAATGTGTTGTTACTGAATGAAAATCCGTCTCTTAATAGTAATGATCAGTTTCACTAATGAGACATATCAGGGAATGGGCTTTCTGCCCGTAGATGTGAACCGCTTCATCCGTCTCTGCAGGGGGAGGGGACACATTAATTAAATAATATCAAATTCAATTTATTTTATTTTTTCATTGGGGGAATCTGAAATATAGCACAATTTGTAACTGGATATTTGTGTGATTTTCATAGTCTGATGTTGTTAAAAAGGAATTATAATCAAAATGTAAAATAATCTAATAATCTCTATTCTTATGTCAGGACAAAAAAAAACATTATCTGCATAGTATGTGTGTAGTGGGTTTATCTGATGAAAGATTCCTTAAATAGACTGCCAGTATTTCTTTACAGGGACTGATGTTAACTCAAAATGCAAATTTATTAACATTAAAATAGTTTATTTTAATTATTTAATCTATTATTCTTTAAATATATATATATATATATATATATATATATATATATATAGATAGATATATATATAGATATATAGATATATACATATGTATGCGTGTGTATATATTTATGGCCATGCATGCATTTGTGGCCATGTTTGTGTGTCCCAGCTCAACTTCCCAGAATGCAGTGTAATAACTGTTTTTCTTGGAACTCTGAGCTGGAAGCAGGTTTTTTAACTTGCTTTAGACATTCAGATGTGAACACAGATGTACTTTTTATTTACTATATATATATATATATATATATTTATAGATATATATTTATATTGTATGTATATATATATATATATATATATATATATATATATATATCACAGATCATTTTATTTATTTTTTGTCAATTTATGGATAATTTTTTTTTATCCCAATATCAAGATCATTTTTCTCATAGTGGGATGCTGCAAAGACTGTGTATGAATGCAGAGATTTCACGTTATTTAGGTGACTTCGAGCCTTAGTGCATCACTGCACCGGGAGTGTTAGATGAGAGTGTTCTTAAAATATATGTTAATTTGGGTTTCCAATGATTGTCGTTGGCTTTCCTGTATCAAATTAACCCCTTTACTTGATTATTTAAAATTCAACCACAATAGAGGAATAGACAGCTCAAACACTTTCCTCTCATAGTGCCGGATATGGAAAATGTTCTCCGTAAGCCTGCAAGTGTATTTCCTAGGAGAGAGAGTGCCAGCTCAGAGGCTGCTCTCCCCATGTTGTATCTAAGAGCCGTGAATTTGGTCCCATCTCTCTAATCAGCCTTATATTGATCTCCTAAGCTTGCCTCTATTCTAACCTCCTGCCATTTCCTCTGGACACTGTGTAACCAAACTGTGCTAAGTGTTGTTGATTTGCAGGCAAAAGTAGAGGGGTAAATATATATTAACAAGCCATAAACATTTTGCAAGTGGGGAGTCAATAAAAGCCAGCCTATGCCGTTCTTTAAAGGGAAAAAAAATGATTGCAGGCGGCTTGCTAACAGCGCAGGCACTGTAATCGGAGAATAATTCTTTTCTCCTCTGTGATTAAGAATTGATCAAGCTTCAAGCCTTCAATGCCATTGAATTGGTTGTGCGCTGCTGGAGTTAAAAAAAACTCTGCAGGGCTCTGTTATTTGTTTGTGAAACTCCTATGAATCCGAGTGCATAATTGGGCTTGGGAAGTTAGTGAATAAAAAAAAGGGAAAATTTGCTTTCTTTCTTCCCAGCTGGCTGAGTCCTGGCTTAGAGACTTCTGTGTACAAATGTAGCCAGCAGCAAACCTCACCTCCCTAATGTAAAAAGGTGTTTTGTTAGGTTTTTCGGTTGCTGAGAATGAAGCCCGCATCCCAGACGCTCATTAAAAAAAAGCCACATTACAATAAAGGTGTATTTCTGTCACCGCATTTCTAAAAACAGTGACATGGATTAATATGTTCCTTAGGTACAGGGGAGTGAGTAAAGAAAAGCAAAGCCAGACGCAATCCCCCATGTGTATATTATCATCGGTGTCAGACCTGCGTACAGCTCAACCTAAAATTATTTCCTAAGGTTACTGCGGCAAGGCAGAGCTGATTATCCTAGGAGCCTTGGGCGAGATAATTGTTTTATTAAACAGCAGCTCATTTATTACTAATTTATTTTACCAGCCTTTCTGCCTCTGCACGTACCGCGTGTTTAGTCACCTACAAGTTGCGGCTCGGTGACAGATGCCTGTTATTTGGCTGTTTTATACCCTGCCTGGACACACACAGGAATAATAGAGCGTTTTGTTGCTTTGCTTTTTCCCAGTACTATTAAAGCTAAATAGCAAATGTATTGCACAATCGTATAGAAAGGAAGAAGTTAAAACGCTGTGCGGTCGAGAGATTGCATGAAAAATGTTGGCCATTGGGAATTAGATTTGAGCTTTATATCTAAAACACCTCTGTTATTTAATCGTACACATTATGTAGGATACGGCTTTGTTTGTTTCCCATTTAGCACTTTTAGATTTACAAAATAATTGCTAACATACGAAGCACAAATAATATCTGGTCTGCATTAAGCGCACAGGTTGATTGAGATGATGTGATGTTAGAACATGAGCACGCTCAGAAAACCTGTCAACACAAGGCATTAAATGCAACAAATAGATTTCTACATAAATCTTGCAATTTCTCAGTAAATATGCACCGAATCCAAGTTTAGCTTTTGATTGTGGTCACTTACCTTCCCCTCAATATTTGTGAAAATACCATCCATGGCACCCACCTATAAGAACATCTAATGTCATAACATCCCCTTGAAGGTCATCTGACGCCATGGCATCCGTCTATAAGATCATATGAATACACTCTAGTTTTAAAGCACAGTGACAATTGGTGTTTATATTTTTAATTATTGAGTATATTTATGAAGAGGATAAGAAGTAGGTAAAACAGTAGATTTTACAAACCTAATACTAAAATATACTACTGGCCTCTTTACCATGCAGCGTGACTCAATAAAATAACACAGATGTGGAGTTATTTACACCCATTATATTTAGACAGTGATTTAATCACTTTAATAAGTCATACCCTATTATGTTTATCTTGAAACTCATAAGATTTAGCTTTAAATATTACAACGTTATCTTAGTTCTACCAGTAACACAATGTGTAGATTATTTGAACTTGATTGTTTTGAGTTTCATGTAATAGTTACTCCCCTATTATGGTAACACACATCTTGTAATTAATGGACCATTGTAGTTGAAGAAAAAAAGAACTTATTGGTGATGTGTAACTAACTAACAACATTGGCAAATGTGTAAGCCAAGCCAAAAAATATTTTTGAGCAATTCTAAATTTTTGAAGACTCTGTTTATGAATAGGGGAATCCATTTTGTGTTTATTCACTTTCTGAGAATATGATGATGTGGGGTGCTTCTATCCCAGGAGGGAGAGGTGGGAGGGGGCAGATGGAGAATCAGAGAGATTTGTAAGATAACAGCATATAACTCAAACTAACACCACACACCACCCCCTCACTGGCTCAGAAACAGGCCGCTTGCATCAGGAAGCACAAGCATTGCACTCCAAAAATGTAATCACCCCTCCGTGACACAACTTTCACCAAAGTATCATTGGTGCCGCCAGGATCAAGCAGAAATATCAAGATGTTTTTCTTTTCAAAGTAAAAACTTTCTTAAGGGCTTCTTCCTAGTCCTTTATGTGCTTAGTCAGACGTTTTGAATCATATATGTTTTTTCATTGAACAGTGGATTTAAAATTAATTAATGTACACATATTGGTTGGGTAAGCTAATGACCAAACCTACTGTACATATACCTTTAACTTAATGCTCTTCAGCAGGTCCTTCTGTAGAGGAGAGTATAAAGTGTCATGGACCTATTGTAATGTTCAATCCCTTGACAAATCACTGCAGAATGTGTTTTATTGTCTGTAAATAAAGTATAATAAAATATATTCCTTTGTCTACTGAATCAGACGCACAGGAGACTACCTTCATTTATGATTATAGCTGCCAAGTAGGCAAGCGAACTGAAACCCCTCACTAACCATGAGTCTCCCCTCGCCATGCGTCTTCCCTCACCATGCGTCTCCCCTTGCCTACCTTCACATTGCTCCTTATTACCATTAAGGAAAAATATATTGGGTTCAAAAGAAATGCCAATGTGCTCTGGCATTGGCATATATCTGTGGCAGGGATGGGTATACATGTGCCATAAATGTGGAAGACTAGTGTATTAGTGGAGTCCATGGACCTCTCTTGTATTTGTTATAGCACCGGCACCTATATTAATGGGGGACATGTTTTCTATGTATTAGAAAGCTTAGTTGTAGTTTAGTCGTTCAGTCGCGTCCGACTCTATGGATCGCAGCATGCTAGGTACATCTCTCAGTCACTGTACCTCTGAGCTCCATCAAGTTCATGATCATTGCTTTAGTGACCTCATCCATCCAGTTCCGCCTCTGCGGTCCCCTTCTTCTTGTCCTTTCAATCTTCCCCAGCATCAGAGTTTTTCCTAGAGAATCCTCCCGTCTTATGATATGGGCGAAATATTTGAGCTTCAACCTCATGATCATACCTTCTAGTGAACAGTTTGCCTTGATTTCCATGTTAATGTAGTGGATTTACAGTGGTTACATTCCCTTAGTGTTGCTTTGTCTGGTTAGTGAAGGATATTTTTGTAACTTTTATCCACAGGCTAAACCTCAGTGAATCTTCATTCTTAGTTATCGGGTCTATACTGGAATGCACATCTACTCTAAAAGTAATTCATTTCTTATAGCGTACTAACAATTTGGAGGTGACACCCTGGCTTCCATTAAATACTACCATGTGACATTTTATAATGTATGATGCAAGATTACAACTGTTAGAAATTGAAGTCAAATTATGAAGATTTTTCAGCTACTGGCACATGGAAAGAAACACAACGCTGCCTGTTTTTCATGCCGTTTTTTCCCCAAATACTGTATACAATTTTTTGTTACTTTAAATCAGTGGTGCTTTATAAAAAAGTGCAATAAATAAAGAGAAATACATAGCCATGGAGTAATGTTTTTATCCAAGGTTCCCCAAGCATTGTTATAGTATAGAGTGCTTTTTAAAAATGTTAAGCAAATAATTTTAAGTAAATAATCATGCTATGCTTTTCAGATACTAAATACTGAAGAATGCAGACTAAAAACTCTCCATTAATCATGTGCCGCAAAGTATAACATAGGAATAAAGACAATCGCCAAGTTTCCAGCACCGTTTCACTCTTTGGTACATCTGGCTATATTCCTTTGGTCTCAGGAGTATAATTTATTTTATTTTTTTTAAGTTTTATTTATTACAAAGTTTACAAACATTAAAAAAATCAAAATATCAAAACATCAATATTTATACACAATCAAACAAACAGAAAAAAAAAAGAAAGAAAAGAGAGAGAGAGAGAGAAAATGAAAACAAAAAAAAAACAACAATATGGAACCGTAACTAAATTTAAACATTTCAGGATATGTCCTAAGGAAAGGAGTTATTTTTCAGAATATCAGTGCAAGGAGTATAATTTGTTGTTTTGTCTTTCTTTAACAATATCTATTTTACAATTTCTTACGGAAAGCTGGAAAAATGGACTTTGGCCTGAATGGAGAGAAGTTGGGTGAGTCTCATACCAGATAGTTCAGCTCTTCCAGTTCATTTCCATCAACTTAATAAAACCTTGTTATATGTAAATAACCAGATAAAGCACAAAGACAAATGGAGAAGGAAACCTACTTTATTAATCCCTTTTTTTTAGTAAACTGTTTTTTAGTTGCTCTTTAACAATCGATCGCTACAGTACATTTTCACAGTGATGTAATGGAAAGGCAATTTGTATTTTTGGGAAGTGTACGTGGGACTGTGGGTTTGCAGAATCATTACACTTTCAGATGAGAGATGCCAAGTGAGGCCTGCCATTGCCATGGCAATTGCTCATTTCTGAATAAATGAGGCAAGGCCTAGTAGATGCAGAGACACAGCGTGGGGAAATTTGCTGGAATTTGTAGATGGAGTCAGTCTGTGATCTGAGACGGGTGAAGCAGCTGAGGGGGAGAAAAAATAGTGAAGATTGTGCACTGTATTGAGCTGCAATATACTGTGGTGTTTAAATGCATCAAGCAGGGCTGGTAAAGGATCATGGGAAAGTCATAAGAGGACCATATAATGGAATTTAGGGGACACTGCTGGGGGCAGAGGAAAATAGAAATGTTCTTATAGGAAATGAAAAGCAAGAGTAGGATAAAGATAAGCAGAGAGCAGCTCTCAGTTATTGAGGGGCATCTACACGTGGCCATTGTCATGTTGCTGTAGTGGCGGATTTTCACACGACTCTTGGACTTTATTACTTTGCTTTTTGTCCCCTCTCCCCTCCACGTCTAGAGAGATCAGCTGCTGTGTTTGGAAACTGAAACATTGCAGTTTGGAACTGCAGATAAATAGTTGTCCATGTTTCCTTTAGATCTGATGCCAGCCTGGTCTTGCCGCTATATAGAGACAGACTGTTTATTACATGGAATGGTTCGTATTCTTGAAGGTGTTGGAAGTCTTGAATATAAGTCCATGACATGAGATAAGGTCTTTGGGATGTATTGAAGATTTTAACACAAATACAGGGTCCTTCATTTTTGTCAAGTGTTTAAAGGTATATGAAAGTTTCTTAGATTATGAATGCATCTAAACTTACACTAAAGTTTGCAAAATTTTGGGAAGGAGTTCCCCTTAAAATCAAATCTAAGCTACATTACCATAAGATTAATAATTAGTTGTAGCCAATCAGAGGCAGGTACAGCAATGTATCTGTTTCCCTCTGACAAAGCTGCTCGGGAGGCAGCAGTGATACAGCTGATTGGCTAGAATACAACTACACACAGCTCATTGGCTAGGATGCTCTGCCTACATAGGTCCTCGGGAGTGGAGTTGAATTACAAATATACATAATACCTCAATAAAATGATTTGATATGAGACGCCCAATCAGACAAACACACAGAATATCCCACAAACTGCCAGATACCTTTAACATCATATTTTCTTTGTAATTAACCTCTGTATGGCACTACAGAATAGGTTGGAGCGTGACAAATAAGGGATAATAATAGCAATAATAATAATAATAATTTTCTTTGTAATTAACCAATGTATAGTGCTACAGAATATATTGGAGTGTTACAAATAAAGTATAATAATAGTAATAATAATAATAATAATATTTTTCTTTTTATTTAACCCCTGCATAGCACTACAGAATATGCTGGAGTATTATAAAACAAGGATAATAATAATATTTTTTATTTGTACTTAACTCCTGTATAGCTCTACAGAATATGTTACAAATAAAGGATAATACATAAATAAATGACAAATTAGAAGATTTGCTTGATACATTATATACTATACAGTGATTTGCTCAATAGCAATGCCTGGTCACATGATCATTTGCGCCTTTGCAATATTATACCACACAAGAGGTGTAACCATTTTTCTATATTCCCTCAGCCAGCACATATTATACTTGGATTTTACCTGTTTAGTTACCTAGTGCTGCGGACATCAACATGTTACATAAATAGCAAAAGAGCAAGACGTAGTGGTCTACATAATTTTAGCGCCTTCAGGCATTTTTAAACATTCCCCATTATACACTCAATCTTGTTTTAAAAGCACTTTCTCCTGCAAACAGACGTCAGTAAATACACACTTGCAACTGCATCCAGTTTTACACAAATAGCACTTTCTAATCCCTTCATGCCACCCGCTCTTAAGGCAAAGTACAATGCTCTGTTTTCACGAGCTGCATTTATAAATACCACTCTTACTTTTCGGAAGCATTTAGCTCAAACAACAGTTGTTGTTTCCCATTGAATATGTCTCACTGTGTGAACTTTGGCCAAAGTATAGGTTTGTAGCAGCTTAAAAAGGAACAGTGAGTCACAGGGATCTGGTGAAACAGATGCCTATACTACCGGAGGCTCCGAGTGTGTCAGTATAGACTGCAATGGGAATTAACCATTTTATTTTCCAGCATTAGATGCAGTTTTATATATAGATTTTATTGAGGGGATTCCATGTAACTGACAAAAAAAGCTTGACTTGACTTTAAGAAACAATATAATTTGCTGTTGTTTAGTCAATCACTCATGTCCGACTCTCCGTGACCCTATGGATCGCAATATGATAGGCACATCTGTCAGGCACTGCCCCTCTAAGCTCCATCAAGCTCATGATCATTACTTCAAAGACCTCATCTATCCATCTCCGCCTCTGAAGTGCCATTATTTGCGCTCCTTCAATCTTTCCCACCTTTAAGGAATTCTGTCTTCTCATGACATGGCCAAAATATTTGAGCTTCAGCCTCATGATCAAAATTTCCAGTGAACTGTTTGGATTAATTTTCTGTAGTATTGATTGACTGGATCTCTTTGCAGTCCAATGGACTCTAAACAGTTTTCTCCAACACCACGATTCAAAGGAGTCAATTCTATGGCGCTCACACTTGTTTATGGTCCAGCTCTCACATCGTATGTTACTACTGGGAATACCATAGTTCAAACAATGCAGATCTTTGTTGATAGTGTAATATCTTTACTTTTTACAGATATGTAAACTCCAATCACACACACACACAACTTCCACCTATGTATCATAGGTGCCTACAGGGTCCAGCAGAGGCTTCATTTTTTTCTAATTAAAAGCAGGTTTAATTACCTTTTCTCTGCTTAATTGTGATCTTAGTCCAATTCATTGCACGGTGGCCCTTTAAATACAGTTTAAATAATACCCCTACCTAGAGGGTTTTTAAAACACCTGCTACACATGAAAATGTTGGGATTTTACTAGGTATATAAAGTAATATCCCTGTGTATCTATTTGCTTTTATGTGCTTTATTTTATTAAGACGTGCTTAAAAGCTCTGATTTTACACCCACAATTAAACAAATAGTCCCTGTATGGGTTTGCCCTCCGCAGCACATGAGGACTCTGAATCTTTCAGGCTGGATGTGCCGTGTCTCATACTAGCAAATCAGTGACCATCTCTCTGCCACATTCTGCAACGTAAATCTTTGAGATGGTCACTGACTGGTTAGTATGAGACACTACACTGTAAGTATAACAGAGTCTTTGTCCTCATGAGTTGCAGAAGGCAGACCCAGGCAGATAATATTTGTTTACATTTAGTCAGTAAAACAGGGCTTATAAGCACTTCTTAATACAATAAAGTACATAAAAGTAAATTGATACACAGGGATATTATATTCCTAATACAATCCACAAACCTTCCATATCCCTGTAAATCCTAGCTTGTTTTTTTGAAATAACCATATTCAAATATTTGTGATGATATGACTTGGTGTGGAGCCATGGAATGAGTATGAACCTGATACTTATCCTTTAATGCAAAGAGCTAATTTGGTTTTGGTTTTGGTCCCCTCCAATATTAATTTCAAATTACAAAGGTTTGTATCACACGTGTATTTGTGCATAAAATCACAAAACAAAAATTGATTTACTTCCCAAACAAATTGTAGCCAATCAGTATATGTTTGATAAATAGGGATGTCCATGCTCCATACATCTCCAAAATCAAAGCATTCCCACCAAACCATGTATAGTTTACCATAAAATGGGACAAATTTGCCATATCACATATTTAATATAATAGATATCTCGCTTGTTAAGAAAAATATTGTGAGCAAGCTGAATTGAGTTAATTGCTAAGTGTTTCAATGAAGGGCTATAGGCTCAATATTGATCCATATGGTCGTTCAGTGCTACTGAACCTAAATTAATTGTGATGGTAAAGTACAGAATTGTCAACCAAACAACTGGTCTCTTGAGTAACAAAGCCAATAATTACAACTGAGAGTATAATCATTCAGACAATGGCTCTAGCAACAAGTCTCAAACATCCAGTATGTCCCATGTGTAGTGTTATCTACCTGTGAATGTTGGTGGAACATTAGGGTCTGTGGGTTTCTGAGAGATCATTGACCAGAACTTGAATAAGTATTTCTGTACCTCTAACCAAAATATTTGTAACAGAACTTTGAGTAGCTGTGACTGGGGAGACTTATTGTTCCAGAACCACTGTGAAGTAGTTATTTTTCATTTGTATTATACAGTATATATATTAATACTCTCAGAGTCTTTAGAGTATATGAGAACAATCAATACATATTTTGATTTGCTGTGCTGCTGTATAACTAATCTAACAATACCTTTTATTGGACGTTTTAGGCACTATCTCCCAATGAGATAGTTAAAATAGATTGTTTTATATTAAAAGTTAAGTTTTATTCCCATAATTAAGAGTTCACCACAAAGTGATTATTCTCTGTCTGATATTATTTTTTTAATACTGTCACACAAACTGTTCACTGGAAGCTTTGGTCGTGAGGCTGAAGCTCAAATATTTTGTCCATATCATGAAAAGGCAGGATTCCCTAGAGAAGACTCTGATGCTGGGAAAGATTGAAGGCACATGAAGAAGGGAACTTCAGAGGTGGAGATGGAAAGATGAGGGCATTAAAGCAATGAACATGAACTAGATGAGCACAGAGGGGCAGTGGCTGACAGATGAACCTGGCATGCGTCAGTGTGTAGAGTCGTGGAGAGTCGGACATGACTGAACAACAACAATTTAATAGTATCATGTTGACCCACATCATGTAGTGTTTTTTTATTACATTTGGGAACAATTATATAAATTCTATTTGTATATTGCTATTTTTCTTACTTGCCAACCCTATTGAAAGTTTTTGGTCTTTGAAGAAAAAAAATCTGAGGTCCAGTGCTCATTCGGTGCTGCAAGATCATGACCTAGATCTTTGGCCAAGACCTCTACACCACCCGGCACTGTGTAAGGAGCTGTGATTTTCCTGGATAGTTGCCATGCTGTGTATTTATATGCTGTGGTGTTAATTAAGGAGCAAGTTGTGATGCGCTACCTGTGCTGCTCCTCAGTGAGCAGCCCCTAATCCAAAGATAACAGGCACTCTCCTGTGACAGGTCAGAAAAAAACTAGATAAAACACAAGCCTCTATTTGGTACATCAGGCAGTCTGTGTTATCAGATGTCTCTCTTCTTTGACAGGTGGTTTTAAGTATAGGTTTCAGTATATTATTAGCACAAGGTGAGATTTTAATTGTGTAGCCAGTGCTCAATTAGAAAAGATTCAATTCTCAGGCTCTCTCTGATGCACAGATGTCTGAAGAATGGATAGAACTTCTCAACATTAGGTTCACGGCACATGAAAAACACAGCATAATTATTTTGCCATCCCATTGAGTCGTTTTTCTTTCCCCCCTCACATTAAGTCAAAATATTCAAAAGGCTGCAACAATAAATAGTACGTGAAACACATATTTTAGCAAAAGATGGAGAGAATTAGTCATATAACACAGACACAAAAAGTCAGGCTGTCATCAAAATAGCCAGAACAGGCTGTATTAATTAAGAGACAAGGGATCAAACGATAGATGTGGTATTTCTGTACTACCAACATGGAGCATCATTGACAGTCCTTTGTTTAATGCAGTATTTCCATATATTTACACGCTCTGTAGGCAAGAGGTATCATCTCCACATGCATGTTTCATGCCTGAACAGTTACATTCACATAGCATTTGCTGTATTTGCTCTGATTACCAGATTGTGCACATCATTTTTTCCACAGAAATCTATAAACTCTTCTGACAATAATTAGGCTGATAGTACGGCCTGAATTTCAGCTCTCAAATTAATATATATGTTTGTTAATAATCAGACGCCAAGGGAAACCAATGCGTAATCTCAAATTGGGTGCCTTCAGAGTATCTCCTTGCAATTAAAAACAACAAGGAAATTGCTGCCCACTGGGGATGAGAACAGGAGTCTCCATTGTTAAATGAGATTGTCAATGACAAATGTGTTCTCGAGAGATCTGTGTAGGTGCAGAAATGCATAATATGTTATAAATGACATTGATGGGTTTGTGGACACATGGTCTGAGCTATCACCTTATGCATGTTCACTATGAATGAGATACTTATACACAGAAAATATGGCACTGTGGGCATTTTAACACTGCATATTATTTTTTGTTTGTTAATAGCTTGTAGCAAGAGATTTTCTTCATTAATTTTAGACTGGTAGAATTTGACACAAATTTGAAGAAAACAAGACCCGATGCGTCATGTGCTTTGGTATTAGCGTATTATTGAAATAAATGGTCATGAAAACTATTTAGGAGCAGGCAGTGCCAAAGATACAAGATATACAACATGTTAGTATAAGAGAGAACAAGCAGGTATCACAATTCACACAACAAAGCCACACTTGGACTGGACTTTCCATATATGGTAATCCCTGTAGGTGCAATTCCTTTACTTCTAATAACTTATATTGCTGCCTCACTTTCACAACCCTAATCACAGGGCAGCACTGTAAAATCCTAGTATATACCCATATCAAATGTAGACATAGCTTATACTGTATTGATTCGATCCATCTATCGATGCACAAGTTCTGACCACATGTGTATGCCATGTGAATGGGATGGACTTTATGCTTAAGGGGGAATGCCATGTGAGTGGGATGGACTTTATGCTTAAGTGGGAATAGATGAGTGTTTGCCTTAAAGACAGGAGAAAGTATGAAGGATCATCATTACTTGGATCAGTAAATTCAAGCATCTGCAAAGATGTGCGGGTCAGATATGAAGTGAGGATATGAGAAAGGACACAAGTTGGAAGAGACTTCAATTGTGGGCCAGGTAGGTTGTGGAAAGCAAGCAACAGGAAGAGTGATTTTGGAAGAGTGGAAGGTGGGCAAAAAGGGAAGGCATAGAAAAAGAGAAGAGGCTGGAGAATCGTACATTAGGGTTCAGGATAAAGAGAAGGTTGGGGAGGAGAGAGAAATTGAAAATGCTGGAGATACAGATGTGAAGATGGAAGCAAGGAGAGGAAAGTCTTAATATCATATAACTCATCAATATATCTCACCTCTCCAGCTTATTTTTATTTACTCATGAATAACAAAATGTGTTGACCAGAGTCCTTTAGATAGTAATAAAGATGAAGTAGAGAAAATTATTCTTGGGGTATAGTTGTCCAGTACCTGTTCACACCTAAAGTATAGGATGCTTATAGCTGAGTGAGATGTTCTCAGGAGATACTGACATACATGGGTAGTACTCAGGATCAAAGAGTTAACACTCTAGTATACAGCAACCCAAGGAACACAAACCCAACAGGTTATAAAAAAAGGCTGGGATTGGTAGCAAACCCAACGTTTATACAGTATAGGCAGAGGGAGTTGGACCAAGGAAGGGAACTCTGCCAAAATTAATTATGCCATCAATTGGGATGCAGCATGAAGGGAGTAGCAGGTGCAGGGACTCATCCTCTGTCATTACCTCCTCCAAGGTCCACCTATACAACTTTTTACACTCCACTCCCATGGTTTGGAATTCCTTACCTTGCATCATGCTCTCTGCATGCAAATGTTCTCTGGAAAATCCCACCTGTTCACAGAAGCAAACCATTTACCTCCATAATGCCATCAACCTTTACTTTTGACCGGGTCATCTTTTCTGGTTCTCTCACCTCTCTCTTTATTATTTTTACCTATCTACCATAATACGTGAAAATGTATGTGATATATTCCCCATTTTAGACAAACAAATTAATGAGAATGTTGGGTGCTGGTTTTTGTCAAGGTGAATGAAAGATCCATATTTTTTTCAGAATATAACATATATTTTTATAGAGTATTAAAATATAGAATGCAAGACTAGCAGTTTTACTTTTTATACTAGTGAGTCAAGCCTCATATTGAAAAACACAATAAGCATTTCTAAATTCAAATACATTTATCAAACCCTTTAGAAGATCAACTGAAAAGTCCTCTTAGATGCATTATAGAGTTTTAGGGATCTCAAAGGTTTCTTCAGATATAATTACATCAAACTTAGAAGCCTATCCAGACTATTTTAGGTGCAAGAAAAACATTAAGCTCATTTTTGATCAAAATGTCATAATACAGAGATAAACAAAGTATGTGTAAAGCCCAAGGGATGTTTATTATGTATTTGGTACCACATCTTTAATTCATCATTTCCACAATATTATTACAGAAGGTTATGCACAAAGAGTTCAATATATGGCATTTGGAAAATGGGTTTCTCCAATTTCCACACTGAAGTTGAGGGCAATAAAAAGCCAGTAGAATTATAAGATGTTGAGTGAATAAAACAAGATTTAGCTAAAGACAATGGGCCATATTCTATTAGCTGCTTGCAAATGCCTCAAATGCACAAATTTGGCTGCGTTTTTTTTAAATAAATGTTTAGATGTATTGTATCGACTCCAGCTCGCAAATTCCGACCTAAAGGCTGAACTCGTAAATCCTGCCTTTTTCAGTCTAATTTCAGGGGCATGATCATATGATCTGACAATATTTAAGCAAGCCCGTAATTTACTTCTTAGACACAGCCAATAGCAAATGAGACCGTCATCATTACATCATGTAAAACATGAAAGTTACAGGAAATCTGCAATCGGAGGCTAAGAATTAATTAGTGCCAATAAGTCATATTTGCTGATTGGGCTCGCAATCTGGCAATCTATAAAATGCATTAGATCATCTATTTTAGTCCATGTGGGTTTCATGATATGTATTAACCCCTGGAGTCCCGGAAACAATATTACTCAGAAATAACATAATTGTTTGTTTTTTTTTACATATTTGTGGGTCTGAGACTGTTGTGCATTTGATTATAATGTCTTCTCATGCCTTCCCATGCTTTTAAAGTACAGTATTGTCTGTTTAATTGCTGTTACAGCTTTAATAAGTGTTTGAAAATGCCTTTGTGATTCCTGTTTAGTACTCGTAATAATTTTGACAGATAATTGATACTTTTTTTCAATTGCAGGTTAAACTTTATTTGCAAGCTAGAGCTACGGGTCTGATATAATATCAATTTTGTGTAACTTTAAATATTTAGAGCTTGTAATATTTGAGCTGTGCTAAGGGCAGTTTTGCGGTTTTGGCTGGCCCAGTAATTGGATTGCGGATGGGGAACTCGTAATCGGATTGTGTGTAGCTACTAGAATATGTGGCAATTTTCAGACTGGTTTTAAGTGTGTATAAATTTACGAATTGGGCTATAGAATAGGGCCCAATGTTCTTCTAAAGGTTAGTTTTCTTTATTTCATCACCTGACAGTTAACCTGAAGACATGGCTAGTCCCAACATGTCCATGTCTTATATCTTCTTATCAGCCTAGTGACAATGACGAGAACACAGTGATCATCTGTACAGCTTTCTTATTATCACTTCTCACACACAATTAAAGTAAAGCAAAAGGTACACAACAGGTCAACACTGGCCCATTGCTTATGAAAAAGAAAAATACTCCCAGGAGCCACTCTTTGAGATTCTTTGTAAATGCTGCTCACTCCATTTTTTTATTTATTGACGTGTTCTATTGCTTTAAGCGTCAGAACAAAGTTCCACCTACATAAAAGTTGTTTTTATATGAAATAGAAAACATAGTGATGGGCAAGTCTTTGTGTAAAATTGGTAGCAGTTGTGAATTATGAATACGAGGAGACTATATTTTCTTAAAGGACCATGTGCCTCATTCAAATGCGATTTGGCCAATTGAATAGATGTTCTTTGTTAGTGAACTTCTATCCAAAAGCAAGGTCTTCACTAACCAAAGACTTCTGATAAAAAATATTCTATGTTCTTATATAGAGCCCTATTCAATTGGCCAAATCGCATTTGAATGAGGCCCCATGTTGATCATATTTTTAGAATGTATTCTTTTGAAGAACTACACTTGAAAACATGCAACTTTTTTTAATGGAAAAAATAGATAATGTGGCCTCTACTTTATTACCTTTTTTATAAAATGATGTTGCTGTGGAGTTTCAGCAGATCAAATAAATAATTGGACCTTCTCAGAATTGAATGGCAGCTTTAATTTAACTGGCTTTCAATCCTTGATCCAGTCACATTACTCGGTTTCATATCTAGTAGTGCTGTTTCATATAAAATAACATTTAGGTGCAACTCAAAGGGACACTGTACTCCCATTTTGAAAGCTTAGATTGACAACTGGTGAGGCTTTTCAAAAAAAGATTAATAACTAAAAGTATGTTCAAAAGGTAAAACCCTCAACCCAGACCAATATCATTTCAACATTGTTACTAGGTATGAAACTATACTTTTATGTCCTGGCATATATAAAGCATTGGTCCTTCTCATTGTGTTCTCAAATTATGTATTTTGCCCCTTCAAAAACTTTGTGAATAGGTTGATTTTATTAATGTATACACTTTAAAAAGTTTTTTATTTCTTTATTGGAGACACCAGTCAATATATTACACATGAACACTTCAAGGTATCCTCACTCACTATCTATTATGAGAAAACATCTGAAAACAAATAGAACACCTCATGGCCATGTAACGGAGCTGGAACACGCAGTCCAAAATCTCCGCTGGTATACAGTAAAATACCCAAGAGGCACTTCAGTTTCACCATTCCCGACCTCCCATTTTGGACGACACACAATTTGGGAGTCAAATGAATACTGACTTTATTTACCTTTTCAGAAATATATATACATCTCTTTGGCCACAGGCAATACACATGCCCATATTTGGCCACACACAATACACATAAAGAGAACAATAGGGGGGGGTCACACCTCCCTGGCAACTTTGATACAATCAGATATTGATTCAATTACACTTCTTTGTTCTTATCTGAGAATGAAAACACTGTATACAATAGACTTCCTTTATCTTATGCGGAGTCGCTGTAACAAGATTATCTCCCATGCCAAGTAGCTGTAAATGTCTGGGACAATATTCTGCAGAGCATCAACCAACATACATATAGTAGGATCATATTTTAACCATAATAATCATAAAACAGGATAAAACAGTGATGGGTTCCGTTACACACCTCCCCCGTGACCATAAGCCGGCATACACGGTCTGATCCCAACGGATCTGCTTGGGGATGTCCGGAGGAGTGCTCACAGATCATTTCTCGAGTTCTGTCTGTCTGGACAGCCCGTCGGCGTTACCATTTTGTTTCCCTGGGCGATACTGGATGGTGAAATCAAATGGTTGTAGTGCCAAACTCTATCTCAGTAGTCTAGCGTTGTCCCCTGACACCCGGTTTAGCCACACCAACGGGTTGTGATCTGTGAGCAAGGCAAATTGTTGGCCATATAAGTAGGGCTGTAGTTTCTTGAGGGCCCACACCACCGCCAGGCATTCCTTTTCGATGGCGGCATAGCTTACTTCCCTGGGTTGTAGTTTCCGACTTAAGTAAGCGACTGGATGCTCGCCGCCATCGGCCCCAACTTGGCTCAGCACTGCTCCCAATCCAAACATAGAAGCATCAGTATGAACGAGAAAGCGTTTAGTTGGATCGGGAGCGGCCAGTACAGGAGCATGAATTAGGGCAGATTTCAGTTCTTGGAATGCCTTCTCACACTCTGGGCTCCAGGTCACTACTTTGGGTAAGTTCTTTTTGGTGAGGTCAGTAAGGGGCTTGGCTAGGGCACTATAATCAGGTACAAATTTACGGTAATACCCGGCGGTTCCTAGAAAAGCTAAAACCTGAGTTTTCGTGCGAGGGGTTGGCCACTTAGCTACGGCCTCTATCTTAGCGGGTTCTGGCTTTTGCCGCCCACTACCCACCCTGTGGCCTAAGTACTGCACTTCGGCCATCCCTACGTGGCACTTGCTGGGTTTTAACGTGAGACCTGCCTCCCTGATGCGGTCGAGGATGGCTCCTATATGGGTCAAGTGCTCGTCCCAGGAGTTGCTAAATATTGCTATGTCATCTAAATAGGCGCAAGCATACTCCTGGGATCCGTCCAGTAACCGGTCCACCATCCGCTGAAACGTAGCCGGCGCATTCTTCATCCCGAATGGCATCACCTTGAATTGGTATAGCCCAAACGGGGTGACGAATGCAGACTTTGGGATGGCATCCTCGGCTAGTGGGATCTGCCAGTACCCTTTGCACAAGTCTATTGTGGTGAGATACTGACCCCTGGCCATTTTATCTAATAGCTCATCGATTCGGGGCATGGGATAGGCATCTGAAATTGTTTTATCATTAAGTTTCCGGTAGTCGACGCAGAAGCGGGTGGTTCCGTCCCGCTTCGGTACCAGCACTACCGGAGAGGCCCATGGGCTATCTGAGTGTTCTATCACTCCTAGTTGTAACATTTCGTCAATCTCCTTCCGCATATGATCTTTTACGGATTCTGGTATGCGGTAGGGGGTTTGTCGAAGAGGGTGTTGCCCTGGGGTCTCTACCCTGTGGGTAGCCAGCGGGGTATACCCGGGCTGGTTGGAGAATGTATCCCCTTTTTCCCGGATCAGCTCTAGTATTTGAGCTCGCTCTCTAGTGCTCAGCCTGTCTCCTAGCTGTACTTCCCCTAATTCTGTGTTGGCCCCCCCTTGGGCTAATAGGTCTGGTAGGGGTAGATTATTCGGGTCCTCAGCGGCCGAGGCACATATGGCAGTTACTTCTTCGGTCCGCTCGTGATAGGGTTTCAGCATGTTAACGTGGAGCATGCGTCTACCGCCTGCTCCTGTACATGGGGCAATTATATAGGTGGTGTCACATACCTGTTCCACCACCTTATAAGGGCCTTGCCAGGAGGCCTGCAGTTTGTCATTTTGAACCGGCTTCAAGATTAACACCTTTTGTCCTATTTGAAAACTGCGGTCTCTGGCTCCCTTATCGTACCATCTGCGCTGTCGTTGCTGGGCCGCCTGCAGATTAGACCGTACCGTCTGGATTAGGGTCTCCAAGCGTTCCCTGAACTCTAGTACATATGGGACGATAGGGGTACCGTTACTGGTGACCGTTCCCTCCCAGTGTTCCCTAATGAGGTCTAAGGGACCCCGCACTCTCCTTCCGAATAGTAATTCGAATGGCGAGAACCCCGTGGACTCCTGGGGTACCTCTCGGTACGCGAAGAGCAGATGGGGAAGAAACCTTTCCCAGTTCTTCTGGGTATCCATGAAGGTACGGAGCATTTGCTTTAATGTTCCGTTGAACCGTTCACAGAGCCCATTGGACTGGGGGTGATACGCTGAGTTTACAATAGGTTTCACCCCACATGTTCTCCATAACTGATGAGTGACTTCGGCCGTGAATTGGGTACCCCGATCTGAGATAATCTCTTTGGGGAACCCCATTCTAGAGAATATCCGGATTAGGGCATCTACTATAGTCTCCGCATGGATATTAGTTAGGGCTACGGCCTCTGGGTACCGGGTGGCATAGTCTACTACGGTTAGTATATACTTCTTCCCTGACGGGCTGGGTTTTGCTAGGGGTCCGATTATATCTACTGACACTCTGCTGAAGGGCTCATCTATTATGGGTAGGGAGTGCATTTTTGCCTTGTACCGGTCCCCTCTCTTACCTACTCTCTGGCATGTGTCACAAGTTTGGCAATACTGCCGAATATCTTTGGAGATCCCTGGCCAAAAGAAGTTTTGGGCCAAACGATGCTTCGTCCTACTGACGCCTAGATGTCCTGATAAAGGGATGTCATGGGCAATACGTAGTAATTCTTGCCTGTACTTTCGGGGCACGACTAATTGTGTGAGGGTCACGGGTACAGATCCTGCTACTACCTTCTCAGCATATCTATACAATAATCCTTTCTCCCAAGCGTATCTTTCCCCCTCCAACCCTGCCTGATTCTGTGTAACCCTATCCCGGTATACCTGCAGGGACGGGTCAGTGACTACTTCAGTACCAAACTCTAAGGGGGGAGCCCAGGGGATGAAAGGTGGGTCAGTACTATTACTTACCGGAGCCTCAGAGTGTTCAGAAGATGCGGTGGTGCGGGCCTGCTGCCGTGTTACCACGGGTAGCGCTTCCTGCGCGGGGTGCGGAGAAACAAAAGCGGAGGTCAGCTCCCCCAAGTCGTTACCCAGGATGACATCAGCTGGTAAGTCCTGCATGAGGCCCACTTCCACATTCCCCGACCCCGCTCCCCAATCCAAATGTACTTTAGCAGTGGAAATTTTGTAAATCGCCCCCCCTGCCACCCGGACTGCCACATATTCTCCAGTGAGCTGGTGCTTGGGGACTAGGTGATTGCGAACCAGGGTTATGGTGGCCCCAGAATCGCGCAGACCCTGAAGGCGTTTTCCCTCTACGTGTACCCCTTGGCGGTGTCCCTGTCGGTTGTCTGCAGCTGCTTGTACTGGGTTAACCTCGTGGAGGGTGCCCAAAGATTCTTCATTAGACTGGGTCCCGAAGAAAGGTTGTCGAGGCTCACTCTGGTAGCAGTGTACTGCTGCCCGGTTTGCAGGGAAATTGGTTGGAGTATTCCACGTGGAGCGGTTTCTGTTTCTGGGACAGTCTCTTTGCATGTGGCCCTGCTGGTTACACGTGTGGCACCTGATGAAAGATCGGGCATTGTTGTACCGTGGAGGGGTTTGGTAGTTCCCACCACCCGGACGCAGTGCTGGGGAGGGGTTAATGGTGGGCGGTCGGTTAGCAGCTCCCAAGATGGACCGTGCCTGTGCCTGCTGTGCCCTCCTGGCATCTTGGTACTCATCTGCCCACCTGGCGGCTTCAGTTAAGATGCGCGGTTTCCGATCTCTCAGCCAGTTTTGTAAATCCGGGGTTAACCCCTGGAAGAATTGCTCCAGTAGCAGTAATTGTAGCATGTCCTCCACTGTGGTTGCTTGTGCGGCTTGTACCCAACCTTTGCCCGCCCTAGTTAAGCGGTGCGCCCACTCCATGTGAGTATCTTTCTCCGTCTTTCGGCTTTCTCGGAACCGCTGCCGGTATGCCTCCGGGGTAATTGCATACCTGTCCAGGATCGCCTCCTTTACTTTCTGGTAGTCTCTGCTATCCTCGTCTGGCATGGTGCGGTAGGCTTCTGCTGCCCGGCCCGCTAGCTTACTCACCAACAGGGTTACCTGGTCGGCGGCGTTGATCTCATGTAATTGGCATAATCTCTCAAAGTAATGCAAGTAGCCATCAATGTCTTCGGTCTCCACATAGTTTTTAAAAGCATGGTACGGCAGTTTAGGCTTCCCCGGTACTATGTGTGGTGTGATTAGGGACCCCTCTCTGGACCTCCAGTCTGCCCGCTGCTTCCCCATTATGTATTCGTGGACATCTGACATAATCCTTTCCAAGGTTTCTGTGGGAGGCGTACCTGGGAAATGGGCCAGTCTGCATTGGAGTTCTCTTCCAAACTCATTCTGTGTGCTGTCCGTAAGAGGTGCTGCAGCAGCTGCCCGGTCTCCCTCCATGAGTTCAACAATAAGGGTAGCTTTGGTTTTATTGCTGGCAATAATTCCCCTTGCTTCCAATAGCTCTTTTAGCGTGGCCCGTTTCAACTTGGTATAGACTGTCTCCATTCACTATCCGTTCTGGTCTATTCACATACCCTTTCCTTTTGGTTCCATACGAAATAGCAAATTTCCCAAATGGCTGTAACTGCCGAACAACGGTCTGCTGTGAGGTTTGAATCCCGTCGCTGCCATCAAATGTAACGGAGCTGGAACACGCAGTCCAAAATCTCCGCTGGTATACGGTAAAATACCCAAGAGGCACTACAGTTTCACCATTCCCGACCTCCCATATTGGACGACACACAATTTGGGAGTCAAATGAATACTGACTTTATTTACCTTTTCAGAAATATATATACATCTCTTTGGCCACAGGCAATACACATGCCCATATTTGGCCACACACAATACACATAAAGAGAACAATAGGGGGGTCACACCTCCCTGGCAACTTTGATACAATCAGATATTGATTCAATTACACTTCTTTGTTCTTATCTGAGAATGAAAACACTGTATACAATAGACTTCCTTTATCTTATGCGGAGTCGCTGTAACAAGATTATCTCCCATGCCAAGTAGCTGTAAATGTCTGGGACAATATTCTGCAGAGCATCAACCAACATACATATAGTAGGATCATATTTTAACCATAATAATCATAAAACAGGATAAAACAGTGATGGGTTCCGTTACAGGCCATTTACCATTTTGCTGCAACCCCACCTGACAAGGCTTTAAATTATAGAGAGACATGGAAAGCGTGAAATCAAACCCTGTCAAGCCACAGAACCGCAATAAGATCTAATGTTGAACCCCTGATCTGAAAGGGGGAGAAGCATCCAAGTCTCCTATCCTGGCACACAAGGGTGGCTGGTGCATTGCGGGAATTGGGCAACCACCCTCCCAAAATGTTAGCTGGCAGTATCAATACTTCTTATCATATATATTATTTGAATTAATAGTATTATTATTATTATTAGATTTGGTTTGTAAATGACAACTTTTTTTGAACAGTGATCTCTCTCATTCTGCCCCATAAATGCTATCAAATTCTCAGCTTTATATTTTTAAGATTATACATTTCAGACCTCTGCTATAGAAAATTGTTCTTCTATTCCCTTAAAACAAAAAAGGGGGAGCTAGTGAGCACTAGGACAGCATCCTGAATCTCCCTTCACAGCCAAGCCAATTGAGGCAGAGAGGCTAGGACTTGCTTTCATGTGCAGCTCTAATGAGAGCAGCTGGACGTTTGATATAAGCGTCCCAACAACCAGGGGGAGCTCTCACACATGTTGCCTTGTTATCCACACACTGCGTGTCAATGGAGAGGGGGGAGGCTGCTCATGGAGGGGAGCTGAGAACAGACAGGAAGTTATGCAGGAAACAGAGACTGTTAGTGAAGAGACTGTCAATGTCATTGGATTTAGTAAGTAGTATTAGAGATTAATTCATGCTGTTTGAATTATATATGTCTCTTAAGTTTAAATGCTCCTGTCTATGTTTCAATAGGATTATGTTTGTATGTAGTGCTCTATGATTATATATTTCCTGCCTGGGTGTATATATATATATATATATATATATATATATATATATATATATATTGCTGTGTCTATAAATACCCCAGCATTCCTATATTTGGATTTCTATGAGTATAAATACCACTGCCTTCTTATATATTTATTACTATGAGTATAAGTACCCCTGCCTTTCTATATATTTATTCCTATGAGTATAAGTACCCCTGCCTTCTTATATATTTATTCCTATGAGTATAAGTACCACTACTTCCTATATATTAATTCCTATGAATATACATACCACTGCCTTCATATATATTTATTCCTATAAGTACCCCTGTCTTCCTATATATTTATTTCTGAGTATAAATGCCCCTGACTTCCTATATATTTTTCTATGATAATAATACACCTGCATCTGTATAAATGTATTTATATGAGTATAAATGCCCCTGTCTTCCTAAATATTCATTTATATGAGTATAAATACCAATGCCTTCCTATATATTTATTTCTTTGAGTATAAATGCCCCTGCCTTTCTATAAATGTATTTCTATGAGAATACTACCCCTGCGTCTGTATATATTTATTTTTATGAGTATAAATACCCCGGCTATGTATTATTACAACTACTGTATAAATGTCTCTGCCTTGTGTATAAGTATTTCTAAGAGTATGAAAAACTCCATCCTGTGCATATATTTATCATTAGAATGGGCCCCTGGGTGACTATTTATATACTATATAAGAGGAAAAGACACTGAAATAAGGAGGCACAACAATGTTATTGCTGCTTGCGGTCATCTAACTGAATTTATTCAAACAAGCTGTACTTTTGTGTTTTCTCACCATGCATTTCCCCAGTTTAACTTAATTTGGATTACAAGTCATATGGTATATACAGTATATATATATATGTGTGTGTGTGTATATACAGTAATCTTAACCCCATTGTTACATTTCTACAATAACAGGCTAAATATACATAAATGTAGGGGCCTAACAGTGAGACCAGCACCTCCCCGTGACTGTACTAGTGACATGCCTGCAGCAGTTTGGTCTGTGTTGGAGGTAAACTTGATTTAATAGCACATTATTACACTACAAGGTTTTACAGATATGTTTGATTAGAGAGAGGATAGATGGGAGAGGGAATATGATGATAGGGAGAGATGGATATATATAAAAATAGATAGATAGATAGATAGATAGATAGATAGATAGATAGATAGATAGATAGATAGATAGATAGGGGAAGATGGATAGAGAGAGGGAAAGATGGATAGAGAGAGGGAAAGATGGATAGAGAGAGGGAAAGATGGATAGAGAGAGGGAAAGATGGATAGAGAGAGGGACAGATGGAGAGAGGGACAGATGGAGAGGGACAGATGGAGAGGGACAGATGGAGAGAGGGATAGATAGAGAGAGGGATAGATAGAGAGGGAGAAAGGGATAGAGAGAGGGAGAAAGGGATAGAGAGAGAGAGAGAGCGATAGATAGATGGGGAAGTGGGAAAGATAGATAGAGAGGTAGGGATAGAGGAAGAGATAGAGGGGTGGATAGAGGGGAGATAGAGAGGGAGGGATAGAGAGGGGGCATACATCCTGATCTAATATGTATTCATATGTGTTTTATTTAATTATTGCATGTAATCAACAAAATGGAGGAACTTCCCAGGATAAGACACGTGAACAGAACCAGCACCACCTCACCCTCATCAAGAAAATGCAGGCACTTCCCAGCATACGAATAGTGATCAGAACCAGAACTACTTTACCCTCATTAAGATAATAAGTAAGTGAAGTGACAGAAAAAAAGATCAAGTGGGTGGAGTCTGTCATTGGGCAGGGCCTATAGAGGTAACATGTTGTGAAGGGAAGGCGTTTATACTGTTGGGTGGAGTCAATGTAACAGGAGGGTCCAAGTTTTCACCCCACCAACTTGGAAAGTCACCATTCGCCACTGCTGGCAAATAAAGCTACACCACCTGCTTTTGGAAGGAAAATATAATGTCACCATTATCCATCCTGTCCACTGCGGACTCAGCAATGCCAAGACTCCCTTTTGTTGTTGATTAGGCAAATCACTCCTTATTGTTTAGTTTCCCTAAGGGTGATAGGGGCGCTGGACGTGAATTCCTTGCTAGCTTTACCATAGGGAGTTCAGCTACACCCTACTGACAAAAGCTTAAACATACGTTTGGGATTTGCTGATTCTCCTGTTCAGGGTATTTTGATGATGGATGACCCTACTGAGTGAGACCGGACAAATATACTACAAAATATTTCACCCTGTGAAGGGCACAAGGGAGCTAAAATAAGTTTCTCTCAGAGTGGGTTATCATGTCCATGGAACCAACCTAGTAAGGTTAGTTTGTTATCTGATTGTTGTTTCCTACATGGGAAAAGCAATCACTATCTCAGACCAGTCTCTTCTTATGTTAAAATATATTGGGGATCGGCATTCACAGGACTGGTTGCTTAATGTGGACCAGCCCAAAGATCATTCATTTAACTGACCAAAGATTCTAGTCCCTGGCCCTATCACCAGCATACCAAGGCATCCTCTGATTGGAATATGATACCTCCAGCAGCTGGTATGATTGAGCAAACACATGATACATATTTTTATCGTAGAAATATCCACCTATTTCCACTTAATGTTTTTTTGGGATTGGGTATAGACTGTGCTATATCCACCTGATATCTATTCTAAGATTGTAAGTTTACGAGTTTTCAATTTTGCAAGGTGCTATAGGGAAAGCGCTTTGGACACTGGATTCTAAGCTCAAAAACAGGGCCCTCCATCATTTGCACTGTGTTAATGCTGCTATTGTTTTTTGCCTTGATAGTAACCCATGTATGGTGCTACGGAGTATGTTGGCACATTATATATAAATGCTAATAATATTTATTAAAATAAATATTCTATCCTGAAATGAAAATAGTGATCTTCAGGTCTAACTCCAGTTTTTTCATACTGATCTCCTCCTTCAATATTATTCTTTTTTGCACAAACTTGACTGATATGATGTTTGATCTTTTTAAATCATTGGGCCACTCTTTGATAATTTAATTAGTTATATATCTATCTATATATACAGAATCAAAGTTCAGCCTATACCTACTAGAATCAAAGCGCACCTTATGCTTATAAGAATCAAAGTGCAGCATATGCCTACAAGAATCAAAGTGTAGCCTGTGCTTTTAAGAATCAAAGTGCGGCCTATGCCTCAAGAATACAAGTGTAGCCTGTGCTTATAGGACTCAAGTGCAGCCTGTGCTTCAAGAACCAAAGTGTAGCCTGTACTTAGAAGAACCAAAGTGCTGCTTGTGTTTCCAAGAACCAAAGTGTAGCTTGTGCTTACATTATGAGTTTGAAGAAGGCTATTGATACCAGCAAAAAATAAAAATAGTGAGAACCATGATAGAACGGAAAAAAGAGATAATAGCCAAGTATGAGAGTGGTTGACTCGTGTCTGATCTCGCTGCTGAGTACAACATGCCTAAAACAACAATCTCTACAATATTGAAAAATACGGAAGCTATTAAAGGAGGCGATGTGGCTAGAGGCGTGAAGGCTGTTACCAAGCAAAGGTCACACACATTGGAGGAAGTGGATACATTGTTGTGCATTTGGATTAATGAAAATAGTTAGTGGGTGATAGTATTTCCTAGGCACTAATATGGGAGAAAGCAAAACAATTGCATGCCGATCTGATAAAAGAACAGCCTACAACAAGTGGTGAGAGCAGTGAAGTATTTAAAGCCAGTTATGGTTGGTTTGAGAATTTCAAAAAAGAGAACTGGCATTCACAGTTTGGTGAGGCATGGAGTGCCAGTCGGACCATTAGTTTAGAGACTATGCAGAGGCTGAGGCTTTACTCCCAACAAGTCTTCAACTGTGACAAGACTGGTTTATTTTGGAAGAAAATGCCTAACAGAACCTACATCACTCAAGAAGAGAAGGCATTGCCAGGGCAGAAGCCGATGGACAGACTAATTCTGTTGGTGTGTGGGAATGCTAGTGGGGATTTAAAAATGAAATCTCTACTAATCTATTACAGTGAGAATCCAACTAAGAACATGTGATAAGAAGCAAGTGAAGTGTAATGTGGCGGGCCAACAGCAAAGCCTGGGTAACCAGGCAGTTGTTCATTGAATGGGTGAAAAAAGTGTTTTGCCCCACTGTAAAAAAATATTTGCAAGACAAAGAACTGCCTTTGAGGGCTCTGTTAATAATGGACAATGCTCCTGCCCACTCTCCAGGCTTTGAGGACAATTTACTGAAGGACTTTTATAACTGTGGAATTATTGCCCCTAACACAACTCAACTGATCCAGCCCATGGACCAGCAGGTCATCTCGAACTTCAAGAAAATGTATACCAAGACATTCTTCTAGAGGTGCTTTGAGGTGACCTCGCAAGCCGAAATGCGTTTAAGAAACAAACAATGTGACACTTCAGAAATATTTTGAAATGATGGCAGAAGCAAGTTTGTCTCAATAGGTTTTTAGTGGAACTCCATACATCAGAGTCTCCAGCAGGGCTCATTGATGTAAAGAGACAGAAAAGAGAAAGATCTCCTGTGCAAGTACCTGATGTTTTAATGGAAGAGGACTCCCCTTTAAAGCAATAACCTCTCTCCTCCTTCTCCTCCTCTACATTCCCACCATCCCCTTGGGCCCCCAAGTCCTTTCAGTACAGTTAAAGTAAAGTTAAATTCTATTCTATTTGATGTAATGATAGTTTTTTTATTTATGCATGTTTAGTTTTAAGACTTTGTATCAAGAAACAACACAACCAGTTCAAAGAAAATTTGACATTTCTGGGGCTCGGAACTATTTATTTAAATTCACATAGATCCCTATGGGAAATGCTACCTTGGTACTCAACCTTTTTGGTACTCAGCTTGCTGTCCTAACGGATTAATATATATATATATGCCCTACTGGATCACCACTGTGTCGTGGTGAAGGGCTTGTGTACCTCAGTGAAGCTGTTAGCTATTCCTTGTAAGGCCAACGAAAAAGGGCAGGTCATAACCGAGAGGCCAGACAAATTGTGGTCCACTGGAGAAGGAACTGGCAATCCACTCCAGTATCTTTGTAAATAAATCCCTATGGATAAGCACAACAAGACACAAGTGCCTGGCATGCTAGAGTCCATAGAGTAAGAGAGAGTTGAGCACGTCTATACAATTTAACAATATATATATATATATATATATATATATATATATACTAGCGTATTGCCCGTCAAAAAATGACGGCAATCAGATGTGTATGTTTTAAAAGTTGTTTAGTTATTAATATACATATGGAATTGTAAGGTAGCTAATGTTGTTTTCTGTGTACTACTGAAATATAGAAATCAAATTAATAAATTAATTTACGTATTTTTATGCATTGTGTTGAAGAGCTGGCAATCTGTGTTGATGTTGCAGCAGCATTAGTGGTGTGGAGGTACTGTGTAAGCGTGGTGAACGTGTGCAGTGTAATAGTGTGCGTGCGCGATCCGAAACCGTTAACGTAGCTGTGTACTTCCGCATTATCCTAAAATGGCGGATAATGTGTGGTATGTGTCTTAGCGGATTATCGGTACGTGTTTTCCGTGGTAATAATGCGTAAATCTGTAATTGTGTTTCGTAAAATGTACTCGCTACTGTCTTTTTACTCATTGCACGGTTAATCCGCATCCTTTATCTTGTTGTTTTTCAAACACATACGTCTGTGGCTGTGTTTTACGCAGTTCGTAGTAGTATAGCCTCGTTTTCATTTTTTTCGGCGCCCATTTTTTTCTCGCTTAGCCGATTTTCCAACTCACTTTCCTGCCTGGTTCCCCATGCTGTAAGTGACCTTTGTTTTATTTTTTAGTGTGTATTTAGTGTTTTTTTTACTGTTTTTGTTCTGCCGCTTATCTCGTAATTTTTTTCACCTCGTATTTTTTTTCAAAGTGCTACGGTTTAATGGCTAGCCTCGCTACGCGAGGCTCGCCTTCAATGAGCGCCTCCGGCGCTCATTGCCAAAGTGCTACGATTTAACGGCTCGCCTCGCTGCGCGCGCTCATCACAAAGTCATACGCACTACGCAACGCAGCGTGACGACAAATCCTAGTTAGACAATTATAATATGTGATATATATATATATATATTTAAAGATATATATATATATATATATATATATATATATATATATATATATATATATATATATATACATGCAGCTTTACTATGAGTTGTGACAGATTTGCAGTGGAAGTCACAGATATAGATAAGCTGACCCTTCTACCTCGCACTCCGCTGAAAGAGAGCAATGACAAAGCAGCCACATTGTGTGCCAATTGCAGCTCCTCATTCTGCACCTCTGCTTATATTCCTGGGAGGGCAGCGCCAGGAGATAATATTTTTGACTGTTTTTCTCCTGCTATTCCTGACAGCAGGCCTTCCAATTTTGACAGCTTTTTAAAAGTAATTTTAACAGACAAGTGATTTCTTTGCAGAGAGATGTCAGAATCTGGGAAGTGTCAATGTAAAAGCTACACACTATGACATGTAATCACTTATCCCCCTTGTCTGGAAGCAGAGGCACTTTGTTATACAACCAAAGAAAAGGTTTGTAGCAGACAAAGCACAGAAACGTCTACCATTAGTAGTATATTGTGTCATTAGTGATCTGACCGTGAGCTCAGTGCTGTACGGCGCAAGCATGAGATATACATCAGGCCTGTAATACATGTCCTAGTGTATAATAACAAGGTCCCTATTCCAGAGTTAATATGGTGAAATCAGGGTCCATAATCCGGAGATAACCAGGGTAAATCCAGATATAAGGGGAGAAAGCAAGGGTCTCTAATCGAGAGATAACAGGGTGGAAGGAAAGTACCTAATCCAGAGATAAGGGGGTGTAAACAGGGTCCCTAATCCAGAGATAAGTGATTGAAAGCAGGGTCTGTAATACAGAAATAACGGAAAAAGCAAGGTCTCTAATCCAGAGATAACAGGGTGAATGTAGGGTCCCTAATGCAGAGATAACAGGGAGAATGTATGGTCCCTAACCAAGAGATAACAGAGATAAAGCAGGGTCCCTAGTGCAGAGATAACAGAGTGACATAAGGGTCACTAATCAAGATATAACAGGGTGTAAATATGGTCCTTAATCCAGATATAAGAGAGTGAAAGCAGGGTCCCTAATCCATATATAACAGAGAGAAAGCAGGTTCACTAATCTAAAAATAACAGAGTGAAACTAGGGTCCCTAATCCAGAGATAAGGGGGCACAATACCCATATAGAGTCATATCTAGGTACATACACCACATATTTATACATAAACAAAATATAATGGGCTGCCAATGATTTTTCGATGCAATGGATGTGTTAGGGTTAGTTATCTGATAAAAAAAATTAAGTCAGAGGTGCTCATCAGAGAATGAACTAACCTTAATAGGTTAGTTCTATGGACATGATAAGCCACTCTGAGAGCAACCTCTTTTAGCCACTTGTGCCCTTCACAGGGAGAAATATTCTGTAGTATATCAGTCTGGTCCCACTCAAAAGAGTGACCCAGCTCTGGAATACCAGGCAATTCTACCCTGAACAGGAGAAACAGCAAACACCAGACGTGTTTCGGTCTTTATGGGCCTCGTCAGTGATGTGCAGCTGAACTCCCTAAGGCACAGTGAGCAAGGGGTCCACTTCTAGAGTCCCCTGTCATCCTTAGGGAGACTAAACCCTAAGGGTAATTTACATAAACAAAACAACTAAGTCAGAGGTGCTCATGAGAGAATGAACTAACCTTAATAGGTTAGGTCTATGAACATGATAACCCACTCTGAGAGCAACCTCTTTTAACGCACTTGTGCCCTTCCCAGGGAGAAATAACCTATAGTATATCAGTCTGGTCCCACTCAAAAGAGTGACCCAGCTCCAAAATACCAGGCAATTCATCCCTGAACAAGAGAAACAGCAAACCCCAGACGCGTTTCGGCCTTTATGGGCCTTGTCAGTTAGGTGCAGCTGATCTCCCTAAGGCGCAGTGAGCAAGGGGTCCACATCTGGAGTCCCCTATCACGCTTAGGGAGACTAAACCCTAAGGGTAATTTGCATAAACAAAAAAATTAAGTCAGAGGTGCTCATCAGAGAATGAGGTAGTATTGTCTGGTATTTCAGGGCTGGATCACTCTAGTGATTGGGACCAGACTGATATGCTACATGATATTTGTGGGTTATCGTGTCCATAGAACTAACCTATTAAGGTTAGTTTGTTCTCTGATTGAGCACCTCTGATTGAGCAGCCTATTTCTACATTGTACATTATATGCTGCAGGACAATAAAAATAGATTGTTACCTCTTCAGGCTATTGATTGTTACATATATAAATTAGAAAAAGGTAAACTATATTAATTTATTATTCAATTAATTCCTTAATTAGTATTTTTTTAAATATAGAGAGGAGCCAAAGGACACGCGAGGAGAGGCTCGCAATGAGCGCCGAAGGTCTTTAGAGTAGAAAAAGCTTAACATTGTGTGGCAAACAGTATTGCCATGGCTTCAAATTGTATTGCTCCATCTATTTTGACGGCCAAGTCGCTAGTTTATATATATATATATATATATATATATATGGTAAATAAATAGTACATTTGTGTTCACATGTGAATGTCTAAAATAAGTTTAAAAAACTGTTTCCAGCTCAGAATTCTGAGAAATACAGTTATTACACTGCATTCTGGGAAGCTGAGCAGGGACATGCAAATATATATATACACAGCTTGTACTCATGAGGTCCAGGCTCTAAAGATACTCCCTTGATGACGGCTATAAGTAGCATGCTGTTGGTACAAGCACATTTTGAACTGTTCCATGCATTACATTAATTCCTTTTTAAGAGCTTTATCATTTACTTAACATGATCTTTTTTAATTCAAAATTTTTTTCATTGATTTATAGGGAAATAGCATAATACAATTTAGTACAAGTATATGTACAAAAAACATAAGTAAAGAACTATCCAAAAGTTCACTCCCTCTGATGGAAAAGGAAACAATGTGTGGGAAAAAGAGAATGTGGAAATTTAGATAGATACAAATTTACAGAAAATATCATAACATATAATAAATTGTTGTTGCTTATTGGACTAACAATATAAATCATTATTGCTCTTACAGGCAAGGGCAAGACTCTATAGTTCTAAATTATTAATTAGATATGAGAAGGTAGAATTCTAGTTGTCCATTCTGGGGACCCATAAATAAGAGTAGCATGAGCATGCTGTATTGTTGAGGGGAGACGGTTAATGTGCTGATTATGCAGCATTCAGCACCTGAGGGAGGAAGAGAGATTGGTGCTAGGCTGACAGTGAAATTACACATAAACTCCCAAGCCCTGTTTATTTTACTATAGTGCAGCACACTGCAAGCCTGCCACTTCACATCCACCTTCTCTCCACTTTCAAACAAATAACATGCCTGGCTAAAGAAAGCTGTAGAAAATATACTTTATATACTGTAGCAAAAGAGGCAGTATGCCTGAATGCATTGCCTGCTCTCAGAGCCTCAAAGTACACTAACCAATGAAAAGCACCAGACTCTTCTGCCTGTAATAAATCTTCAGAAATCTGGCCCACTATTACCATTGATCGGTTAGTAAGTTATGGTTACAAATGTAGATAGGGAGGGTTCCCATACACTTTGTTCAATAATTGGTTCCAAAAGATGCAGAAAGACAAATAATTTTCTTCAAGCAGTGAAATACTTTGTAGCACAAGTGTTCTTTCCAGTTCCAAAGTTACACCATTTCAAGGGATTGTATGTAGAGCTATTTGTAATTCCAAAAGCATCTGTCAGTTACAGAGCTTTGTTAGATCTCAACAGCCAAACAGATCCATCACAAGATGGTTGATCAACGGAAAGATATCCGCAGTTCAGTTATTCATGCTATCCAGTAGGCAAAAGCTCACATGCAACCACTGCAGAATGTTAAGAACTCTTGGGATAGTAATCAGCCATTGCAAGATTGCAGAATTCATTTGTTTCAAGAGGCAAAATGTTATTACGATGATGGAGTCATCTTTCAAAAGGATTTAATTGGGAAACGCCAACATGGATTATAATAACTTAAGTTGCCAGCAAGATAGGTTATGGACACACTTCCAACACAAATCATTCAGGGCTTATTGCCATATGTCTAGCTTGTCCTCAAAATTGTAACTGAAGGCAGTATAGTTGGTGCTAAAAGCATGCCATAATTGACTCAAGAGTAAAACTGCAGACACAATCTGACAACACTACTGTATTTGCCTGTAACTGTTCCATTTTGGCTTATTTCACCAAGAGCAGGAGAACCCAAATGGCTAAAGTCCATACATGGTACACAAGGGTTGAGACCAATACAGGTTAGGTAAACAAATGTTCAGGCTCGCTTGAGTTCAGGCACAAGTCCATAAGCAGAGAGGTCCATCCATAGGTAAAACAAAAAGTGGTCACAAAGTTGCACCAAGATGGAAATAGGTGTCATGTGTATGTAAGTACAGGAGGCTGGAGAGACTGGACACACAATCACATAGCAGCAAAGCTGGCACACTGGTAAATGGTAGTAGATGGCAGAAGAAGACTAGCACAGGAACAAGTCAGCCATACTGGCAAGCAATTGAAGGTCATAGGTGCACTTAACAAATTCATAGCAGCATCTTGGGCAGAGTAAGTTAATATTCCCCCAAAGCAAATTCATAATAATATGTAAATATTTTTTTCAATTGTTAACAACTGTGTTTTGGTTTAATTGTATTGTTGTTCTAACAAAGGGTGTTGCAAACACGTTAACCTTAATGGATTCCTCCCAAGTCCATGTTGCTGCATCTATATATTTCTCATGTTTAGTGATGCCTAGAAGACATCATTGAAATAAGGAACTTGGCATAGAATCCAGCAATAAATAATTTAAGGGAAAGGATGCTTTGTATCATGATATAGTCTTTTGATTGACAACTTTAAGCAATACATATAACCAAAAATGACGGGGCAATAAAAAAGTGTTGGAATGCTGTTTGTCACACAATGGGAGTGTACTGTGTGGCTCAACTGCTCGCCTCACTCCGCGAGGCTTGCAGTGCAATGAGTGCCTTTGGCGCTCATTGCACCCTAAGTCCTGCATGTTGCCTCACTTTGCGAAGCCAAAGGCTCACCTTGCTTCACGAGGCTCACAGTTGCCGCCCTATGGGCCACCAACAGCTATCACTGCATGCCTCAACTGCTCACCTCGCTTTGCGAGGCTCGCAGTGCAATGAGCGCCTTCAGCGCTCATTGCACCATAAGTCCTGCATGTTGGCTGGCTTTGCGAGGCAACGGCTCGCTTTGCGAGGCTCGCAGTTGCAGCCCTATGGTCCGCCAATGCCGATCAGTGCGAGGCTCGCAGTCCAATGAGGGCCTTCGCATGTCACATAGAGTGCCTTAGTCCCGTGTGTCGCCTGACAAAAATCAGGTGTCAGAGCATAATAAAGTGATTTCAATATTTAACTGCTTTGAGTGTCATATCCCTATCAGCCTTTATTCATAAATTAAGGGCAGTGTAAAATATGAGATGTTTTTTTTTTTTTTTTTTTTTTTTTATAATTAGTTTTTTATTTAGGACGAGTCAATGTTTTACAACAATATAATATAACAAAGAATAGAAAAGTCAATCATGCAAATAGCAAAACAGAAGCACAAAAAAAAGTGAAGAACAGATCTGAGATATGCAAAAAATCTAAGCATTCTATCCTTCTCAGTCTATTAAATCTTCATAATCTAATAAATGTCCAGAGCTTTTAATAGAATGGTGTGGATGAAGCATATAAAAATAAACATGAGACACCAGCTCCCCAACCATATTGATTTGGGCCAACTGAGATCCGGAATCCATATGACCCTCTATTCAATGATGTAACAAGACGTCCTAACATTTTTTTCTCTTTTCGATTATCAACCTGCATTCTTAAGTATGCTTGCTTTTACCTATTTTACAAAATATTTAGTTATCATTAAACCTCCTCAGCTTATGTTTACTTGTGTTACTAAACATAAAATAATCAGTACCTGCGAGCTCCTTCGTCATCACTCCAAAAGCCTCCATCCAGATGCGAACTAGCCATCCTCTCCAGCCACCACCATCCTCCAACTTCCCAAACTCTTCTATCCAATCTCTATCTAGATCTGTATACTATATTTGGACACCAACCAAGGAGTCCACGTGTTAGTGAACCTGGGCATTGTATTCTGCAATGAATTAGCTATTCTCTCATTTATCATTATATAATTTATCTTTTTTACAACTTCTTTGATTGACAGTACAGAAGTTTTCCAATTTTTGGCAATGCAATTTTTAGTAGCTAAGGTCCAAAATTGCCAGAGTTCATTCTGTTCCCTAGATAAATCAGAATGTTTCATTCCCAAAAGACATGTTTCAATTTCGGGTCTCAAACTACTGTTTGTAATTTGTGCAAATAAGTCTACGAGTTCTCCCCATAGCTTCTGCGCAACGGGACAAGTCCACCAGATATGCAGGAAACTCCCCTCTGTTCTGCATCCCCTAAAACATTCTCCATTTATATCTTTAT
Organism: Discoglossus pictus; assembly: GCA_027410445.1. Lineage (NCBI taxonomy): Eukaryota > Metazoa > Chordata > Amphibia > Anura > Alytidae > Discoglossus > Discoglossus pictus. The sequence goes on along the minus strand of CM050168.1, from coordinate 225,809,261 downwards.
TAAATTTTGCCATCCTTTGGGGAGTGTAATAGGTTCTGTGCAATACCTTAATAGAGGTCTCAAGTAAACTATATGTATATGATCCCCTTGTCAGATTAGTGCAGATTCTTTTCCAAGCCGTGGCATCTAACTCCTTTCCCAGGTCCTGCTCCCACTTCACCATAAATTTAGTTTTTTGGGTGTTCTGAAACTCTATTAAGTGTGAGTATATGTATCCTAGGGTACCTGTCATCGAGGGTATCTTTTCGCAGATAGAGGACCATACTGTATGTGTAGGATTCCCATAAGTATGTATTACCGAGGAGATCCAGTGTCTAAACTTCCGATAGTTCCACAGCTCCCTCTCCGGAATTTGGAACCGGGGTATGATAGAAGTATGTGGTAACAAAGCCTCCGTGGAGAACCATTCCCCTATTCTCTTTAAAGGGCTAGTCAACCACCATGTTTTAGAATTTGAGCTAATAGTGGCCTCAAACTCGGGGAAGGACGTTAAGGACATCAGTGGTGATAGGGTTGGAATCAAGGTGCTCGATTTTTTAAGCCTATCCCAGGCCTTAAGGGTCGTAGAGATTATTGGATTAGTATGTCTGTATCTCATGTCTATCTTTTCTATCCCCCAGATCACCGTATCCCATGAGTGGGGTTTCATCTGCCAATTTTCAATAAAAGTCCACAGCGGCTGTAGTTTACTAGAGTGTGTTACCGGGATGCACGCCAGCCGTGCTGCTTGTAAATAAAGCCTCAGATTGGGACAAGAAAGACCCCCTTTTTGCCTATTCCTGTACATTGTTTTCCTCGCTATACGTGGTGGTTTATTACGCCAGATAAATCTAAACATTGTATTCTGGAATTGATCAATATCCTTCATACATAGGTTAATTGGTAGAGTTCGGAAGAGATAGAGAATTTTTGGGAGCACTGTCATTTTTATTGATGTTATGCGTCCCGTCCATGATATTTGATATTTAGACCAGGTCCTCAAGTCCTCAGTCAGCCGCCTAAGTAATGGTGGGAAATTAGCTTTATAGAGACCCGCCAAGTTTTTGGTAAGCTTAACTCCCAAATACTTGATGGAATTTTTAGGCCATTGAAAATTGAATGCCGCCTTCAAAGTTTCTATTATAGGTCCTGGAACCCCTACCCCCAAGGCCTCAGTTTTTTCCTCATTAATTTGCAGCCCTGACATGGCCCCGAACTCCCTTAAAGTAGACAACAATTTAGGAATAGAGTTTACAGGGTCTGTTAGAGTGCATAAAAGATCATCTGCGAATAGAGAGCATTTCAGGTGGTGGTGACCTATCTGCAGACCCCTAATCTCCCCTTCTCCTCTTATCTTTTGAGCCAGAGGCTCAATAGCCAGAGCAAAAAGTAGTGGAGACAGGGGACACCCTTGCCTGGTACCCCGCTGGATGTTTACCAAAGCCTCTCCTGTCCCGGGCATTCTTAAATGAGCGTCAGGGTTTTTATATAGTGTCTTGATTAGGCGTATAAAGTTTCCTTTAATACCGAATTTATCTAACACTGCATAAAGGTAAGGCCACTCTACTGTGTCAAATGCCTTTTCCATATCCAGTGCCAACACACAAAGAGGTGTTTTTCTTTGGGAGGCCAGGTGTATAACATTCATGGTCCTACGGATATTGTCTACCGTTTGCCTATGTTGTATGAACCCGGTCTGGTCCTTGTGTATTAGAGTTGGGAGAAACCTTGCCATCCTATTTGCCATAATTTTAGTCAATAATTTAATATCCCCATTCATGAGGGAAATGGGACGATAATTTTTCGGCTCCAGGGGATCCCTCCCTTCTTTAGGGAAGATTACTAAGTTCGCCGTGCTGAGTTCCGGGGGCATAGATTCCCCCCTAAGTACAGCATTAAACAGACAGCTAAGATAAGGGGCTAGAATGTTCCCACATACTTTATAATAAGAGTTAGTAAAGCCATCCGGCCCTGGGGCTTTCCCTGATTTGAGACTTTTAATAGTTTCTAGTATCTCCTCTACCCCCACGTCCGCATTCAAATCCTCTATATGCTGCTCTGAAGCTTTAGGAAGATCACAAGAGTCCAGATAAGATTTAAGAGCTTCCGGGCTCGGATTTATTTTTGTCGAATAGATCGAATTATAAAAATCCCTAAATGTGTGCTTAATTTCGCTCTGACTCACTGTTATCTTCCCAGCCCTGGTTCTAATCCTAAGAATTCTGGACAATGCTGCTCTACACCGAAGCTTCCGTGACAGAAAGGAATCAGGTTTATTAGCTTTGGAATAAAACAGCTGATTCGTCCATCTCAGGGCACTCTCTGTCCTGTGCGAAAGCAAGGCGTCAAGTTCTAATCGAGTGTCATCTATTCTATGGCGAAGACTATTGGAGGGGAGCGTTTGATTCTGTAATTCTAAATCTCGTAACTTAGCAGTAAGTTCCTGTTCCTGACGTATACTATTTTTTTTTATGATAGATGCCATCTTGATACACATCCCCCTGATATAGGCCTTGTGGGCCATCCACACCCATCCTATATTAGATCCCGGGGTATTATTTAGCTCAAAATATTGTTGCAAATCTTTCTGTATCTGGCCCAGTAGCGCCGTATCCGTTAACATACGTTCATTAATTTTCCAGGAATATGGAGTCCTTGAGTCTCCTCCAAGATCCATATCCAAGGAAACTGCCGAGTGGTCTGACCACGGGCATACCAAAATTTCCGAGCCCCTGGTTTGGTCAAAGAACTTAGAGGTTACCAAAATCGTGTCTATCCGTGAGTAGGTCCCATGCGTGTGTGAATAGTACGTGTATTCGCGACTATTAGGATGATGTCCTCTCCAGGCATCTACTAAGCCCATTCTGTCTAACACCCCTTTAATCTGTTGTAGTTTCCGCGAGTATCTATTAGTGGCCTGGGAGCTCGAACGATCTAGTCCATGCTCTAATACAAGATTGAAGTCCCCCCCTATCACCACCAGACCATCTGACCAGGGTTCTACTTTTTTCAGCATGTGTAGTAAGCTTTTATGGGGTGCCACCGTGTCCGCGTAAAAGGATACCAGCGTAAGTTTAACTTCCTGAATTGTGCCCCGCAAAATGACATAATGCCCATCCTTGTCTATCAATTTGGAGTCTATCTGAAAGGGGAAGTGACGGTGAATAAGAATGGTGGCTCCCGCTTTTTTGGACCTTTGGGTTGAAGAGTGAAAAGTGGGATATTCCTTGTTTAAATATGAGGGAATATGATTCTTTGCAAAATGCGTTTCTTGCATAAAAATTATAGATGGTTTCTTAGTTTGATAATACAGGAAAGCCTTCCTTCTTTTAAACTGGGAATTAAAGCCCTTGACATTGTGCGTTAGAAAACTATACTTCTCCTTCAAAACTCTAGCCATTTTTTTCCTGCTTCCCGAGATAGTTTGGTCTAAACCTCTTACCTTGATTTAGTGGTAGCCAGACTGGATGGGGCGACCAGAGAGGCGCTTGAGCCAAAACAGAAGGCTCCTTGAAGCGGTTGGAGTGATGAGAGTCGAGCATGCAATTCTGGAAATGAAAGAAATAGCAAGAAAACAAGTTAACAGTTGAACAGTTCGCAATAAGATCAATATCTTTGCAGTTATCGAGGAGTACTATCATACAAATTATCTTTAATACACATAACTTCCTACGCCAGTCGTAAATCCTGGCTTCTAGGGGAGAGAGTAATGGACCTGCCATTCTCAGATATAGCCCCGTTAGGAAGGGGTAATAGAATTCTTTGAGGTACAAAAAATTCCAACTAAGGAGAGGAGAGGGGGGATACCCTCGACAATACAAATTGTTTAACTAACATTAGAACTAGCAGCCTAGTAACTAGCTGAAAAAGAATAATCACAACTGTAAAAATAAAACAACATTATTGAAGAATAACCGGTTCTCCAGACACCGAAATCCAGATAAATAAGTCCCATGCATCAGTAAGAAAAACTTGGGGCTCAGCTGATTTTCCTGTTATTTTTTTGTCTTTGTCTGTTATTTTTGCCCTGTATTTCCAGAGTCTGTGTAATTATTGATCATTGAGTTCCTTCCAACTCTGTGCAGCTCCTCAATTCCTCTCCCCGAGTCTTGGAATGTCTTTCTGGAGGGATAGTCAAGGCCTCTATCATGTCAGCCTCTCCAAGTCTGTTTTTACTCCTGAGCGGGACCGGGGTCCACTGTCTATTAGGGAGAGGATTCAGGGTCACACGCTGACTTTCAGGGTCTCTATGGCCACCATCCGATGTTATATGCAGCATTTGTAGCAACGACTGGCAGTCTTCCAAATTGTGGACCGTGTGGGTTTTTCCCTTATATTGAAAAATCAGGGCAAAAGGGAAGCCCCATCGGTATTGGATACCATGCTGGATGAGTACTCCCAATGCCGGTTTCATTTCTCTTCTCCTGGTCAACGTGATAGGAGAAAGGTCTGCAAACACCATGAGCTGAGCATCATCTGGCCCTCTAAGATCCAAGATCTTTCGGGTGGCAGCTAGAATTAAGTCCCTTGACTGTTGTCGGGAGAATCGGACAATCACATCTTTAGGGGTATCCATATTACGAGAAGCTCCTAGCGCCCTATGCGCTCTTTCTATATCAATGTCCGCTTCTGCCCCTTCTGGTAAGATCACAATAAGCAAGTCCATAACATATCTTTTCAGATTCATTATCGCTTTAGGAATCCCCCTTATTCGTATGTTATGTCTTCTAGACCGATTCTCTAGATCTTCATACTTGTCCTCTAGAGCCGCTATGCGTGACGCGTGGTGATGCGTCTCCCTCCTGTCTCTATCCTGTGCCTCCAACAGTTGGTCAACTGTTTCTTCTAGTTGGTGGGTTCTTTGACCTAGGTCCTGGATGTCTTTCCTGATTGCATCCACCGTTTTAGTCGTGTAAGCTTGAAACAGTTTTTCAATTTGTGCCATCGCACTCTTGGATAGATTTACATCAGCCTGGGCTGCATTTCGTGTGTCCTCCCCCTCCGATTCCTCAGAGGGGTCAGATCTCACCTCGCCAGGAGTTTCAGGGGGTTTGCAGTAATCCGTAATTCTCTTACGTGGAAGGGATTTTTTGCTCTTTCCCATCTTGGGCTGCAGTGGACCCGCCACAGAATATGAAGTGCTGAAGTTGCCGCTTAGGTGTATGCCCCTTTCAGGGAAATGTTTTTGTTGGAATGGGATTCCGGCTTGTGATTTAACAAGTTGTGGCGTGCTGTGCTGCTATGCCATGTTCTGTCAAGGTCTCCCCCCGTGGATCATATTAGACCTGCATTACTCTCTGTCCACATGTAAACAATGTTCAACAAGCAAGTAAAGTAGTTGAGTTGATCTTAGCAGTCAGAAACCTTGTTGGTTTGCAAGTGAAGCCTGAAAGTTGCAGCCCTGAGAAGTAGTGCCAAACTGCCTTGCCAATTATCACACTTGTCATTTGTGTCAGTCTTTGCTTCCTGGGTATTACTTATACACTGCCACTTGTAGGTTTAGAGCAGTCAGTAGTGCTGGCAGAAGTAGTTTAAATGTAAATGTGGCATATGTAGATATCTCTGAGCCTGCAAATCAGCTGTTTACTCACAGTTTTAGGGTCAGGTTGTAGTTGCTCTTTAATCACCACAGAGTCCCAGAAGTAGTGGTAAGAAGGCCTTAGCTTCTCCTCTTGGCCAGCAGCCTAAGATCAGATGTTTTTTTTTTTTTTGTAATAATTAATACATGTATATACCTTACTATAAGTAATTAATAAATGAATATACTTTGCCTATTTGTACTTAATATCCAGCAATCAATATCCCGAAGAGCTAACAATCTGTTTGTCGTATTTTTTTAAATGTACAGGGAGACTGTTGAACATCTGAGGAGAAAGTGTCAGCAATGTGCTAAGTGTGCTGTGTATATAGGCAGTGTGCGCGAGGGCAAATTGTTTAGGCGGGTGAACCATCATTTCAAAAGCATAATGGGGTAATGTGGAAGTTAGTATTATGAAATGGCGGCGTTAGTCTATGTCTTTCGTAGTTCGCAAGCATTTTCCGTCCTTCCTAATAGTGTATTTTTCTACCTTGTACGTCCCTGGCAAAGTTGTACGCGGCTGTCAGTGTTTTGCGGTCTTCAGGGTCGTGTAGCCTTTGCTTAGCCAATTTTCGAGTGGCGAAACTCTGCAAATTTGGCTTAAATTTGCGTGCAACCTCACTCTCAGACGTCCTGGCTTTCCCCCCATGCTGTGTGTGATGTTTTTTTATTTTTTTCGTGTTTTCTGTTGTGCGTGGTTCGGCCATTAAAGCAGTATTTTTGCGGGGGCCGGGTATTTTGCGGGGTCCGTATTTTTTCTGGGGTGTTGACTTTTGCAAAGTGTTACGGGCTGTAATTTTTTGGCTTGATTTTTTCAAACTGCTACGGGGCTTGCACTGGGAATTGGTTATTATTAGTTTTCTGTTGATCTGCAGTCCCGCGGGTCGCTCAACCCCACCAGCGCAATGATTGCCTTCTGCGCTCACTGCCTAAGTCCTGCAGGGTCATAGGGTTGAGCGCCTACTGTGCTCATCTCCACCAGCGAAAGGAGAGCCTTTGGCGCTCATTGCCTGCAGTTGGAGCGCCAGCGTTAGCAACATCTTGCGATGCTCACAACTAGGTATGTGACTAGCGACTTGCCCATCAAAAAATTACGGCAATAAGATTGTAAGGCAGGTAATGCTGTTTGGTTCAGACATTAATTTTGTTGGTGTTCCGAGATGCTTCGGCACTCATTGCGAGGCTGTTGGTTGTTTGTGTTTTTTTTTTGTATGCTAATGAAATAATTAATAAAATAATAAATGAATATACTTTACCTATTTTGAAGTAATATATGCAGGAAGCATTGTGCAGAAGAGCTGACAATCTCTTTTGATGTTGCTGCAGCATACAATGTGTGTTTTCAGTGCTGTGGAGCTGCTGTGGAAGTGTCAGCAATGTGTGCAGTGTGTAGTGTAAATAGTGTGCGTGCGAGAGGAAAATCCATTAGGGTAGCTGTGTACTTCCGGATTTTGTAAGTTAGTGTTGTAAAATGGCGCCTAATGTGTGGTATGCTCTGTGGCTGATTTTGCTTCCTTGTTCTTGGAGCGCGTCCGTCTTTTTCGGAAAATCTGTATGTGCTTGGTGGTGTTTTGCGTCTTTAGGGTCCCGTAGCCTTGTTTTAGTTTTTTTGGGCGGCCATTTTTTCTCTTGCTTAGGTGATTTTTGGGTGTCTAAACTCTTGTATTTCGACTTAAATTGAGTTGTAACTTTAGTTTTCGAGGTCCTGGGTGCCCCCCCTTGCTGTGGGTAAGTTTTTTATGTATTTCTTGTGTGTATTTCTTGTGTTTTTAATGTTTTCATGTGCGCAGGTTTCAAGCGGTAAGGTCGTATTTTTGCGAGGTCGTAATGTTTTTTTTTCTAAGTCCCGAGTCTCGTATATTTGTTTCTCGTAAGTCCGTAAATTTTGCGAGGTCCGCAGTTGCTGGCAAGGAGCGTCTTCGGGTACACGAACCCGCAGCGTTAGCAACAACCCGCATGCTCACAACTATATATGTGACTAGCGAATTGCCCGTCAAAAAATGACGGCAATGAAATTGTAAGGTAGCTAATGGTGTTTTGTGTGTCCTACTGAAATATATAATACAATTAATAAATTAATATACTTTACCTATTTTAAGCATTGTGTTGAAGAGCTGGCAATCTGTTTTGATGTTGCTACAGCATTAGTGGTGTGGAGCTGCTGTGTAAGCGTGATGAACGTGTGCAGTGTAATACTGTGCGTGCGCGAGACAAAACCGTTAGCGTAGTTGTGTACTTCCGCATTGGCGTAAAATGGCGGGTAATGTGTGGTATGCGTCTTAGCGGAATATCCGTAGGTCGTTTGTGGTGTTTTGCGAGTTTCTTGTGGTGTTTTGCGTGTTTAGAGTGCTGTAGCCTCGTTTTCGTTTTGTTCGGCGGCCATTTTTTCTCTTGCTTAGTGTCTAAACTCTTTTATTTTTAGTTAACTGAAGGTGTAAGTTGTCTTTTTATGTATGTGGTGTGTGTATTTATTGTGTTTTTAATTTTGTGATGTTCTCGAGTTGCAGCCGATTTCTGCGAGGTCGTAATGTGTGGTAACGTGTCTCGTATGTTTTTTGCGTTGCGAGGTAAAGTTTGCGAGGGTTGCGGTTGTTGTGTCGGGTTGTTTGCCTTTTAACGTAAATTTTGCGTTAAACTGAGGCCCTTGCCCGCAGCCCTCGCTATGTGAGGGCCGCGGCTCGCTGCGCGAGCCCGCAAGCGTTAGCAACAACTCGTACGCTCACAACTATATATGTGATATTCAATGGCAATTATTACTGCGATGGGTATAATGGAAGGTGACCTGTTCTAGAATAACTCTCATTTTGTGAAAAGATGTCAACAATCTTAAAAACTGGGACCTAGAACGGAGAATGGTTCTTAAAAAAAGTGAAGTTAATATCCCGTCTCCCTATGATTTCTTTGGTTGCAAATGATCAAATATGGCAAGCTTGCTTGGTATTCTGTTTAATAAATATGGGCGGTAGAAGTCATAAGAAGTGGAAATCTTAACCCTACCATTGTGGATTAATATCTGGAATATCTGGAATAATATGGATTTCCCTTAGGGGAAATATGAGTGTGATGATTGAAGATTAATGATCTCACTTTTTTCTCTAATAGAATCACACTATTGTATTTTTGTGTTTTTACACTACTCTGTTTCAACTTTGAGATAAATTGCATTTATACCTTTATTACACTGTCGTGTTGTTTCTAATATTAATTTCTATTTGCATTAGAAGGAATATACAAAAATGGCATGCCTCATACATCACATTATATTCCACAAACTACAGTTGAAACTTTATTAAGAAATACTTTTTAAAAAGGAAATTATGTAGACGTCATAGATCTGTGATATATTAACAAGCTATTTAACAAGTCTTTTAAAAAAAAAGAAAATAGGAAATATATTGTACCGGAAATGCTACAAACCAGTATTACATTGATATAGATTAACCTAAGAGGCATATTTATGTATCGTAATTAAACAACCATTAACCAAAATCAATGCAAACTCTAGTGGTAAAATATGTCACTGCCTTTAAAAAAAGTTATATCCAGCACAATGAAACCCAGTTAACCCAAATATATGGATTTGTGAAATATAATTATATTTTAAAATAATTTCCTCAGCCTGCAATTAGGGAGTTACCATGTTGGCCGCCATCTTTACTCCAAGCAAGATGTGATATTTCATACTGAAGAGAAATAACTTGTCCAAGCATCTAAGGGTGAGCTCAGTGTTGAATTCCCAGGTATGCAAATTAATATAAGATGTGATTCCTAAAACAATGTGAATGTTATAGAGCATGTGATTGAATTAGGTGCGAATCGGGCACAAGCCATCTGTGTTCTCTACCGCAAGATAAGTCAGGTGTATTTATATTTGTTATCCTTGTTGAATATACCAACATATCTTTACTTGTTTAAATCTTTGTTCCTTAGTATAAGAAATAATATTATTTTACCAGTTGATAAAAACATGGGAAATTGCATATAAAATATAAGTCAATACAGGGATAAAAAAACAGTAGATTTATGAGAGTAATGACAGTGCTACACCCAACTGAGGTTTTGTTTTGAACTAGTATCGTCTTTCGGATGGCCTTATTGATATAGTAAATACCTTCTTCAAAATAATAATCATAATAATATAAATAACAACAACAATAATAATAAAAGTATTAATAATGTATTAATAATTACATTTGTATTATTATTACTAATATTAACAATAATAATAATAATAACATTAAAAGCCATAATAATAATAAGAAGAATGTTACATTTGAAATAAACATCCAAAGCCTTTAATAATTAAATAAAAAATGAAATTATTCATAAATTGAAAGCAGAACTGTATTGTACTTTAACAGTGTTTTACATTTTGTGAAAGAAAAAGGGTTTTTATTTGTACAGATATGTAATTTAAGTATCAGTAAAATGTGTATTATATTGCATGATTGTACCATTTTGTAATTTTTGTGATGTAGTATTTCTTTTTTTGGTAAAAAAAAACATTTATATATAGTTCTTCAAATATAGTTACAACATTTTCCATTTTAATTTAATTTATTGATATTTGAAAATCACCACTGATTAAAGTTTAGAATTATTTATCAATATAATAAGTCGGACAGATTATGGAAAATCATTGGTGAGTGAAAGTTTCTGATGAGCACATTATAAAATATAAAGGCCGAAAGAATGTGTACTGATTATATGTCTCTGGGATTTCATTCCAGCCGAGCTCAGCTGGAGAAACTCAGGGAATTGATGCATTTGTGATCGTAGACCCATCAGAGACATCTTATCACCCTCAAGAATGTGATATATATTAGGTTATAATGATCCCTTTAAGTTGATTATTCTACCACATCAGAACTTACCGTGGGGATATGTAATGAGGCAGTATTTGTTAATTTGCATAAATATTAATGTGACTCATGATAAAAATCACACCAATGAGTTTGTAATTAGCGTATTTATAGTTATTTGCATAATCACCATAAAGTTTGTCAATATATTCATTGTACGGCAATCAGAGCAAGACACTGGCCTTTGAGTTGATTTATGAGACTCAAGCAATACCCTTCTTATTATATATGATAAATCTTTAAAAAGTATTTAACAATATGTTTTTTACCATAACAATTGAATGATCAAAGTTTAGAGAATGTAGTTGTCTATTTCCCAACATAGAATGCGTGGGAACGCCATTACACATAAGAACTCAAATTCACTAAGGACAAGACACAGTGATCAGGCGAGGGCACTCAGTGTAATCGTGTCAAAGGCGTTTCAGGTCTTGTGCTGTGTGTGTTATTATTTTTTTAATTATTTTGCTTGTTTTTTACTTTTCTGTAATTACGCGTTTTAACAAACTACGTGCTTCAACTGCTTGCCTCGCTTTGCCTTCAGCCCTCATTGCAGCCTAAGTCATCATTGTGTATTTTCTAAGTTCTGCGTGCCTGGCGTTGCAGTGCCTCATTTTCATTCGTTTCAGAATTTTTACGTTTTTCGTCAGCCATTTTTTCCCTATAGCCGATTTTGGAAATTTGTTTGCAACTTCACTCCTAGGCTTCCTGGCTCTCCCCCTATGCTGTGTGTAAATATTTTTTTATAATTATTTTGCTTGATTTCGGCTTTCTTGGAGTTACGCGTTTGAACTAACTGTGTGCTTCAACTGCTCGCCTAGCTTCGCAAGGCTTGCAGTGCAATGAGCACCTTTGGCGCTCATTGCAGCCTATGCCCTGCGTGCCTCAACTACTCGGCTGTGCTCATTGCAGCCTATCCCACGTACGTCAATGGCTCGCCTCGCTTTGCGAGGCTCGCAGGCGTCCATCCCTGTGCAAGGGATGCAAAAGCCTAAGTCGTGCATGCGTCAAAGCCTCGCCTCACTTCTCTGGGCTCGCAAGCGTCCCTCGCTGTGACCAACATCGCAAAAGTTACCTACACTGACAACTATATATATGATTTTAGATTCATATTAAGGACCTTTTCCTAAATACACATTTTGGGGACAAGTCCCTTATTACCTACTAAAAGCTTAAAGGGACATGACACTCAAAAAATCCTATGTTACATTTGAAAGAATGTAGTTATTATTATTATCATTATTTTGAACTCGCTATATTCTGCAGCACTATGCCTGGGACGAGTACAAGTACACAGTAAGTGATGGGGGTCACATTGACTGGTGGAAGTAAGGTATATGTGAGATATGCATGTTCATTGGTAACTGAAGGCCCTGACTATAATACATTATCTTGGTGAATTTAATGAGGGGAGATAGCCTTGTCCTGCAATTTAATGTCTTACATTTTCCTCATCATTGGAGTTTAGGGAATCAATGCATTGTTGCAACTCAAGAAACATAAAGTGTAATTAATATAAACTAAACTGGATGTATATGATTGTGTTTTGCATTTCTCTCCACCCCCTCTGCTACTTAACATTTGGGGCCCTATTAAATTCCATTCCAGCAGTGGCCGTCGTACAGCCCGTATGTCTGTGGGCTTGAAATTTTCAGGAGTTACAGAGAGATTAAATTAGAAAAGGCTGCAACGACATGGCCGGAATTCATTTCCGGGGCGTAAACATGATAAATTATTTAACCCCGTACTTACAGGTATAGATGGAGCCAATAGTAAAAGAGACCATTATCATTACGTCACTAAAACATGGAGGTTCAATTTCAATCACTTGAAGTCACTTTTGAAGTCCGAGTTGTGATCGGACTCGCATTCCAGAAATAATGCAATATGAAATAATCAATAAATATAATATTCTAGTCAATGTGAGTTCTATTATATGTATTAACACATTGTTTGCCTGGAATGATATAACACAGACATTAAACATAACAAAAAATATTTTTATTGCAGATTTGCGAGCTTGAGTATGTTGTGCTATTCATTTTAACACCTTTCATCGCTTTCCCCATAATTTAAAATACAGTAGTGTGTTAATATTTGCTTTTACAGTGATACGGACAGGAGTTTAACCCCCTTGCAGGTCCTCTCTAGTACCCATAGGATTAGCGGCTACATTTGCCATTTACTGGTGTGAAAACAATTGCGGGCTTCAGGAATTGTAGCAATTTAATAGCAATTTGCGATTGTAACATGTAGGCTTAGCTGGGACGGAGTTCAGATTTTGACGGCCTTTAGGGATTTTCAGCCTGTAACCGACAGATCGTTTGTGGGTAGCTAAAAGAGGCCAATTTAATAGCCGTAACTTCTGTGGGCTCCTTCCCGGGCTTCTGGAACTTCGAATTGGCGATTTTAAAAGGGCCCTTGGTTTGCAAAATGTAAGCTTTTAACTTCTTCTTAACATTTTTTTTCAATTGAATGCTACCAAAAAAAAAATTACATTTTCTACAGTATACTAACATTGCCATTTTGAGCTGCTAATTAAGGATAAGGCCCTGAGGCAATGGTTCCCTTCATCTTAGCAGAAGTCAACTGCACAGAAAGAGATTCAGCATCCTCAACATGCAATCAAACAATGGAGTCAATGCCTAAGATGCTTATCTGTAATTAATGTTACTGATCTCTCATTAACAAAAATAAGAGTCTTATTTTGTGGGTGGATCAGAAAGATGACTGGCAGCTCAAAATGTCATACTTAAATATTAGTTTAATGTAGGAAAGTTTTTAAGAACATTCAACTGACAATGTACTTGTAATTACCTAAAGTTTAAAATGATACCCTAATTGAAACATCAGCTGTGTCACTTTAAGAGTTGAGTTTATAGTAATTAGATTTCACTGTCTAATACAGTTTTCATATAGGTTAACAAACCCCTTTAATACACTTTAGCACATTCCATATTAGTTATTTATGGCCACAAGATACCTTTATACATTAGTGGTTTCTCATTTTGACAACTAAACTTATAAATAAATGTAATTATTTTTTGTGAACTTTAGTGATGATTTGCTACTGTTCCTCTGAAAGCAGAGGTACAAACCCTGTATATTATCCTTAAACTGTACACTTTAATATTTTTGTTGTTTAGTCATTCAGTCATGTCCAACTCTCTGTGGCCCTATGGAGCACAGCATGTGTGTCTGGTTGTGCTTATCCATAAAGTTACTTTGGCAAAGATACTGGAGTTTCTCCAATGGAACGTGATTTGTTTAACCTTTCTGCTATGACTTGTCCATTTTGGGTGACCCTACATGATATTGCCCACAGCTTTATTTAAAGTACAAAAGCCCCCTCACCATGATAAGGTAGCAATCCAGAAGAGGTTAATATTTTAACATCTTACCAAAACCACAGGATTGTGAAAAATTAACAATGACAGTTTACGAACAGATGCAAAATTTGTGTTTGAGTGTAGGGTCAGAACGTGTCTGTTCCCCACGCATACAGATCTCTTCGAGGGCAAACTCCAGCAGAGAGACACCAACAATATAACTATTAATTAAAATATCTGGCTCATTGTATCACTTAATGAAATATTAAAAAGGGAATGTGTTTTCACACTGAATTTCACTGACTGCAAAGTTCTCTCAGAGGGAGACACTCTGTTTTTTAACAACTGATTTAGAACAAAACATTCACGGCGAGATTGTTAGAGGCATCGTCGGGGGGTGGTAAAGAAAACACACACTCTGACATGTTTCCTGGATGTGTGATCTGAGTATATTACCTTATCGTCACCAGTGAAATGGGAGGTTTTACCTTTAATTACAACATCATTATATTAAAACCAACATTTACATATGGAAAGGAATAGAGGGACAAAGGGATCCTGCTGTCATCAAGATGTTCACCACACAACAAAATCATCCAAATGGTAGAGGAGCATTGCCAGGCTGCAGTTTTATATCTCAATTACATGCAAACCATTACTAGGTTCTGCATTGGATGTTCAATCAAACTACAATCACATTGCTTTCTATTCTCAAAGTTTTCTCCGCATGAAGTATGGACTACGATCCAGGATGCTGGGCGCCTTTCATCAGCTTATTTCCAACATGGAGATCACTCAGCACTCCTTGCAAACTTCAATCAACTGCTTTCCTTCTCTCGGGTTTCAAACTCTCAGCACCATCAGAGCTTTTTTTTTTGCTCATGCGTAGCCTCCAGAAATTGAATTTCTATTGCTTCATAAGCTGTGACTCGTGTTCCTATTGTCACAGCTCGAGTCATATCTCTGCTCACAAATTGATCTTGCGTCGTGCTGGTGGTGATGTGCAAAAGCAACCCAAGGAGCCACCGAGCAATCCTCGTCCAACTGTACCATAGTGAAGACAGACTGCTGCTGCTGAAGCTGTTCATGGTTACAGGGAGGTGGGCTCTGCAAAACTACATGTCTTTATTATGAAGCTGACCTCTTGGTACTTGAATCTTTATCCCTCTTCTCTATATTTGGAATGGAAGTTTGCAAGTTTCCGTGTGTCCGTGCTTTAGAAATAAGCACTATGTAAATTTTATTTTAAGTTCAGAAACAGGGCCCTCCATTCTTTTGCAATGTATTAATTTTGTTTTTATCTTGAACTTAACCCCGACATAGCTCTATGGAATATGTAGATGCATTACAAATAAAGGATAACGATAATAATTGGGCAAAAAACATAAACTGATAAAGTCTTCCCATAGAGACACATGGGAATGTTTACTCTGTGCCAGAAGAGTATGTGTGTGATGTTTGGATTGGCAGATGATGTCATGAGTCCCAAGTGGCTTTCGTTTCAAAATGACTAATATGAGCCACATTAAATTCCAAATTCTGCCGATTTAGGAAGCTATTAAATTAGAGCAGGGCGCGAGCTACGGGCTTGGGACTCAACCCGTAAACCATTTTTTGCACGTCGGGTGTGTGGCCTTGAACATGATCAATTAGTCAAACCCATAGTTACGGGTTTAGAAGGAGCCAATGGCAACAGAGATCGTCAGAATTATGTCACTGAAAAATGGAGGTGGGATTTCAAAGACTTACGGATTTCAATTACGAGTTACAATCAGACCCACATTCCAGAAATAATCTCACTTCCCGTAGGGTTTTCTCGCCCCTACCCCGCAAGTCGTCGGTGGGTTGCTTTACAAGGCCAGTTTAATAGCCGTAATTCTTGCGGGCTACATTACGAGCTCCAGTTTTACACGTTAGGGGAATTTAATGTGGCTCAATGTTGGCACGTTGTAAATAAACTATTATAAAATAAATCAAGATAGTTAACAAAAAATCTTTAACAAATATTTATCATTACAAATGTCTAGAAAAGATCATTTTGTTACTATTTCGGATCTAAAAATCAAAGTGAAGACGAGTGAAGAGAGCATGTGCAGCTGAACTATCCACGTCCATTGGGAGTGTCTGACGCAACGTCAGCCCCAGACCCTGCCCCTTTCCGATAATAGGGCTTCTGTCCAAAAAGACCACTTCTCTCACTGACTCCTTCCTATCTTGTGTTAAGCATATTATATGAGATGATGGCACCCAAGAATAATGCAGTTTATTGAGCACATACTCATTCACTTGGTTTAATTGCTGCTTTCTATCTTATACTGTAGTGGTATTAAACATGTAATTAATATTAATATTAATATAATTCAGAACAGATGGAAAATGTAATTGATTTAATTAAGTTTTAAAAATTAATAGAAACTTGTTTTATTTTTTTCTCTCAGGATTAGTAATGTGTTTGCGCCTCTTTCACTGGTCCTTGCAGCCTATGATACAAACGTCTATGCAAAGGAATATAACGGTAACAGATTGTTCTCATTTCCTTCAATATGTCTAAAAAATAGCAAAGGTTTATAAAAGCATTTGTATAGATACTAAAGAGCAGCAATAATTTCAGTTTCCTGTTTTAATACAACCAGTGTATTGCTGTGTAGAGGAATTAAATTATATTATCTTCCTGCCTTGACAGGCGATAATCTCAAAATAGTGTGGGGTATCTGGGGTTTACTGAGGCCCCCAGCTTAGCCGCTCTACTATGGGGTTCCTACAGTGAGCAAGTAAATTGTAAGATGCTGCCCAGTGTATAAAAAGGGCATCAATCACTGCTCTCCAGGCATGTTTGTATCTTTATGAAACACAATGACCTACAGTGTATTGATTACATTATGTATATAGGTGTGACATTTCCTCAATTATTTCCTTTTATTTCTATTTTTTTGTTTTTGTTTTAATGTGTCTGTACATTCAGCTTGGATCTAATTCATTTCGTCTAGCCATAGTAAATAGCAAATAACCCACTGCCATACAGACCTAGATGGGTGGATGGATAGATGATAAATAGTTTAGATAAGACTATCCCAATAGAATAACAATTAAAACATCCACAGACATGAAGCAAAATATAAATAATCCATTACCTTCTAGGCAAGCAGTTGTGTATAAAACCCCAGATCTCTATCAGCCTCATTCAATTTTGAGATGCAGGCTCGCAAGTGGAGGTCGCAAGCTACTTTGCGATTCAATTGCCTTCCGTTTGGGGGCTTCCATCGCGTTACTTACTACGAGCTGCGATCCATTGCGATTCTTAAAATCGCAAGTAACTTCCCTCCAAGCCTTTGATCTTTAAAGCCGTAAGAGTTGCGGCCGCTAAAATCACAAATCCCTATTCAAATGCTCCGACTTCCCCTCCGTCAAGCTCGCAAATGGCAAAAATTGAACTACAGGTTACTGGAGCCAAGGAGGTCTCGCAAAGGGCTTACAAATCGGAGCACTTCAAATGCAAATATAAATTCAATCCAACACTGTAAATGATGGGGAACACAATGGGTGACATTAGAATTATTATTCTCAAGCTCGCACAGCACCAAAATAAAATACTTTATTTCATATTTATTTTCCGTCCAAAGTCCTACCGGCTTCAATCTCCAAGCACATAGGACTTTGAATTTTTTTAGGTTGGATTCCAAAGTCCTACGGGCTTGAATAACGAGTTACGGGCTTGGAGGTCATTCAAGCCCGTAGGACTTTGGACGGAAATTAAACAAGAAATAAAGTATTTTATTTTGATGATGTGCAAGCTTGAGAATGTTGTGCTTTTAATTCTAATGTTACCCATCATTTACAGTGCTGTATTGATTTTCTATTTGCTTTTAAAATGCTTAGATTTTCGGGCTTTAACTATGAGTTACGGGCTTGCATCCGCAATCATATTTAAGCCTGCAAATGCTACAGTCGAGAGCATAGTTTCCGATTCTCGCGACCCGCTTCGAATTTGCGGGCACGGCCAATTGAATAGCAGAGTAAAAATAGACCTAGTGGAGCCCGCAACTCGATCGCAGGAAATCGACTACTTGAGATCGAGTTAAAGCCCCGAATTGAATGAGGCTGTATGGCAGTGAGTTATTCGCTATATACTATGAAACAATTAGATGGGTTGGATGGGTGGGTGGATGGATAGACAGACAAACAGACAGACAGACAGATAGATAGATAGATAGATAGATAGATAGATAGATAGATAGATAGATAGATAAGCTAAAAGTGCAATATTTGTGTGACCAAGAGCACTTCTTATTAGTGCCCACATTGCATTACGTTTCAGGGTCTGGGGCCCCGGAGTGATGCAGCCTGCATTATAATATCTAATACAGGGGCAGAATGACTCCATAACTCGTTTGCAACTGGAGGGGCCATTGACGTGTTGCTAAGCAACTAGTTGCATCTCTCCCCATCAGCAGAGGACCTAATATGTCACTTTCATTGCTTGTCACCTACGTGGAAAAACACACAACCGTGTATGCAAATTATGCACCAGCAAGTGTCAGACTATATGCACCAGCCAGGAGAGTTGGGGTAGCAAAATATTCATTTGTTTTGTAAGATTTTCTGTTTATGGTTATTAGTTTCAAACATAAAGCAATTATAAATCCCAGGGCCTGCTGGCGAGGTTTGCATGCAATGTCAGCAGGGGCCTCTAGCTATTAATAAAAAAAGAAATATATTTATATCATAATTTGCTGGAGAAAATGAATGCATGCTGCCACAGTAAAAGACTTGTCCTCTGTCAGACTGGATAGAATCTTATACAGGATTTTCTTATCGTCTTGCTTATCTACTGAAGGAAAAAAAAAAGAATTAATAACATAAAAAAAAAAAAACCCTGACATGTTCCAGTTTAGGAAATTTTAACTGAGGCATACAGGGGTGTAATTAGCTTGCCTCTCACTTTCGGTGTTATTGGACACTGAGGTAGAACATCAAACACTTCTGTATATGGTTTCTCATTCTCTCTGTTGCTTATAATTTTCAATAAGAGCGCTGTTCTCCTGCGGCAGGGAGGGGTGGTCGAAAAAATCTCCATTCTACGATGATGTCCATACATGACTCTCTCTGTTTACCTACTCCCCAAAGTGTATCAAAGCTCAGATCCACAGAAATAAAAGAAAAGTTAAACAAAACAAGCATTTAACTGCGCAAAATAAGGTATGGACAAGGCAAACAGGTGAGCTATTGTTTAGGTGGCTGAGTCAGATCAATATCTGTGCTTTTCAAGCCAGGAATCCTGTCGGCTTCAATCTAACACTATGCATATCGTCTTACCAACAGCAGACAGACTGTCGCCTTCAACCAACTGATAGGGGAACCTGTTTCACCCAGAAAAAGAGGAGGAGGAGAAAAGAAATAATAAATAAGTAAGGCCCATCTTCATTCTTTGAGGTTCAGCTGGAGGAATGTCAGGCTTTGCTGCTGTTTGTTGCACAGGATGCAGTGCGATGTGCTGCTCTGCAGTTCATTACTGCCATAAGTGGATATTCTGCAGTTTGCGTGTTGTTTCTTGCAGATAATTCACTGTATTTAAGCATCTGCCACTATGCTCTAGAGATGCTTTGTTGCAATATATGTAAATAGTCTCAATCTTCTACTGCTGCAGTATTTTGCATAGCTGTATTTGTACATAGGCTTTTGTTTGTCTGCATAGAAACATAAATCCCATTTATTTATTGTGTTGGTGGTATTGCAGTGAAATTAAATTACTGTGCTGTTATTTTGTTTTTAACTGATATCTTTACTTTGATCCTTTCTAACCATAAGCCTCATTCAATTGAGGACTCGTAAGTTACCTAATGTAGAACTTAAGTTTGTGGGCCTGCTGCGGGCCCGCAGCATCCTCAAGTTAAGGTGCTATTCAATTGGCCGTGGCCACAAGTTAGGGTCCGATTGCGAAAATCGGAAACCATTGATGTCGGACGTAGTATTTGCGAGCTTGAACATGTTTCGGGATCCAGCCCGTAACTTCCGATACAGAAACAGCCAATGGAAACAGAGATCGTCATCATGTAAACCTCCAAGCCCATAACTCGTAAATCCAACCTCCATTTTTCAAAGGCCTACAGGCTTTAACCTCTAAACCCATAGGACTTTGAAAAATGGAGGCTGGATTTCCTACGGCTTGGAGGTTGAAGCACGTAGGACTTCAAATTGATTGCCGTGATTGATATAGCACAAAAATTGTACATGAAATAAAGTATTGGAGAATGTTGTGCTATTAATTCTAAGACCTAACATCACTTTCACTCTTAATAAAAGCACTTTGTGAGACCTCCTTGGTACCATTAACTGGTGGTTAGATTTTTGCCATTTGCAGGCTTGACAGAGTGGTTAGCGAGGGGGAGTCGGAGCGATTGAATAGCGATTTGCGATTTTAGTGATCGTGACTCTTGCGGCCATGAAGGATCAAAGGCTTGGAGGGCATAAACTTGCAATTTTACAAATCTCAGTGGGTCGCAGCTCGGAGCACGTAACTCGATCAGAGCCCGCAAACGGAAACCAATTGAATAGCAAAATAACTTGCGACCTCCACTTGCGAGCTCAGATCTCCCGAACGGCTCAATTGAATGAGGGCCCATATTGGTAGAGAATCACACAATTATATAATGTGTCATGTTTTTATTCAAATAATACCTCTTTTTTTTAAGTAGTTAAATGTGTTTGTTTACTAAAAACATGCACATATCTATAAATTCTAATTTAAGAACCTAATATCTTATTGCTAAAATATTGCTTATGCATTAGTTGCTGATGATGTTTACAATTTATATACTATTGTTAAGAGACAATTCCAGCACTAGGTAACTTTATCACTGAGGGGCCACAATTATTGTTATTATTATCCTTTATTTGTAATGCCCCAGCATATTCCGTAGCGCTATACAGGGGTAAGCACAAGGGAAAAACAATATTAACACATTGAAAAAGAATAGAGGAGTCCTATCTTTGAGCTTTAAAACTGAATGTATATAGAACTTGCCACAGCACCTACACAAGATTGAAAACTTGTATTCACAATGTTGGCTTCCTGTTACATTGGGGTGTCCCAGTGTCAGATTATTGTAATATTGAGGTGTCCTATTGACAGCTCCCTATAACAA
Organism: Discoglossus pictus; assembly: GCA_027410445.1. Classification (NCBI taxonomy): domain Eukaryota; kingdom Metazoa; phylum Chordata; class Amphibia; order Anura; family Alytidae; genus Discoglossus; species Discoglossus pictus. The sequence continues at coordinate 225,788,371 of CM050168.1, read as the reverse complement.
TGAGTGTCCTTCAGCCCTATTAAATTCCCCCAAGTTTGAAAACCGTAGCCCGTAACTTAGCGCGCAAGACTTACGGCTATTAAATTTACCCCGTAAAGCAAACAGCTGACGATCTGCGGGTGAAGAGCGAGAAAACCCTACGAGACGTGAAAATGTGACCTTTGCGCCCACAAATCCTTTGATCTGTCAAGCTCGTAACTGCTACTTTCCAATTAAATTGCAATGAATTCACTGACGTTCACGCCCATAACCAGCAAATTTAGCCAAAAAGCCTACGGGTACTAGAGAGGACCCGCTTGTGGGTTAAAGTCCAATCCGTAGCACTGTAAATGCAAATATACACACACTACTGTACTTATAATTAAAGGGAAAGTAATGTTAAGTATTAGAATTAATAGCACAACATTCTCAAGCTCGCAAATCTGCAATATGAAATACTTTATTTCTGTCTAATTTCCGTTTTATATAGCAATCAATGTGTTAATACATATAATGGAACTCCATGGAATAGAATATCATATTTACGGTTTTATCAATATTGCATGATTTCTGGAATGTGGGTACGATCGAAACTCGTAAATGAAGCCCGTAAGATTTTGAAATCCCACCTTCATTTTTCAGTGATGTATTTATGACAATCTCTGTTGCCATTGACTCCATATAAACCTGTAACTACGAGTTTGACTGATTGATCACGTTCACGACCGCACATCCAGCATTCGACAAGTCTGTAACTCGCCCCCTGCTCGAATTTAATAACTCTGTAACTTGGCCAAATTTCGATCCCGCAGACGTTGAGGGTCTCACATTGTACTTAAGGGCTTGGAATTTGATAGGGCTGCTAGTCTCCCCTCCTCTAAAACTGAGAAGTCTCAGTAAGATGTATTTATAACAACATTGAGTGGTGCAATGTGGTATTCAAGTAAGATTTGATGCATTTGTAAAACAAAATATGTTTGCTTATAAAAAATATAAAACTCAATTAAAAGAGGATGGAGTAGTAAATAAAACCATGAACAGGTAGACTAAGCAGATTGTTAGAGTTACCAATGCCCAAGCAGAAAAGAAATGTGTCAGAATAGTGACAGAACAATATAGGTATATAAAAGTATATAAACGGAAAGGGAAAATCAAAGGTAACAGTAATTAAACTAAAGACTAAGATTATAACATTTTATACGTCTCCAAACAATGGCCCCCATTTAATTTCAAGCCCGCAATTACCTTCATACAGCCCGTATGTCTGCGGGTTAGAAATGTGCTACAGTTACGGATGTATTTAATTGACTCAAGCCTACAATTACAGGCTCACAGGCACCATGCTCAAACCATGAATCCGTATGTAGCATTTCACGGCATGATCATAATCAAGTAAGCAAGCAAGGAAGTTACAATTTAGACAGAGCCAATAGTAAATGAGACCGCCATCATGACGGCAGTAAAATATGGAGTTTAGACTACAATTAATTAGTGTTTAGAAGTATGCTTTGCGAACGGACTCGAATCCAGAAATGTAGAAATCAATAAAAATGAATAAATCAACTGTTCTAGTCCATGTGAGTGGCCTGATATGTATTAACTCCTTAATGCATGGGATCAATATAACACGGAAATAAAACTGAAATAAAAAAAATATTGCAGATTTGCGAGCTTGAGACTGTTGTGCAATTTATTCTAATGTCTTTCAATGTTTTCCCAGTATTTTAAAGTACAGTAGTGTGTTTATATCTGCTTTTGTTACGAACAGGTGTTTAACCCACTTGCAAGTCCTATCTAGTTGCCCTATCTAGTAGATTTTTGTTATACATTTGCCATTTACGGGTTTGAAGGCAATTGAATAAGGATTTTGCATCTTTAGCGCTGGTAACATTTGCAGGCCCGAAACATCAAGAGAGATAGGACGTAGTTACAACTGCAGTGATTTTAAGCCTGTAACTCGCAAATGGATTGCGACTAACAAAATGTAGCCAATTACATATCTGTAACTTTTACAAGCTCCATTATGGGCTTCTGTAATTGCAATTGTGATTTGGACAATTGAATAGGGGCCAATGACCTGCTCCTTAATATCTATAGTCTGGGATTGAAATTTAGTTGCGTGGACATGTTAATAACTGTTGGGTTAGCATTAGAAAGTTGCAGTTACCAGATAACAATTAGGGGCTGCCTGGTGAGCCTCAGGGATCTGTGCTGAGGACTGATTTGATTAATATATTTATTACCAATATTTCTAATGGGCTTAGAGGGAAAGTTGGCCTCTCTGCAGAAAAAAAACAATCTGTAACAGGATTGATATACCAGACTAGAATGGGGTTAATTATGTGATATCTAAAGTTTAAATTTAAAAATGTTAAATTGTGCACTCAGTGTCGAATATGTACTTTGTTATAATACTGGATCTGACTGACATTGATACCACAATACTTCCGCCTCGGAGGTCCAGAAGCAGGAAATGCAAGCAAATACACACACAGCTTCCCATTAAAACCCATGTTTATGTTATTGGATGGACTACAATTAAAGCCTGTGTTTAAAGTTAGGTCTTAACTTCAAATCAGTAAAAAATTATTGAGACAGAATGTTCAAGAGGTCCGAGGGCCTTATTCATTTGCACATTACGCTATAAAGACCGTATGGCTGCGGGCTTGAAATTTGCTACAATTACAGAGTGATTCAATTGAACAAAAACCCTCAATTTACGGGCCAAAAGCCGAAACTGTAAACCATGCAATCGTATGTAGCATTTCAGAGAGTGATCATGATCAATTAAGCAAGGCAGTAACTACCGATTTAGAAACAGACAATAGTAAATGGAACAGCCATCGTGACGTCAGTAAAACATGGAGGTTACATGTCAATTAATTAGCTTTTAGAGGTCCCATATGCGATCAGACTCGCAATTTGGCAATGTACAAAATAATAACATTGAATGGCGATACTGTTCTAGTCCATGTGGGTGGCCTCATATGTACTAACTCATTGATTCCCAAGATTCATATGACACGGAAATAAAGCGTAAAATAATTAATTTTATATTGCAGATTTGCGAGCTTGAACCCCTTTGCGAGCCCTATCTGATACCCTTACTGCAGCCCGTAATCTAATTTGCTATTCAATTGTACTTTGTTATATAACCCGCAAACGATTTTCCGGTTACAGTGTGAAAATCCCTGCGGTTGTCAAAATCGTAACTCCGACCCAGCTACGTTCACTATTCAATTTCTACAATTCCTTAAGCCAGCATTTGTTCTCACACAACCATAAATTGCAAATGTAGAAGAAAATCCTACGAGTACCAGATAGAACTCGCAAGGAGGTAAACACCTGATCGTATCACTGTACATGCGAATAAAATATCAATAATGCACTTTAAAAGACGGGGAAAGCGATGAAAGGCATTAGAATAAATTGCACAACAGTCTGCAATAAAAAATATATAATTTTTTTATGTTTTATTTCCGCGTCATATCAATCTCGGGAATCAATGAGTTAGTACATATCCGGCCACCCACATGGACTAGAACAGTATCGCCATTCATTTTTATTATTTTGTACATTGCAGAATTGCGAGTCTGATCGCATTTTGGTATTCTAAATGATAATTGATTGATGTTTAACCTCCATGTTTTAATGATGTCATGATGACAGTCTCATTTACTATTGGGTGTTTCTAAATTGGTAGTTACGGCCTTGCTTAATTGATCAGGATCTCTGAAATGCTACTTACAATTGCATGGTTTATGGTTTAGGCTTTTGGCCCGTAAATTGCGGGCTTGTTCAATCAAATCGCTCTGTAAATGTAGACAATTTAAAGCCTGCAGACTTACAGCCTGTATAACGTAAATTGCGGAGTCATAGAGTTGGAAAGTCTAACTTAGACAGTAGTTAGAGAGACTTTATTTGTAATTGAATGAACACACATGTAAACTATTATCACTTCTTGCTAATATGTCTTACTGAACAAAAAACACCATTATAGAGTTGTAAAAAACCTTAGAAATACAGATTATTGTACAATATGAGTTTCTCTTGTTCTGCAGGAGGTTATTGGTGGTGACTTATTGTATAGTTAATTTTATTATTTAAGTGGTTAACTATTTATCATATATTTATGCAGCAAAACATACAAAAAATTAACTGTTTAACCCCTTCTTGGAGTGAATTACAAAGTTTAGTTGTTTCATGTTACTGCGTTACATTCAGCACAAATGTAAGAGTTATCAGGCATATGAATGGCACCTAGGTGGATATATACTTATGTTTAGATAGTAGAATAAGTTCCATTCCTGAAACTATTGTAACTGTCAACTAGACATCCGTTTTTTCTCTCGAGTGGCCCCTTGTACAGACCGTCATGTCTAAGTTACTGCTTTCCGGGAGTCTGTCCTGATTATAGAAATCCATCTCGGCGTGCTGGTCATTACCCTCAATGCACCATTGCACAAGGTTAAACTGAGCCAGTCTCCCAAGAAGTACTCAGATTTCCACCATGAAATGCAGTATAAACCTTCCTTACACGTCCCTATGAAAATGCTACCTACAGCATTGTCTGAGCATCCCCATTATAGCTCAACAACTAATGGCCAACAATAATTATATCTCTAGCTCACCTGAAGGATATGACAAGTCATGGTAGGTCATATTATCCAAATCACAGTTCCTTTATAAAATTAGCAACATTCTCTGTGTGGTTTTTATGTATTTTATTTCTGGTTCATTTCATGGAACACATTTATGGGTATGGAGTATTCTTTATCAGAAAGTGCATCATTAAACAATTATGTTGAATGTTTACAAAAATTATCTCTGTAACAAAATAGCAATTATGAACCATTATTGATGTACTTAGAACATAGTACACAAATCTTGCTTATTACTATTCTTTTTTAGTTGTCCTATGAGGTTCATATCTTAAGTGTTTTTTTCTTGGCCAAAAAATAAAGCTACAATGGAGATATATGTCTTCATTTACGAAAAGTTGGCTTTTCTAATCCCTTGGATTCCAGTAGAATGTATTGATTTAGCAGAATGAATAATGACAAGTCTTCGAAACAGTGCCCTACTGAATGGCTTTGGATCTACTGGTATTAGTGATCAAACGAGAGTTGAAAGACACGCAAATACCCTTAATAAAGAAGCACTGGTACATTTCTATTAAATACCTGATGTTGAATTCCAGTTATACCGCTTAATACTCATAAAAAAAGGTTACAAGATAGACAGAACTATAGGATCCATTGATTGTATTTACAATACATCTTTTTCAAGATTATTATTAATATTTAATTCATATTTAATATTTCCACTCTGAAATATTGTGATAGTCTAACAAAGTGCTACATTTTGGATCATAACTGTGATTATTGATGCAGGACTTGGGGTAGCAATATATAGTAGGGAATGATATTTCAAAGAAGGGAATATTAATATTTTATAAAATTGTGATGGATATATGGAATAAACTCCCTGCAGATATGGCGGGGAACAATTAATTAATCATAATGAAACAAGCCTACAATAAGTGCTGGGCTCATGAGGATAGAACAGTCTAAGGACCAACTACAGCTTCAGGATTTAAATCAAATAAGAAATGTAATGTATGAAATGTGAAATGAAACATCTGCATGTCCCTAGTCTTGTGATCTGGGAATGAGTGATCTGCGTGTCCGCTGTTTGCAGACAGATCCCTGTGCAAGCTCACATTGTTCTGTCATCAGCCACCTACCCACTCTAAAGAAATAAGAATTAAAATGTTTCTCTCTTTTTTCCTCTTTGTTAATTCCAGGACCTGTGTCAGTTATTCAATTAAGACCCACATTCCCTGTCGCACTTCAGCAGTTGTTTAATTAAACATGCTGCTTGTTTATCATATAATATTTCAGGAATACTTGTCTGAGGGAACAGATCAAGATTGATATCAAAAGTTTCAATCTGACAGCTAAATTACATTCTTGAAGTAGTAAGAGAGAGGGAAGGAAACTAGGTACAGAATAGGCTTAAGCTGAGAGATTGTCTGGCGGAAATGAGCACTTGTTCTCATTGCTCGGAGCTGAAATACATATCGGGCCAGGGATCTGACCCCTTCAAATATTACAGAGGAACTCGTGCTGCCCTGTATGATGGCTCAACCACTTTGGAGACTTAAAAAAGGATTGAGTTCAAAATGCCTGATGGAATGTGGTATCGGCTAGTACGTTCTGTGATGGACCCACAATCCTCTGTGTCACTGGAAGAAGACGCCTAGTCAGCTTGTGTAGTCATGAGATCAAAGATGTGCCAATATACAATTATTATTTTTCTATCGTATATACTATAAATCGACTAAAGATGCATTATAAAAAATTCATTGTACAATTATTATTATTCTGTATATTTAGTATATACTCTGTATCTACCAAAGATGTATGATCAAGAAGTTCATTGTGCAATTATTATTATTCTATATTTCTAGTATATACTCTGATTCCATGAAAGATGCATCATCAAAATGTTCATTGTACAATTATTATTATTCTTTATATTTAGTATATACTTTGATCTACCAAAGATGTATCATCAAAACTTTCATTGTATCATTATTATCATTATTATTATTATTATATATCTCTTTTATATACTCTGTATCTACAAAATATGTGTCATCAAAACGTTCATTATACAATCATTATTATTCTTTATATTTAGTACATACTCTGATTTACAAAAAATGTGTCGTCAAAACTTTCAATGTATAATTATTATTATTCTATATATAATATATACTCGGTATCTACCAACGATGCATCAACATACTTTCATTCTACCATTTTTATTTTTTATATTTAATATATACTCTTTATCTACCAAAGATGTGCCATCAAAGCTTTCATTTTATAATTATTCTTATTTATATATAGCATCTATACTAATACTCGTGTTTTTTAGCAGGGAGCGTGTAAGCTGCTGCCTACATCCGGCCATCAGTAATTTATAGAGTAACCATACTAATAATGTGTAAAGGAAACAAACATGAGCATTATCCCAAATCCATGTATGGGGAGATGGAGCCAGCAAAACGCATCTGAAAAGTCAAATCTCAGGTGCTACTGATTCTGAAAAAAGAGAGACAAAATGGAGCCTCCCACAGAACGTCACTCTAAAGAAGGGTTAATTACATGTGGTGTCCTCAACTAATTAATATGTTTAACAAAATACTTTTACCCTGTCTTCAGAGACTGCACATTGTGCTGAACTGCAGTAACGAAAATGGCGCTAATTTATAGTAGCAATTATATGCAATTTACATAAATTGCATACTCTGAATTAGACAAATACATAATGATGTATACATGTAAAGAGCTTTCACTCTGTGTGGGAAAGCAATTTTATTGCCCCTATGTTAACTAGTTGTACAAGAAGTATAAATGCGCACACAAATATACATATTTATACATACACATATTTCAAAGCATGTAGTGAGAAATGTGGTACCCTTTATATGTATATTATAGTATTTAGGCATCTCATGGTCCCTTAAAAAGTTCAGTGGCATTAAGCATAATAAAAGTCATATTTGCTAAATAATACAAATGAGATATTTTTAATATCCCTCTGTTCTCCTCTAGAGGGCTGCCATGCTGGACTCTCTTCTTCCTTCAATTACTCAGATTGGGAATCTTCATATTTCAGCTTTTAGTGTAGACAGCAAGGCAACAACTTCATATGGGCCACACAGTCATGGTTGTTAAGTAACAATATAGAGATTCATAGCTTGTTGCCCACCCACCACACTTACAGTAACATACTCAGAGGTATTAAGAATGGAGGGACACCAAAGTGGCAGTACCCAAGAGTTGAGCAGAAATTCAAGAACTATTAATAATTCATAACTTAATATAATTAGGTTAATATAGGTTTTGTTGGGTGAACCTGCTCTGTGTCATAAACAGTAAGTTACAACCATTTGCTCTGTTGTTGGTCTTTGTTTTATATACCACACTGGTGGAACCCCCAAACCTGTGTTGGCGTTGAGGCGCAGGCAAGAGGTGTGCACCATTTCTGTACCTCTGTGTGCACTCAAGTATCATTGCTCAGTTGTTTTGCCTCATTTGTCGTTCATAGCATTATCCTAGTGAAATTTCTGGCTCAGATATATCTGTAGTGACTTTGGTAGTACTTTGATCAGTATTCTCTCTGGCTTGTATATTGCATTATTCCACCTTCTAGCATCTAACCCCTGGCTTATGTGACCATTCTACCAGACCCTCTGGCTCCTGCACTTGGACTATTGTGTGCTGGATTCTCTTTGCTTGCTACCTGCCTCGATCATTGGACTGTATCTTGACCTTGATTCTGGCCGCTGCCTACACCAAGCTGCTCACTATTCGATCTTGGCCTTCTCCAGTTCAGGAGGTGACATCTCCACACAAGCCATATGTTGTAATTTTGTTTTCTTTTTAAGAAGACCCTACACTTTCATTATGGATGAAAGCATTGTTTGATATAGAAAAAAGTTTTGAGCAGTTATTTATTAAAATACACCATAAAAGTGTGCTTATGTTACATTTAGTATCTACTCTCTTTTTCACTAAAATAAAATTTAGGATTACATACATTTATATTAAATTAAATTTCAGAACCTTTCAAATTAGAAACACGAAAGTACTTTTGTGTTGATTAGATGTTTACGCACATTGTCCCATCTACACAGGTCATAAGTTGTGCTTTCTGCAGATTCAATATATACTTGAAAACATGTAATCGTTAATTGGCATGAGAAGAAGGCAGCTGTTCAGAATGGGACATAAATTGCTCTTTTAAGAAAATGTTTATGTAATGCATGAAAATAAATAGTTTAGTTTTGTACTTTAAATTAAAAATTATATAGATTTTTCAAAATACCCTAATTTAGTACTATATGTCTGTTTATTCAACTGTAACATAAAAAAGAAAAAAAATGGCAGCTACCATTGCCATGCATATAAGGCTTAAGATGAGCTGGAATGAACATCTAACTATACATTACTAAAGTAGATATATTTCTTTAACGCACACAAAGCTATGCTTTCAGAGAGGGTGATGTAACACTTGAAAATTTCAATATACTCTCTACTCTTAGCAAACTGATTTAGTATAACAGAAACAAATGATAATTAAACAATACATTGTTTTACATTAAAAATATTTTCTTGATGTCTAATACACAATATCACCAATGTATAGATTGGTTACCAAGACACCTCATTAGTGTGTTTCTACAGTCACAATTGCCTAAACATAGCTTCCAAGGGGTTTGGGTCTCCTTATTAACAAGTAGCACTCCTCTTTCAAATGAAGTAACTCAAGTGCAATTTTAAATATATTTGAAGAAAATCTATAAAATGAAGAAAAACTTGCCTCTTTTGTATGATTAGAAAGGAAAATAAGTGATTGTTGACCATTAGAGGGCCATGGAAAAACCCATTTGAAAGAGAGTATTATTCAGGAGCCTCATCACCTCTACGGTGGGGATATAGGTGCTCCTTTATATTAATCCATGGTTGCTAGTGGTATTCAAGAGATCAACATGTTCATAAATAACACTAGACCAGTGTATACAGTATATATGATGCCCTTTTTTGATAGAACAGGCTCTTGTCTTTTGAAAGATGGGTTTCATATTTTAGTGGTTTTGAGAGGCGGAGGTAGAGATTCCATTAGAAAGAACAATAACAAGGCACCCTGGGTACATTCTTACTTCATGATCACCACATCACCTTTGTTGCTGAGTGTCCAGTGGTCCTTCACCAGGTTTCCTATGTTTATCGGCTTGGAAATGATGTGTAAGATGAGTGGGAGTTGTACACCATAGAAGAGTTGTGGGGAATATCCTCTACATCCAGGACTAAACTATACACGATCTCATTGGTTTCTAATTTAAATTTGTACTTTTGCAGTAATAGTCTCAAGAATTGACCACGGATTTCTAGATTTAGTTGGAATACTGATCATATATATATATATATATATATATATATAAATATATATATATATATATATATATATATATATGTATAGATATATACTGTAACATCCAACTCTCGCCTCCTTTTGTATTGCTCATTACTTTTATTAATACATTTTTTTCATAATTATTATTTTACTAGCGACTTGCCCGTAAAAAAATGACGAGCAATAAAATAGTAAGTCTTGCAATGCTGTTTGCCACACAATAGGAGTCTATGGCCCTTTGAGCACCTTTGGCGCTCATGGCAAGCACTGCGCTGAGCACCTTTGGCGCTCACAATGCGCGCCTTTGGCGCTCATTGCAAGTTTGCCCCCCCCCCCCCATGTAGTTTAGGGGCATTGCGATCAGTGTTACTGCCTTGGGTTGTGTTACAGCCTTGTTTGAAGTGTTACTTGCTTGAGTTTAATGATACTGCCCGTTACTGTGTTGCATTAAGTCGTACTATTTCGGGGTCATTTTTACATCCTTCGGGCTGTTTTATGTCCTTGGGCCTCATTTTCGCTCGTTTACGTTTTTTCGGCAGCCATTTTTTTGTTGCTTAGGCAATTTTCGTTTGTTAAAACTTGTGAAATATTGTTTGAATTAACTTGCAACCTTACTCACAGGCTCCCTTGCTCTCCCCCGTGCTGTGTGTGAGTTAATTTGAGGCATATTTAATTTTTTTTATTGTGTTTCTTATTTATTATTCAGGTTTTACTTGGTTGTTATTTTATGTACACATTTATTTGTTGTACATTAGTTTTGTCCATTATCGGGCAGTTATGAATTTTCCAGTATTTTGCATTATACGTTTGCATCATATAGACCTGTGCTGCATTACTACTATTTATCACTGATTAGATGTAAGCTATTATTATATTGTATTTTAGTGAAGTGATTCATTCCTGACCTTAGGTTTGCTGTATACCTAGTTGTGTATAATGTTTACATCGATCGGTATAGTACGGATTGGGATAATCTGCCTATCTGTACAGCAATAATACATCCTGACAAACCCTTGTGAGCTTGAGGAACAATCACAGACAGCAGAACCTTGTATATTAATTAAGTACAAAGAAATGTTCATTTGCAAAAAAAACAATACATTTTGGAATGCTGGTTATTTATTGTTGTATAGATAGATAGGTAGATAGATAGATAGATAGATAGATAGATAGATAGATATAGATAGATAGATAGATAGATAGATAGATAGATAGATAGATAGATAGACAGGCACATTTTCAGACTGCTCGATGATGAAGTGCAGTACATTGAAATATGTTTGTATATGCACAGAATTGTCCATATTCAGTGATATTTCAGTTTGTATTTGACACTTTCTAATGCAATGTATATATATATATATTTTTTTTGCTTAACTATTTAGTTGTTTGTATATATATATATATATATATATATATATATTTATATATATATGTCTCTCTCTCTCTCTCTCTCTCTCTCTCTCTCTCTCTCTCTATATATATATATATATATATATATATATATATATATATATATATATATTATGTATATAAACATACAAACTTATGATTTAAGAAAGGGTAAAGGAGAAGCTGCAAATGGGGGGTGGGGGGCACAAATCTGAATGGATGGTCTAGGGCAGCACAACACCTATCACCCCACCAATAAATAGGAATATGTTATCATTATCATTTCCACCAATCAATAGTCCCCTTTATACAATCTTTGGCAAGATTTAAATTTATTATTGGGTGCAATGAAACTGATTTGAATATAGAGATAAGTAGACAGACAGATAGATATATGCTGTAAATTATAGCATCAGTGAACAATCTCTCTCTTAAACACATTTAAATCCATTTCTCAGTATCACTGTGAGCAACACGTTTTCAATAACACGCCAAGCACATAAATAATATGAGAAGCCTCAGCACAGATGAACCCATTAAAAAGATGCAGTAAGCTGTGATCTGAAACAAGCTTTCTGTTACGTACCTAATTATCTGTGTTTAGATTTGTTTATAGAGGTATGGAGATGAAACCGGGATTTTTTATTTATTTATTTTTTATATCCAGATGTGACATTTCATTTCTGTCACTTACTTCTCTGGCAGAATTCAGCAGCTTTTTCCTTTTTTTCTGAGTTCTCTTTTTGCTTTTATCACATTGCTCCCCCCAAAATACCTCAGTGTTTTCATGAGATGTCGCTCGTTGAGAAAACATGTCAAAATCAAAAGCACAAATCTTACATGTAGAGGGGAACAAAATCGCTAACAACTGTTTCCAAAGCCGATCCCTGGAAACCAACCTACGGATAAATCTTAAATGACTTGCAGAGGAATATTAATTAGTATAAACATCTTGTTGTTACTGTCAAGGCTGAGACTGCTCTGGTCAGGAAAAAACTCAGCTACTTACTTCATCCAAAACTTATTCCTTGTTGCTGTAAATCCCTTTTATTTCTTTTTCTTTTTTTAAATATGTGAAAATAAAATATTTTTGTGCCTTGTTTTTTTCCTGAGATTTTTGTTTTATCACAGAAATAAATACACGTTTTGTACTTCATGGATTTGTATTTTGTTATTTTTTCCCCAGTTGTTGCAAGCAAGACATTGATTGTAGTTCAAGACAACTGCACTTGTTTGTTAAGTATGTAACAAACCGACAGCATTTTATGCTGTGTAAGCTATGGACGTAAAAACTTTTTTAGAGAGAATCTGAATTTTTGTATAAAAGAATACTGTTTATGTATAGAAGAACACATCTTGTCATTGTTTCATCACTTCCTGAGAGCTGAAGGATGAGGGGAGTTTTTATCTCTCACTGTATTAAGGGGTCAGGGAGGAGGTGAAGGGGATTTGTTACATGATTCATCTAATTGAATTAGACACCAACCAAATTCCCATGCACATGCTTAGAAGCAAGTTACTTGCATCAATAAATGCAAGCCATTTCATCCAGAAATGTAAATGCCCCTCTCTCACATACAAACTTCACCATAGAATTAAGGATGCCTCTCACAAAGGCACACCCAGCTTTATGATGTTTCCCCTGCCCTTTAGTAAGACTCAAAGTGTTTAAATATATACATTTTTTTATTCTACCAAGACCCTTTAATGTCAACATTTCAACTGAATTTTATTAAATTATATCTTATACTGTCTTTATATGTGGTATGTCTGTGTAATTTAAAATGTACTAATGTAACGACCTCCATCTTGCCACTATTGTGATGGCTTGGAAAGGTAAAAGGAGACAGCTCCAGCAGGGGGAGACCATGTTGTAGTAAAGGGAATGGGGACCCTGTGAGCAAGAGGGGGAAGATATAGTTTTTTGGGTACTTTCTTTTAGTTTATCATCTTGTTTTTTTCATGTATCTCTGAAATAGAACATTACAGTATGCTGATCTACAAACAGTGCTACCTGATACTGTAAGTGAACCATATACAGTCCACACCAATAACATACCTGTACATAACCACGTTTATCATCTTGTTTTTTTCATGTATCTCTGAAATAGAACATTAGAGCATGCTGATCTACAAACAGTGCTACCTGATACTGTAGGTGAACCATATACAGTCCACATCAATAACATACCTGTACATGAACACATAGGTTTAGATTTTAACAAATAGTGATGGTGCAATCAATTTATGACCTACATTATGTAATCGGCTTCTATTGTTGTCACTGAAACAAAGTCATAATATCCGCTTGATGTAGCCAGGTCACACTTCTTAGCAATTATATTGTGATTCCCTCCCAAAGACATGTGGCTGGAAGTTGATGCATTATTCTAATAATTCAGCTCTGATGTCCACGTATAGTTATAGGATGTCCTATCCAATCTTCATTCAGCATACAAATTTATGTAGAGCAAGTGCACTTCTTTAGAGTGTCATCCCAATGAATCATTGTGAGATCACAGATCAAAAATAAACAATATGCACTTTATTCTATGTCTTTATGGTTTGACATATAATACAACAGTGGTCGCACCATTTGGAGATTAACAGCAGGTAGGATTGCTTATTCCTAATCTGTGTAACTCCTTGCCTCACTCCGTCAGACTATTACTTTCAGCCTTATCATGAACAAACTGAGTACAAAACTACCCATACTTACACAAAAACATGTTATTGGTTACAAGAACTTTTGACTTGTGAGATTTCCTATGGGAACTACCACAGCTATTGATCACTGCCATTTTGCATCTGTCATCTTCTTGTCTCTCACCCCACCCTTACTTTCTAGTTTGTAAGTTCCTTGGTAGTAGGGACCTTAACACTGTTGCACCAAGCTGTCTTCCTGGCTATTTATTGCATATTTGTATCGTATTGTATATGTACTTGTATTTCTACATACCATTTGTCTATACCTTGGTAATTTGCTAACTGTACCAGATGTACTTTATTCTGATTTGTAAATCGCGCTACAGAAAATGCTGGTGCTTATTATTAAAAAGTAATAATAATAATAATAATTGGAATACTAACACATAAACTTTATTCAACTATTAGCATTACAGAGTTGTGTATGCTTGCTTTTTGTAGGTGAACGGAAATCCCTTCTCCTAGGTGATAGTCATTTTGCTGTACTGACTAGATGAAGAAAATTTGTAGGTACTATGTATTCTACTGATGGTTCAATTTTTTTAACTCAATAGCTGGAAAACCCCTTTACAATTATAGTTATTCTGGTGTACTGACCAGATATGAGTGATATGTAGGTACAATGCAGAGGTTAGGGGTTAGATAGGTGTCTATTTTTTTTAGTCAGCCGCATGGCCTTTGGGATCCATACCTCACTTCACTGATTTTATTTCTGCATGGTCTTGTTTGTTTGTTGAGCCTCTTATAAGTTCCTAATTTGTAATTAACCTTTCAATCTGATTCACTGTGTCCTATTTATAGGTGGGGTGCTTCTTTTGTTTGTGAAGGATGAATATTATGTGCACATACACTTGACCAGTGGTGATGAGGTCTGTCCTCTTAGAATGGCCAACAATCCAGGATTGAAGTATTTTTCCGCTTGTGTATTCAGGTTATTTTTGATTGAGCCCAGGTGAGTAACTCTATAATATTCATTGTAGTCATGCATGTGGACTCAGTTTGAGTGAACCTGAATACATAAGCAGTTTGCTCCACAATCCTGAACTGCTGGCGGCCCTCATTGTACTCATTTTACCACCAATGTATTAAGCGTTATGTTGAGGTGTTAGGAATTGCATACTGATTGACAACACATTGATGAGGTTTATTATCATTGAACACGAACATTGTAGTTCAGAGGCATCACTATTATATGTTAATTTCACACATATTGCATGGCATTAAATGTCATGGGATACACATTGAATGCTAAGAAGTAATTATCATTGAAGGTTTTGTAAATTATTTGTAGGTGAATCCGAGTTAACCCCTGGGGATCTGTTTTAATCAGGTGTGACTTCATTAGGCTGTTTTTTGTTTTGTTTTATTCTGGTACCTGGTTTCTAATGTGTCTTTTAGGTGTCTTGGAAGGGGTTTAACTTCACTTGCAACAGCATATGAAAACACAAAGGGTCATATTCAATCCGGAGCCCGCAACTCCATCGCAGACAGCCCAATGTCTGCGAGTGAGTTGCGGGCTCCCTTTCGTCTCCGATCGCAATGCTATTCAATACCTCAAGGCCGCAAGTTACGTCCCCAAGCCAGAACAGTAAACCATTCACTGGTTTGGAGCACTTCATTTAGAATCAGCCAATAGCAAATGAGACTGTAATTTTTACGGCAGTAAAACATGGAGGTTACATGTCAATCAATTAGGTTCGGGGGACCAATATGCGATCAGACTTGCAAACCCGAAAAAAAACAGCATTATGAAAATGACTGCCAATACTGTTCTAGTCCATATGGATGGCCTGATATGTATTGACTCATTGATACCCGAGATCTGTTTAGCCCCGAAATGAAACATAAAAATAAATGTTATATACTGCCGATTTGCAAGCTTGAGACTGTTGAGCAATTCATTCTAATGTCCTACATCGCTTTCCCCGTTATTTACAGTGCTGTATTGTTTTTTTATTTGCATTTACAGTGTTACGAATAGGTGTTTAACCCCTTGCGGCTCATCTCTAGCACTCATAGGATTTTCTCCTTCATTTGCCGTTTACAGGAGTGAAAAAATTTTCGGGCTTCTGGAGGCTGTAGGTTGCAAGGTTAACCATCTCCATTTTTTCAAGCCTGCAACTCGGAAGCCGCTCCGAGCCCACAATTGAATAGCAAAGTAGCTTGCAACCTCACTTACGGGCTCCGGATCTCCCAAAACCTCAATTGAATGGGGCCAAAGTATTTTCTGTAAACCCCTACAAGAGCCATGAAATCGCACTTTAAGTAAAACCACACGTAGAGCAGGGAACACCACACAAAGCAATCACATAAGGGATTGATATAGGCAGCATGTAATAGTTATGTTATTGGTTACAAGAACTTTTGACTTGTGAGATTTTTTATGGGAACTATATGATTGAGCCCATAATATGGTGAATCATTAGTAATTGCAGCTTCATTACCAAAGATGATTAGTGAATCTGGCCCATAGCCTAAGCGTTTAATGATTATCAATTATTCAGAAAATAGTAATATTACTTAATTATAAATATGCATTTTACTAAGATTATTTTTTTAAAAATATGACATTGATTGCACATTTTATTCTTAATAATATTATTATTTCTGATTTAACTAAGTGTTGATGTTGATAAAATATTGCTTTCTTTTGCATTCACTTGCATTTTTCCCAAGATCCTTTAGGATTGTTAGCTCATTTGTAGAAGGCCCTCTCTATGACAGTGTCACAGTTGTCACACCTGTGTTTTTATTTCTGTAATATAATGAGCTATCCAATTGTGCAGATCTGCTGAATATCTTACCACTACTAAAATAAAAGGCAATAATTCTCAGCACAAAAACAACACTTCTGGTAGTTTTTTTCGTATTTAATTTTGCTTAGTGGTCAAAAAGTAAATGAGAGAATTGCCTGAAAGATCTATCTTATGGAAACTTGCAATATTCTTTATTTGTTAAACACATCAACAAATATGAAGAGCAAATCAGAAATATGGGAGGCATTAAATGTGGTTATTCTCTGCTCCTGAACCAATGTATTGTAATAGAAACAGATTTGATGACAGATATGAACCAGTAGGCCCATTGAATGTGTCCACTGTATCTACATTATATTTTGAATTTAATCTTTATGGATGGCATCATGCTTATCCTAGGCATGCTTGAATTCCTTTACTGTGTATATTACTCCTCCTGCCATCAGCAGGCTATTTCTCTAATCCAGCACTGTTCTGTAAAGTACCATTGCACATTACTCATTTTGTATAGATTTGGCAAATATTTGTAAACCTTTATTTATACCAGGAAATCAACCACGGCGCTTTAAAAAAAATATGACGCTTAATAAAATATATATAACCATCTGATAATACTAATAGTTCTAGAGGGGATGTGTATTTGGAAATCTTTACCACAAATCCAATAATGGGTTAATGTTATTTGAAAGGATATATCTACTAATATACCTTAGTAGACTCAATACACAAGAAATTGTTTATTATATATCAGACTGAAAACTTAGCATCCAAATAGTACTTGATATATATATATATATATATATATATATATATATATATATATATATATATATATGCAAAAATAGAAAGTGTAACTCCTCCAGAAGTAGCATCCCTATGTATCGTTTCAGAGACCTCCTGACTAAAGAGCTGTGGTGTCCCCCACAAACTGGCTAGTATCCCTGATGTCTTATAGACTTGCAGCCTCATTAAATTCGGGCTACGTGTTAAAACATAGCATGTAATGTTGAAAGTAGGACTTGAACGGGACGTGAACGTGGAACTTCGCAGCCCATAAATCCTTTGATCTGTCAAGCACGTAACCACTACAATTCCAATCATGCTATTAAATTGCAACAAAGTCACCAGCGCGCTAACCCGTAACACGCAAATGGAGCCCAAAGCCAAATGTGTGCTGGAGAGGATTCTCATGGGGGGTAAAGACCAATATGTAGCCCTGTAAATGCAAATAAAAATACCCTACTGTACTTTTATTAAAAGGGAAAATGATGTTAGGTCTTAGCATTAATAGCACAACATGCTCAAGCCCGCAAATCGGCCCCCAAAAATGCTTTATTTCATGTTTAATTTCTGTGTTATACCGATCCCGCTAACCAATGTTTTAATACATACACTGTAACTCGCATGTAATAGAATATCATATTTACAGATTTATTAATATTGCATTATTGTGGAATGTGGGTCCGGTCGCAAACTGTAATAAGTCCATAGGACTTCCAAATATAACAATTTATTTTTCCATTGGCTCTGTCTAAACCCGTAACTACGTTCTACACTAATTGATTGTTCTTAAGGCCGCAAATCCCTCATTCTACAAACAGGCTACGATTTGCGTCTCAAGCCCGTAGCTCGCAGCCCATTCTAATTTAATAGCAACGTAAATCTGCCAAATTTCAGGCCCGCAGCCGTTGCGAGCTTTACATTGGTCTTACGGTTCCCGAATTTAATAGGGCTGATAAACAGCAACCATTCCAGGAGCAAACAACCAATTTATAAGTAAAGGAGCTATTATATAATCAAGTCCAACTCCTGTGTCTCTTTCAGGGACCTCCTTACTCAGGGGCTATGGTATGCCCCACAAACTAGCTGAATGCCCTGTGTGTAATGGTAAAATATGCCAGATACAAAGTCAGGATAAGTACCAAATGCAAAGTTCTAAAGACAATATAAAATACATATACCACATCCATACTGCTAAAAATAAAAATACATTTTTAGCCTAGTGTCCTCAATGGGACTAAATGCCTAATTCCAGTATCCCACTATTATTGGACTAGCAATTATTCAAAGGACTAATGTCCCATTCTTAAGGCAACTATTGCTGGCTACTAAGTGGTAACTTCTATAGGCTGCATAAATGATTATGGTTTTAGGAGAAAACCGTTTCACCTTTGCATGGGCTTTGTCAAGGGCTAATAGTATTAAAGAGAAAAACAGCGCTCTTTGGGGTTTTAAATACCTCTATTCCTGTATGTTGTGCCAATACAATAAGGCAATACTGATTTGGGCATGCTCCAAAATGGACGATTGTCCATTTGTTATTTTAATCTGTCGCTGAATAAAGTTGCTTTGTTATTTCAATCTATGACTGAATAAAGTTGTTTTGAATTGTGCTCAGGCCTCCAAAATGGAAGATTGTCCTTTTGTTATGATAATCTGTAGCTGAATAAAGTTGTTTTGGTATTTCAATCTATGACTGAATAGAGTAGTTTTGAATTGTGTTCAGGCCTCCAAAATGGAAGATTGTCCATTTGTTACGATAATCTGTAGCTGAATAAAGTTGATTTCTTATTTTACTCTATGACTGAATAAAGTTGCTTTGTTATTATACTCTATGACTGAATAAAGTTGTTTTGAATTTTGCTCAGCCCAATCACACATGCTCCAAAATGGAGGATTGTACCTTTGCTATTTTTATCTATAACTGAATAAAGTTGCATTTGAATTTAAACAGACCACAATTTTTGTAGTTGCACTGCTGCGCATGCGCTGTATATTGCGCTTTGTATATCAACATCATTGCGCAAATATAAATGCACTAGCGACTTGCCCGTCAAAAATGACGGCAATAAAATTTGAAGCCTGGCAATGCTGTATGCCACACAATGCAAGGCTCTCCCCCCTCTAACTTGCGGGCCTAGCAATGAGCACCTTTGGTGCTCATTGCAAGCCTCATCCCCCCTTTACTTTACTGGCCTTGCAATAAGCGTCTTCAGCTCTCCTTGCAGGACGCTCATTGCAGGCCTCAGCCACCCCGCAGCTTTTGTGCCTGCAGAGAGCGCCTTCGTTGCTCACACGAGCCCCACAATAAGCGCCATCAGCGTTCATTGTGCATGCGCAAGCCCGTAAAGTTTAACATCAACTATTATACTATAGCCCCTGAGTAAGGAGATCTCATAAAAAGACACAGGAGTTTGACTTGATTATATAATAGATCCTTTTACTTATAATGTGGTTGTTTGCTCCTGTAATGGTTGCTGTTCAACAGCCATATTAAATTCCAGCCTCATAAGTCCAACGGGAGCTTCACAGCGGCTGCGGAGTCGAAATTTTCCCTACTTATGTTGCTATTAAATTAGAATTGGCTGCGAGGTACGAGCGAGAGAGGTTATTTCGTAAACCAGTTTGCGGCCGTTGTACGGGTTCAGATGGAGCCAATGGAAAAAGAGATTGTTAGCGTTACGTTACTGAAAAAGGGGAGGGTAGATTTCCAAGTCCTACGTGCTTCAAGTACAGTTTGCGATCGCTCCCACAAGCCAGATATGAGGCAATATTAATAAAGCAGTAAATATGATATTCTATTACATGCGTGTTACAGTATATGTCTTAACACATTGATTGCACGGATCGATATCACACAAAATATGAACATGAAATGTTGTGCTATTCATTCTAAGACCTAACATCACTTTCCCTTATAATAAATGTACAGTAGTGTGTTTTTATTTGCCACATATTGGACTTTTTTTCCCCTTCCAGGACCCTCATGACAAAAAGTCTAAGCACTACACTATTAACCGTAACTATATCCCATTAACCCATTAACCCTAACTATACCCCATTAACCATAACAATACCCCATTAACCCATTAACCCTAACTGTACCCCATTAAAACCCTAACTATAACCCATCAACCTTAACTATACCCCATTAACCCATTAACCCTAACTGTACCCCATTAACCCTAACTATACCCCACCCATTAACCCTAACTATACCCAATAAACCCCTACCTTACATTATTAACCTCTATCTTACCCTATTTCATTCTATTAACCCCCTCTAACTAATTAACCCCCCTCTAATTAATTAACCCTATTTAACCCTCGCCATACCTAATTAACCCCATCACTAACCACTTAACCCCATCTAGACCTATTTAACCTCATCTAGTCCTATGTAACCCAATCTAGACTGATTAACCCCATCTAGTCCTATGTAACCCTATCTAATCCTATTTAACCCTGTCCAATCCTATTTAACCCCATCTAGACCTATTTAATTCCACCTAGTCCTTTGTAGCCCTATCTAGTCCTATTTAACCCATTCTAGTTCTATTTAACCTCAGATAGTCCTATGCCACCCTATCTAGTCCTATTTAACACTGTCTAGTCCTATTTAATCCCATCTAGACCTATTTAACCCCATATAGTCCTGTGTAACCCTATCTAGTCCTATTTAACCCCAGCTAGTCCTTTTTAACCCATCTAATTCTATTTAACCCTATCTAGTCCTATTTAACCCAACTGGGCCTATTTATGCCCAAATGTACCCACTAAAACCCTAGCCTATAAACCCCCTCCTACCCTACCCTATTAACCCCTACACTACCTACCTAACCCGTTAATAAAATCCCTAACACCCACCGAATTACAGAAAATAAAAAACAATTACTGATAATGAAAAAACTACATTACACAAATTAATAAAACTACATTACAGAAAATAAATAGCCTAGAATTACTTAAACTAAAAAAGCTAGAATTACATAAAATAAAGAATGCTACATTACATAAAATAAAAAAGCTACATTACTGTAACTAAAAAAAGCTACATCACAGTAAATAAAAAGCTACATTACATAAAATAAAAAAGCTACATTACAGTTAATAAAAAAGCTACATTACATATAATAAAAAACTACAACTTAGAATAAATACATCACTATCACAATAAAAATAAAAACCCACACCCAGCAATAAATAAATAGTAAATTGTACCACTTACCTTGCCCAAATTCCCCTCCAAATATGTCCACTGGTCCGGCACACCTGCAATAAAAAGAAAGAGTACAATTAATACATAAATAAATACAACATGTTATATTATATAGACCTAATAGGCCACTTACCTGTCCAAAATTGCCATACAACGATGCCCCCGTCCTCCTCGAAGTGGTCTCAAGGAGGGCCCCACGAAAAATAACCCGACGTTGACATAGGACATTTACATCAGCCAATAAGAATGGGTTATAGGGGTGTATCCCATTTTGATTGGCTCACCCCTTGGCGCCTTCTGATTGGCTGAAATATGATTGACAGAGATTTCAGCCAATCAGAAGGCGCCATTTTGAATTTTTCTACAGGAGCATGCATGAGAACCATAATTTTCAGTGGGGAGCTCCTCAAGGGAGAAGCTCCATTAGATTTTTAACATTTCTATAACTTTGGGTTGTTTTTCAAAGGGGTCCTGCCGCAGACGACTTTGAGGAGGACGGGGGCATCGCTGGATGGCCATTTTGGACAGGTAAGTGGCCTATTTGGTCTATATAATATTACATGTTGTATTTATTTATGTATTAATTGTACTCTTTGTACACTATTTTCAATAATGTTCTTTTTTTATTTTATGTCATCTAGGTTATTTTATTTTTTGGAATTAGTTTTTTTTATTTTTCATGATTGATATGGTGCTAGGGAGTTTATTAGGGGGTTAAGTAGGTAGTGTAGGGGTTAATAGTGTAGGGGGGTTAATAGTGTAGAGCGGTGGTTAATAGGGTAGAGGGGGTTAATAGTGTAGAGGGGGGGTTAATTAGTCAGCGGGGGTTAATAGAATGGGATAGGGTAAGAAAAGGTTAATAGTGTAGCATAGGGTAGTGCTGAGACATTGTGTCATGAGGGTCCTAGAAGACCCTCATGGCATTTATAGTGTTAATTGGTAGGGTTAGATATTGTCCCATAAGGGTCTGTATAAAGCCTTAATGGAATTATAGGGTATAATTAGAGGCTCAAGAGGGTCTAGATAGACCCCCATGAGTGATGGGGTTAATTTTAAGTGCCGGGTGGGGGTACTTATAGTCCCTCACGGAAGTGCTTAATTTTTTATTTAGTGCGGGTCCTTTAAGGACCTGCGGCTTGAAATTTAAATTTTTAAATACAGCAGGGTCCTTATTGGGACCCCTGCAGCAAGGGGTTAATGTGGGGATTCTGTGAGGGGCCCCAATCGGGATCCCTGCATCATGAGGTTAATGTGGGGAACTGCAGGGGCCCCAATCGGGACCCCCGTATCATGTGGGTTTGATTTGGGAGCAGTGGGGAGGATACGTAAGGGCTTTGCAAGCCTTTGTGACACCTCCTTGGGTCGAGTAACCTGTGGGTGAGTTTAGCCATTTGCGGGCTTGACGGGATGGGGAATCAGAGCAATTGAATAGCGAAGCGGTGATTTTAGCGCTTGGGACTCTTGCAGCCGTGAAAGATCAAAGGCTTTGAGGGAAGTAAGCTGCGATTTGACGGATCGCAATGGAAAATAGCTCTCAGCAAGTAACCCGATCTGGGCCCTCAAGGAGGAGGCAATTGAATAGCTAAGTCACTTGCTCTCTCCACTTGCGCCCCCGGATCTCCAAAAAGTAGCAATTGAATGAGGCCCTCAGTCTGATATCTAATAAAAAATGTTGTTGGGATTGTGTACTGAGTCTACTTAAGTATATTAGTAGATATATCCTTTCAAATATCATTAACCCATTATTGGGATTTGTGGTAAAGATTTCCAAATACACATCCCCTCTAGAACTACTAGTATTATCAGATGATTATCAGATTTTTTAACATCACCATAGTTGAACTCCTGGTATAAATAAAGATTTATTTACCAATTTTTTTGTTGTTTGTCAATTTATAGTGTTAAGCACTTGAATCATTGAAGACTTTTTTTTGTTCTCTCTGTGATTATTAGTTGAAGTGTTAATCCAAGTGAAGGTCTATTGATCATCTAGAAGTACCTCAATATCCAACATGGTAAATTACAATCCTAATATATGGGATGTGGACTGCCTTCTCAAGGAAGCTGAATCCACTTTTACTAAAACAAATATAAGTTCTAATCAAAAACAATCGAATATTTCACAAGCTTTTCAAGAAATGCATAAACAACTCAAAAACCTAATTAGAAATATTTGGGAATTGTCTGTAATTTACAGAATTATCAAAAGAACTGTATTATCCCTAGAGAATTAAAAATCCAGTTGAGTCCAGCTACTCATTTAATGAATGAACATTTTGAAAATAAATGGCTTGATATAATAACAGGACTGCTCTATGAAATTAATAAATCTTATCATTGAAACTGAATAAGAAAATCTGTTAAGTATAAACCAGTCTCACAATGCCGTGAGGAACTGTCAAAGTTTGGTTCCACAACAGAATATGACAATCTAAATAGTAAATTAAATTTAAATATTGAAAAGTTTAAATTAGAAAACAAAAATGTTTCTGAGAGACCAAAATGATTACAACATGGGGAAGGTCTATAGGATTAATAAACACAGAGTTAATCCAAATTTGTAAGACATTAGTTCCTCAGAACAAGATTACTCAGACACTGATGAAGTTGTTACACAAAAAGGCTCTCAACTAAACCAGAGATTGTCAGTTCATACTCGGAACCAAACAAGACCTAATACACGTCAAAACATGAGCCAAACATCTATGGACCCTTTTTAGAGAAGGAGCAAGGCCAAAGGAGACGAGGCTATTCCAGGGCCAAATCAAAGATAAATCATGTTTAGGCCATGAGAATAGTCCTTGTGATTATGTATCATCTCAATTTAAAAAAAACTGAACCAATTTCATCTAAAAAGTCACCAAAATGTTCCACCTCTCATAGCAACTATTAGCCACATTAAATTCCAAGCCTGTATGTTCAACGTGAGACCCGCAACGGCTGCAGGTTTGAAATTTGGCCGAGTTACGGAGCTATTAAATTCGAGCAGGGCGCGAGCTACGGGTGAGTTACGAGCTTGAGACACAAACCCGTAAACCATTTGTCGAATGTTGGATGCGCGTCCGGGAACTTGATCAATCAGTCAAACCCGTCGTTTCGGGTTTAGATGGAGCCAATGGCAACAGAGATCGTCAGAATTACGTCACTGAAAAATGGAGGTGGGATTTCAAATTCCTAGGGTTTTCATTTACGAGTTACGATCGCATCCACATTCCAGAAATAATGCAATATTGATAAAGATGTAAATATGATATTCTATTACTTGCGAGCTTGAGAATGTTGTGCTATTAATTCTAATACCTAACATCACTTTCCCTGTTCTTATATGTACAGTAGTGTGTGTATATTTGCTACGGATTGGGCTTTTAGCCCCATGCGAGTCTTCTCTAGCACCTGTAGGCTTTTTGGCTCCATTTGCGTGTCACGGGCTTGAATGCCAGTGAATTCATTGCAATTTAATAGCGTAATTGGAACGTAACAGTTACAGGCTTGAAAGAACAAAGGATTTTCAGGCGCGCAAGTCGAATTCTCGCCCCTACCCCGCAAGTCGTCAGCGGGTTGCTTTAATAGCCGTAAGTCTTGCGGGATACGTTACGGGCTGCGGTTTTCAACATTGAGGGAATTTAATGTGGCTACTTGTTATCAATTTGTCAAATTTAACCCTAAATAAATACCATCAATCAGTCCTCAAAAATGGTCTTTCCTTTATACCTTCCTCATATTCTAGTTTTTTTGTTACCACAAAAGATGTCAACCTGTTTGTCAGGAAATTGGCCCTACATAAGTACTACAAAAAGAAAGAAGATAGACAATTTATAGGTCTAGGTAAATTAAAAGAGGATATTGACACTCTTAAAAATCTACTGAGTTTACTCGAAGAACATGCGAGTGATTCAATAATCCAGGATGGAAAAGAGATAAATAAATATAAAAATAAGAGCAGATTCACTCCAAATTTTAATGAATTTGCACACTTGGAAGTTTTCTTACAACTAGTAAAGAAAGATGTAGAAAAACATTAGAAGAGTGTCAACAATAGTAACAATTGTTAAAAAGGCAACTTAAATCAATTCAAAAGAAAAGCCTTGGATGAGTTAAAAAAAGAATGACCAAATAACTATCAAACAAGCTGACAAAGGGGGAAATGTGGTGGTACAAAATACAAGTGACTATCTAGAGATGTGCATGAACATTTTAAGTGATAAGTCTACATATGAAACTCTTAAAAAAGATCCCACATTTCAATATCAATATGAATTAAAATTAATTCTAACCAGAGCAAAAGATGAAGGGCTTATAAGTTTACAAGAATTTGAATACCTGTTTCCCAAGTACCCTGTAAGATCCAAATTTTACGCATTACCTTAGGCACACAAAAATAACATTCCAGTACCAAGTAGGCTAATTATTTCTGGGCCAACAATCTCACTCATAATATAAGTGTTTTTTGTAGATGGATACCTAAAGATCCTGTAACAAGTTTGCCTTTATACATCAGCGATACAACTGATTTATTATGCCATTTACAGGATCTCAATGTCCCACCAGGAACTATAATGGCCGAATGTAGAACAACTCTATATGTCCATTCCACATAACTTGAGAATAAAAGCTACTTAATTCTTCTTAAAAAGCAAAAAAACAACAATGGAGCGATTTAATTAATTTATAATTTCGTACATAATGTGCTTTACATGTTTCATGCTAGTCGTACAATATAACGTTGTCTTGATTAAAACTTGTAAGAGGAAGACCAAACGTTAAAAAGACTTCAGTTAAACAAAGATAATCGACAAGTGGAAAAGGCTTCCTTCAGCCATGGTAGGGACATATACAGGAAATCATTCAAGCCTTGAATATGCATATGCTACTTAAGCCTGCTAAATAGAAAGGTATATGGATTTTTTAGCTATTAATAATCCTAATTAATAATGTTTCATTTGAAAGGTGTCCCCATTTCTTTTTATTACTTCTTATGGTAGGGTGACGGTGCTCTTTGATATAGCAGAAAAAGTGTTGCATTAACAAAATATGTCCCATGTTCTAACACAGTGCAAGTCATGTAGTACACACCCCCAAGGGAACCCAACACGCGGAGTATGCTATTTTAAGAAATTGCATCTATAATGTATAATGGGACTGTGCATTGGTAAAATAAGTTATGAACCTTTAAAAATATAAGTTACATCGAACATCATACAAGCTTTATTAGACCAATTATTTAAAGGTACATGTTTTCATTTATCTCTGGGGTGCTTCTATGGTGGCCTCTCTAACTCTTTCCATCCCTCGGAGGTGAGTGTGAGTTACTGCACCACATCACTGAATGGGCCAAGATGCTGTTTGCATTAAAAGATGAAATAAGGAAGTTCACAGATTTCTGTCCTGGCACACTGTAAGGGATGCGAAGCGTACTGGCTAAGCACCATGGCCCTCATTCAATTGCAATTTGGCCAATTGAATAGGGGTCTAAATAAGCACATAACATATTTTTTTAAAGAAGTTTTTAGTTAGTAAACATCTATCCAAAAACAAGGTTTTCACTAACTAAAAACTTATTTAAAAAAAATATGTTATGTGCTTATTTAGAGCACTATTGAATTGGCCAAATCGCAATTGAATGAGGGCCCATGAAAGCAAGAATGTGGAATTTTTTTTTTAATTATTAATAACTTTAAATAATTTTCCTAATAAGTTTTTTTTTGTGCTAGGTACAACTTATATTTTTAAAGGGCCATAAACATTTTTTTTACCAGAAGTGCTCTTTTAATTATAATGTAATATTCTTAGAATTATGCTTTTAGATGATATTTGAAAGCAGGTTTAATGTTTGCTAATTTATAAAATAATTTTAATGACATATTTGCAATACTTTGGGGGTAACATGTTTGTGCTAATTATTAAGGACATTATACATAGCTGGATATTTATATTTTTAGTAAAACTGTCAGCTTGAAAAGGAAATGGTGGTTTGATTTTCCTGCTCATTTGCCATGACAATAAAACACACAGAAGAAACATCCTGTTTATAGAACGCTTTTTATTTTCCTGGTCTCTGGGGTGTTTTTGAGAGAAGAATCCGCTGTATTAATTTTAGATTAACACTAATCTTGTCCTACTCACTGGAGCTCTGTCTATAATGTTGTCTAATTACAATCAGTATGTTGTTTTCTACCCTGGGTAATTTTCTCCCATTTAATACGATACAAGTGGCCTTTTTCTCCTTCCTGGGAAATATTATCTGAAATAACCAAATGATTTATCCTGTCATGAAAAGCTAAAAGGGACATTACATTTGTATTGAAAATTATACACAGTGTGGGTGATGTGTTCATAGACATAATGTGATATTGATCAGGAAGCCGAGCAATGGTGAGTAGTCTGTTTCATTGAGTGTGGTCTTCACCCCCCCTAAATGATAGCATCCAACCCCACTATTCAATACAATGTCTGGAATCTGAATGCTAAATAAAAGGATTCAGACAGCAAAGAGTTAAAGAAAAGGAAGAGTTACCAAGACCAAAGCTAACGCTGTACCATAAAATTGCCACCTAATCCATTGTTGTGGTTGTCCTCTTCTCCACATTTGTTTGACATCTTTGGCTGTTTTGAAGATCAAGGTGATGAAAGATCGCTTATGTCTTTTGGCTGATTTATCTGCTCACTGTACTAGGACATGAATACCAAGTTATTATTTCAAGATGCAACCACAGCTAGAAGCAAAATCACATATATAGTTGTAAGCGTACGAGTTGTTGCTAACGCTGCGGGCTCGCGTAGCGAGCCCGCGGCCCTCGCAAACCGAGGGCCTTGGCTCGCGTAGCGAGCTGCGGCCCTCGCAAAGCGAGGGCAGTGGCCGAGGGTCTCAGTTGCAAAGCGAGGGCCGAAGGCGCTCCATGCCAGCAACTGCGACCCTCGCAAACTTCACGTCGCAAACCAAACAGCACGACACACACATTACGACACTCGCAAACAACATACGACACACGTTCACACACATTACGGCCTCGCAACACTCGGACGCAACTCGCGAACATTACAAAATGTAAAACACAATACATACACACAGCACATACATAAAAACCTTACCTACACCAAGAGGGAGCACCCAGGACCTCAAAAATACAACTTACACCTCGATTTTACTCGAAACAAAACAGTTTAGAGACTAAAAAAAAATCTAAGCGAGAGAAAAAATGGCCGCCGAACAAAACGAAAACGAGGCTACAGCACTCTAAACTCGCAAAACACCACAAGAAACTCGCAAAACACCACAAGAAACTCGCAAAACGCAACAAACGACTTACGGATATTCATACCACACAGTGCACACATTCAGCATGCTTACACAGCAGCTCCACACCACTAATGCTGCAGCAACATCAACACAGATTGCCAGCTCTTCATCACAATGCTTCAAAATAGGTACAGTATATTCATTTACTAATGTATTACATATTTCATTATTATACACCAAACAGAATTTTTTGACGGGCAATTCGCTAGTTACAAATAATTTCTGGTTTGCATTTCAGTCTTGGAGGTGCTGTACAGTGGCACTGTGAACCATATTAATGTGGGTGGTAAATGTTTGACACACAGTTGTGGGGCAGGTGGTTGGTATTATTCCTGCCATAGACTATCATGATTCTTCCATACGCTGTCCCATATGACAGGACATTGTGACTTACATGGTTACAACTAGGCTATCGCCGGCCTAACTTTCACAACTAGGCTATCGATTAGCTAACCTTAGCAACAAGGCTTTTGCTTAGCTAACCTTGCTAAAAAGTCTATCGCTGACCTAACCTTCACAACTAGGCTATGACTGGGCTAAACTTCAAAACTAGACTGTATCTGGCCTAACCATCACAACTAGGCTCATGGATCCTATTTTACTTGTTTCCATCTTTCTCCAGAAAATTGGAGTGTCTCTTTTCAGACCACATCAAAGCTTAGTGAATCTACCCCATTGGTACCTGTGTATGATTTTGTAGATTTCTACATGCTACAAACTAAAATAGAACAAATAGCCAGCACACAATGGCTTAACACAAAATACCCCACTTTCTCCACACTACCTCCCCCCTCTTTCACCACTACACAATGATAATGCACACACTATAATATATATCTGTAAAATGTTAGTAAAGATGATGCACTCTAATTACTAATATTTCTGGGTGATAGTACCTGCACAACTCATCCCCCCTCCTTGGACAGAGACCATCGTGGACTCTACTGTAAGGACTGCTTCAGATAGGAGTTATAAGACATATTATAAATAATGTTTATATAGAACAATAGGAGACGATATTGTGTGGGCCTACATGTACAATGCAAGGACTTATATAAAGCAATAGCTTTCATTATTGGAAACAATTATATGTAGTCCCAGGTGTTTTTGTACAGATAGGCTATTTGGAACTATAGGTGAACTTATGGTAGCACTTATATGAAGCAATAGGAGAAGTTATAGGGAGTGATTATATGGAGCAGTAGGAGAAGTTAAAGCGAGTGGTTATATGAAGCAGTAAGAGAAGTTATAGGGTGCAATTTTATGGGTGGCTTATATGGAGCAACCAATGGCACCCCTCACTCCTAGTATCCCAGCTGATATGATAATGTGTGAATACCAGGATGGGTTAATGGGGGTATTTAGCAGGCACTTCCCCTGTTACCTTGGAGATATTCAGAGACATTCACTGATACACCTTTATGGTTAGATAAATGTCTTGTGTAGGTAAGCCTTATTACAGTAAACACAGTAACGCTATGAGACGTGTTGCTTTGTATTAATATGACATCAGGTCATTTCTCTGCAGTAACGCTCCACATTCCCACACACAATGATTCAATCAAACCTATAATTCTCTCTGTTGGTACATGATTCCTGTCAGTTATGTCCATTGTACTTGTTTTTAGGAGTGTGATCCCATCCAGGACCTTCAGCTCCATTATTATCACTATTTTTATTCTGACTGGGTTTGGCCTCATGGAAGCACTGTGGCCATGATGGCATAGAAAGACTGAGCGCTGGTCTCTGAAGTGTGAGCTCCCGTGTGAGTGCCATTATGTGATTATGAGTCACACACAGAGCTATATGATATATGAGAGAGGTCAATCAGACATTAGCTTCGTGCACTTACAAATCCTGGACTAATAATTGCTCTATGCTGTAATCCGTGCCTTTCATGTCAGGGGATGAGGAATCCTGGGCGAAAGTTTAACCCCCTCAGTCCTGGAGTGCAATATGTTCCAGATCCAGGCACTAAGGCCCCTTCCCTCCCAGTGAAAGACTCATTTGCTGAGTATTTATGACACTCCTCTAAAGGATAATAGAATATTGCCAATATTTCTATCCCTCATGTTGTACAGGACTGGCTTTAAAAACTGTTAATGAGGTCTGGCAAGTCGAAAAAGCATAGGATTATGTGGATGTAATAAGATCTGATTAAAGGGTGTACAAGCACTGAAGGGTGTTAGGGGGGAATTCTTTCCACAAAGAGTATAATTAGTGTCTTCGAAAAAGCACTTGGTACGTACGGCTTAAAAAATGTATTGAATACATTCTGTATGACAGATTTGCTTAACCCTTTAGTAGCTGGGACAATCTGCCAGCAGAGAATGTGCAATAGTTAATGGTGGTACCTTCTGTGCCAATGTGAGAAACTGTCAGATCAAGTCGTGTTTGAGAAATGGATTCAGAACAGTAAAATACTCAGGATAAATCTACATAACAACTCTGCTCCCTGGGGACCCTCACTGTACATAGGATCAGACCCCAATAAATGTAAATATCACACGTATGTCTTGTGTGAAGACAATCTTCATACTTCAAGAGAAATGTATTCCTTTTCTACTGAAATCATAATATTGGAGAATGTTTCCTGCTCACTTTGCTCTGATATCACAATACAAACCAGGACAATATGTCTGTGGTGGGAGAATGGCCGACATCTGCCGTCATGTCCCCCTGCTGTATACATGCACATGTCCACATCCATGACCAGAATACAGATGAACATGGGATGCTGGGACTGGTCGCCTACATATAACTGACTGAAGTGTTGAATAGACAGCAAAAAAATAATAATGATGTCGGTGCTACCATTACCAAAATATTACTGCTAATATGGAATGAGGTATGGAATGTTTTCTCGCTCCATATTATTAACGAAAGGCCATGTTTATGCTGCATGTTTGAGGTCTCTTCCTAATGACCCAAACCAGATTGTCAGCTCTCCAGACCAATCATCGTATCTGGGATGCTTTGTACAGTGTCACAAGAATAATTCTATCCCCTAATCCATGTAGTTCCAATATCTACAAACATTCTTGACTCTAGTAACACAATGGAGTAACACAAAATGCCAAGGCCTTAGTGCAATGCTGGCTACTTATACCCACACTCCTATACATTGTCTCCATACCACCCATCTCTATCATCTTTTATCACTACACATTGATAATGAACACACTACCTTATATAACAATGCTAAGTATCTGTGAACTGTCCTTCTTGGACAGAGACCAGTAACACATGAGAAAATCTACACAACAGTCCTACATAACAGTCCTACACAACGGTCCTACACAATGGTCCTAGGCAACGGTCCTACACAGAGGTCCTACACAGCAGTCATACACAACAGTTCTACACAACAGCCCTACACAACCTTCCTATACAACAGTTACAGACATCGGTCCTACACAAAGATCCAACACAACGGTCCTACACAACAGTCCTAGACAATGGTCCTAGACAACGGTCCTACACAGAGGTCCTACACAGCAGTCATACACAACAGTTCAACACAACAGTCTTACACAAAGCTCCTACACAATGGTTATAGACATCGGTCCTACCCAACGTTCCTACACAAAGATCCTACGCAAGAGTCCTACACAACAGTCCCACATAACAGTACTACACAACAGTACTACAGAACAGCCCTACACAACAGTCTTACACAACAGCTCTACAAAATGGTCCTAGACAACGGTCCTACACAGAGGTCCTACACAGCAGTCATACACAACAGTTCAGCACAACAGTCCTACACAAAGCTCCTACACAATGGTTATAGACATCGGTCCTACACAATGGTCCTACCCAACGTTCCTACACAAAGATCCTACACAAGAGTCCTACACAACAGTCCCACATAACAGTACTATGCAACAGTACTACACAACAGCCCTACACAACAGTCTTACACAACAGCCCTACAAATTGGTCCTAGACAACGTTCCTACAAAACAGACCTACACAACTGTCCTACACAAAGTTCCTACACAACAGTGCGGCACAGCAGTCATGCACAACAGTTCAACACAACAGCCCTACACAACAGTCTTACACAACAGTCCCACACAACAGTTCTACACAACAATCCTACACACTAGTCCTTCACAACAGTCCTATGAAATATGAAGTTATCTATAAGACACAATGAATGCGGTTCCTCTGACTCCACATACGGGTTACAGTCTGTTACATCTCTTATTTCAGGAGATGACATGACTGACAAATGTTGTAATACAAAATGAGACAAATGTGCTTAATAATAGGGAGTAAAAGGTGCAGCAATTATTTCCATCAGTTTCCTTCAGGTTCATATTATGCAACGTGAAAACTAAAATTTTAAACAAATAGATTAACTCCGGTAGAGTCTTCAGGAAGAATATAACGAGTTACCTAGCAACGCTCCCTAACGGGGTGTCATTAGATAGCTCTAGAAACCATGAATACTGAAGGGTATACTGTGACCCTGACACCCAAATCACAGACTTTGTATATATCAGCAATAGATTGTAAGCTCTGTGGGGCAGCAACCCGTCCCCTCATTCTACACTGTGCCAAATTTCCTGTTATTTAACCTCTTCCGTCCCAGAAGGCTCTGCAATAAATTGCATGTATTTTTGTAACATTAGTGTACAAACTAGCAATTTAGCCACATTTACACTGCCATGATCCATAGGTCTGGTTACTGTTATCATACTATTGTGCTGAGTCACTCACACTGACTCTCCTCCCTATATCATATGGACTCTCCTCCCTATATCACACTGACTCTCCTCCCTATATCATATGGACTCTCCTCCCTATATCACACTGACTCTCCTCCCTATATCACAGTGACTCTCCTCCCCGTATCACAATGACTCTCCTCCCTATATCACACTTACTCTCCTCCCTATACGCACTGACTCTCCTCACTACACTCACTGACTCTCCTCCCTATATCACAATGACTCTCCTCCTTATTTCTCTGTTTCTCTCCTCCCTATATCACATTGACTCTCCCCCAATATCACACTGACTCTCCTCCCTATATCTCTCAGACTCTCCTTCCTATATCATACTGACTTTCCTTCCTACACTCAAGGACTCTCCTCCCAATATCATTCGGACTCTCCTCCATATATCACAGTGACTCTCATCCCCATATCACACTGACTCTCCTCCCTATATCATATGGACTATCCACCCTATATCACACTGACTCTCCTCCCTATATCACACTGACTCTCCTCCCTACACTCACGGACTCTCCTCCCTATATCATATGGATTCTCCTCCCTATATCACAGTGACTCTCCTCCCCGTATCACAATGACTCTCCTCCCTATATCACACTTACTCTCCTCCCTATACGCACTGACTCTCCTCACTACACTCACTGACTCTCCTCCCTATATCACAATGACTCTCCTCCTTATTTCTCTGTTTCTCTCCTCCCTATATCACATTGACTCTCCCCCAATATCACACTGACTCTCCTCCCTATATCTCAATGACTCTCCCCCAATATCACACTGACTCTCCTCCCTATATCTCACTGACTCTTCTCCCAATATCACACCGACTCTCCTCCCTATCTAACACTTACTATCCTCCCTATATCACAGTGAATCTCCTCCCTATATCATACTACACTCAAGGACTCTCCTCTCTATATCATATGGACTCTCCTCCATATATCACAGTGACTTTCCTCCCCATATCACACGGACTCTCCTCCCTATATCATATGGACTATCCTCCCTATATCACACTGCCTCTCCTCCCTATCTCACACTGACTCTCCCCCCTATAGCATGTGGACTCTCCTCCCTATATCACAGTGACTCTCCTCCCTACACTCACGGACTCTCTTCCCTATATCATATGGACTCTCCTCCCTATATCCGAGTGACTCTCGTCCCTATATCACACAGACTCTCCTCCCTATATCATACAGACTCTCCTTCCTATATCATACTGACTCTCCTTCCTACACTCAAGGACTCTCCTCCCTATATCATAGTGACTCTCCTCCCTATGTTACTCTGACTCTCCTCCCTATATCACAATGGTTCTCCTCCCTATATCATAGTGTCTCACCTCCCTATGTCTCACTGACTCTCCTCCCTAAATCATAGTGACTCATCGCTATATCTCTCTGTCTCTCCTCCCTATGTTACTCTGACTCTCCTCCCTATATCACAATGGTTCTCCTCCCTATATCTGAGTGACTCTCGTCCCTATATCACACAGACTCTCCTCCCTATATCATACAGACTCTCCTTCCTATATCATACTGACTCTCCTTCCTACACTCAAGGACTCTCCTCCCTATATCATAGTGACTCTCCTCCCTATGTTACTCTGACTCTCCTCCCTAT
This sequence comes from Discoglossus pictus, assembly GCA_027410445.1. Classification (NCBI taxonomy): domain Eukaryota; kingdom Metazoa; phylum Chordata; class Amphibia; order Anura; family Alytidae; genus Discoglossus; species Discoglossus pictus. The sequence continues at coordinate 225,752,878 of CM050168.1, read as the reverse complement.
ATCACAATGGTTTTCCTCCCTATATCATAGTGTCTCACCTCCCTATGTCTCACTGACTCTCCTCCCTATATCATAGTGACTCTTATCGCTATATCTCTCTGTCACTCCTCCCTATATCTCACTGACTCTCTGCCCTATATTTTATGTGATCTCCTCCCTATTTCTCACTGATTCCCCTCCCTATATCACAATAAATAAAATAAAAATAATAATTGATTAATAATTTAATTAACAACTAATTAATTATTAATTAATCTGCATATTGCAGGTCAGAGGAGATCTTAAAAGGTTGAACTTGATGGACTGAAAGTAATTTTTCAACCTTAAATACTATGTAACTATGTAACTCTCCTTCCTATTTCTCACTGATTCCCCTTGCTGTATCTCAGTGTTTCTCTTCCCTATATCACAGTCACTCTTCTCCCTATATCACAGTGACATTCCTCCCTATATCACAGTCACTCTTCTCCCTATATCACAGTGACATTCCTCCCTATATCACAGTGACTCTCCTCCCTATATCACAATGACTCATCTCCCTTTATCACACTGACTCACCTCCCTAAATCTCACTGACTCCCCTCCATATATCACACTGACTCTACTCCCTATATCTCATTGACTCTCTTCCATGTCTTACAGTAACTCTCTTCCCTATACTACAAAACTCTCCTCCCTATATCACACCTACTCTTCTCCGTATATCACAGTATATTGCTGTGATTCCCCTCCATATATCTCACTGACTCTCCTCCAAGAACCACAGAGACTCTCCTCTCTACATTACACTTACTCTCCTCCCCATTTCACACTGACTTTACTCTCTCTGTCTCACTGACTCTTCCCCCTATATCTCAGTGCCTCTCCTCTCTATATCTCACTGACCCTTCCTCCTACAGTATATCTCAGTGACTCCCCCCCCCCCGCATATGTCACTGACTCTCCTCCCTATATCTCGCTGACTCTCCCCCTATATCTTACTGACTCTCCTCCATGTGTCATACTGACTCTTTATGTCACACATCCATAGATCTCTTTATAAACACTAATGGATATGTGCCTATATAAATACATCTCTACAATGATATTATGTGTATATACTTATACACACATCTCTATGTAGATAATGCGTTTATATATATCTTTAAATGTACACAATCATGGGTGAAGGAACTGGGGGGATGGGGGGGGGCAACCCCAGATTTTACTATGTTTGCATGTATGTATAAATAAGCTATCTTATGGCTTGTATATACAATAAACCATATCCCACCCCCACCCCACACCCCAAATTATTCTGGCTCCTACACCCCTGTAAGCTATGTTGTATTGTTGCAAACATTTAATCGAAAACACTCCATTTAAAGTGATGACCATTAAGAGATGGAAATGTTATCAAAAGTGATAGAAATTGTTCCTCTACACAAGTGGAGGAGTTCAAAAATAAAAAGAGAGGACATAGGTTTATTTATCTATACAGTAAGCTGTAGTTAGAGCTGAATATATATATATATATATATATATATATATATATATATATATATATATATATATATATAAATAGCCACTGCATAAAGATACAATTACTTATATATATATATATATTTATATATATATATATATATATATATATATATATATATATATATATATATATATATATATACACCAGATATATATTAATATACATATGTATTTATGTAAATATTGTATGTATAGAGAGAGAGACTGAGTATGTATATATAATTTGAAAGCAACACTTCATTGTTTACTCACTAGTCCTTATCTTATTTTCCTAAAATAAGGTAATTAAAATGATTCACTCCTGATCAGCTTATGAGAAAAATAAGTGCGTGGGAGTCTAAATGTTTTGCCTCTGGTGTGACAGTAAATAGAGCTTTTCCAGCATGTTTTTATTTTATTTTTTTAATTTAGCCCTAATGTTCCACGCTCCAGTATGATGCATTCAGACAAACACTGCTCCGTGCTTCAATCTGTGTGTTGTAATAAAGCAAATATTTCATTTCTATCCCAGTGGATATATGTTGCAGATTTACATGAAGACATACGTTTAGAGATGAATATATTTAAAATGAAGATATTTACTCTATTATTATACTGTATATAAATACACCTTGTGCTACAATTTTCTTTGAAAGGCTTGAACTTAAAAAAAAATTCTGACAGGTTGTAATGTAATTGATTTCAGGCTAGTGGCAATGTTTGAATAGTTTTCGTTTTGCTTTGTGTTATTTCTTCTATTTTGTTAGAAAAACAAATTCCAAACAGTAAGTTCTCCAGATATTATATAGTTTGGTAAATAATAAAACATTAATTAATTATTCATATTTTTTAAAAGTAGATCCCATCATCCTATTAATAATTAGAGCCTATTCTTAATATGTAGTGTTTTTGTATCTCTTCTATATTATATATATATTATTATTATTATTATCGGTAACAGCCGTAGCGCTGTATCACATATATAGTTGTGAGCGTACAAGTTGTTGCTAACGTTGCGGGCTCGCGTAGCGAGGGCCGCGGCTCGCGCAGCGAGCCAAGGCCCTCGCAAAGCGAGGGCACTGCCCGAGGGTCTCAGTTGCTGGCATGGAGCGCCGTAGGCAAAACACCACAAGAAACTCGCAAAACGCCACAAACGACATACGGATATTCATACCACACAGTGCACACATTCAGCATGCTTACACAGCAGCTCCACACCACTAATGCTGCAGCAACATCAACACAGATTGCCAGCTCTTCATCACAATGCTTCAAAATAGGTACAGTATATTCATTTAGTAATGTATTACATATTTCATTATTATACACCAAACAGCATTAGCTACCTTACAATTTCATTGCCGTCATTTTTTGACGGGCAATTCGCTAGTATAAGATAAGTTCCAGGCAAAGGTAGATACATATAAACACATAGCAAAGCAAGGAGGGCCCTGTCTTTGACCCTCGAATCCAGTGTCCATGGTGCTATGCGTGTATATATATATATATATATATATATATATATATATATATATATATATACACACACATATATATATATATAAAAACAAACAAAACAAAAATATATATATATATACACCTTAGAAGCCGAGCTTCTGTTTTGTTGATTCTAGTGAATTAAACATTTAATTCCCTTTATTGTACACTGAGACCTTTATTTTCCATTAACCCCGGTGAGTTTGCCATGTTTTGAACACCACACACTTTACAGAAATCATTCAGCTAATGACATGGCTCCTGTTTCTCACTTGTACTTTTCTTTTGTTAAAACCCTTTTATTTTGTGTATTTTATTTTTAAGCAAGATATTTTTTTTCTGGCGGTTTTTGTATGTTCTTATCAACTTGGATCTATGCCAATTAAAGCGCCAGTTTGATTCGCACATGGATTTTATGTTAATTAATGGTGAACTAAAAAATAGCTTTAACATGAAAAGCCGTGGTTACGGGATTAGACAGAGCCAATGGTAAAAGAGATTGTCATCATTATGTCACTGTAAAAGAGAGGTTAGATTTCAATCCCTTACGGGTTTCAATTACGAGTTTTGATCGGACCCGCATTCCATAAAAAATGCAATATTAATAAATCAGTAAATATGATATTCTAGTCCATGCAAGTTCCATTATATGTATAGACACATTGATTGCCAGGATCGATATAACACGGAAATTAAACATTAGAAAATGCATTTTATATTGCAGATTTGCGAGCTTGAGAATGTTGTGCTATAAATTGTAATACCTAACATTACTTTCCCTTTTATTATAAGTACAGTAGTGTGTGTATATTTGCATTCACAGTGCTACGGATAGGACTTTGCCCCCCTAACATGTCCTCTCAGGCACCCGTTGGCTTTTTGGCTCCATTTGTGGATTACGGGCTTGAATGCTAGAGAATTTGTTGCAATTTAATAGCATGATTGGAACGTAACAGTTATGGGCTTGAAAGAACAAAGGATTTGTGGCCGCTGAGTTACATTTTCGACATTGCGTAGTTTTTTTTCCGATCTTAACCCTTACGGGCTACGGTTTTACACGTTGAGGGAATTTAATAGGGCTAATAGTATAGCATGCGAATGAGTGATCTGTAGTCTGGATAACTAAAGATATCACCGATCCAGCCAAAGTCAGTAGCTGAAACGATTGCCATGTCTGTGCATATATAAAGACCAGTAGAGCGGCGCTTTATTGCTTACTCTTGTCACCAGTGGCATAGCTAGTGTACGGAGAGCCTTGGGGGCACCTCTGCAACTTCTCTTTGCATTTCAAGGTGTCAAGAAAAAAAAAAGCCAAAAATATATTTGATAATTAGGTTATCCCTAAAGAGATCAGATGACCTTTCTATAAAGTAACTATCTGCCATCCTCATCTAATAAATTAAGATTTCTCATTTACTACCAGTAAGGGTGGGCCCTTACCCTGTGGTGGGCCTTGGTGCTTTGCACCTGCTGCACAACTGCTTGCCACATAGTCACATTGTAGGAGGAGAAGCAATCATAGGGTGCATAGTATAGCATAGGGGTTGGCGATCTCACCTCACAATTACTTCTAGGTCATGTCTGGCTTGTGTCCCTTCATTAGAGGAGGGATATAACTACTAGTGTGAGAGCAAGGCTGCTGCATCCAGGCCTGTTGTGTGTGTGTATACAGGTGATGTTGGCTGCTCACTATGTCACACTGACACCGCCATTAACTCACAGCTCTTCTCGGCTGATCTCTACACACATGGGAGTCCTGTTTTCAAAATATGTACGTTAGAGGCAAGAAAGAAGTTTCAACATAATGGCAGCAATAACACGATGCTGTTTGTGCCTGAACATTTGTAGGAGTAAGTCATTTGTTTAAAAGCTTATTTAACCCCTCCGTTGCCTGGTAGACACTGAATATACCATAAATACTATATATATATATATATATATATATATATATATATATATATATATATATATACACACATATCACACTCTCAGATAGCTATTTATCTTGGAGCAGACCCTCAGGCCGGCTGTGAGTAGCAGGGGGTGTGTGGGCCCCAGCTGGGGGCTGGCTGCTGTTTGTATAGTAAGTGATACTCGACCCATCCTCAGGACAGTACTCATCAAATTACCAGGAGGAGAATTAGGATGAAGGGATTAGCTGGATTGTTACACATTCAAGAAGAGCTTTGTACAAACATGCATGCTGCAATATGGAGGCTTCCCATTAGTGAGTCTACTCCAAATGGTATGGAGATGGGGAGAAAGACATGAATTATATGTGAGGAGTCATGGGTAGGGCTTTATGGACCAATATGAGGTATCATTGGGAGGGTTATATGGAGCAATGTGAGGAGTCATGGGGAGGGTTATATGGAGCAGTGTGGGCCCCATATCTGTGACCTGTAGAGTGGCCTCCATATTTGTGACCTGGGGAGTGGGCTCCAAATCTATGACCTGGGCAGTGGGCCCCATATCTGTGACCTGCAGAGTGGGGCCCCATATCTGTGACCTGCAGAGTGGGCCCTATATCTGTGACCTGGGGAAGGGGCTCCATATCTGTGACCTGGGCAGTGGGCCCCATATCTGTGACCTGGGCAGTGGGCCCCATATCTGTGACCTGCAGAGTGGGGCCCCATATCTGTGACCTGGGGAGTGGGCTCCATATCTGTGACCTGGGCAGTGGGCCCCATATCTGTGACCTGCAGAGTGGGCCCTATATCTGTGACCTGGGGAAGGGGCCCCATATCTGTGACCTGCAGAGTGGGCCCTATATCTGTGACCTGGGGAAGGGGCTCCAAATCTATGACCTGGGCAGTGGGCCCCATATCTATGACCTGCAGAGTGGGCCCCATATCTCTGACCTGGGGAGTGGGCTCCATATCTGTGACCTGGGCAGTGGGCCCCATATCTGTGACCTGCAGAGTCGGCCCCATATCTGTGACCTGGGGAGTGGGCTCCATATCTGTGACCTGGGCAGTGGGCCCCATATCTGTGACCTGCAGAGTGGGCCCTATATCTGTGACCTGGGGAAGGGGCCCCATATCTGTGACCTGCAGAGTGGGCCCTATATCTGTGACCTGGGGACGGGGCTCCATATCTGTGACCTGGGCAGTGGGCCCCATATCTGTGACCTGGGGAGTGGGCTCCATATCTGTGACCTGGGCAGTGGGCCCCATATCTGTGACCTGGGGAGTGGGCTCCATATCGTTGACCTGGGCAGTGGGCCCCATATCTGTGACCTGGGGAGTGGGCTCTATATCTTTGACCTGGGCAGTGGGCCCCATATCTGTGACCTGGGGAAGGGGCTCCATATCTTCGACCTGCAGAGTGGGCCCTATATCTGTGACCTGGGCAGTGGGCTCCATATCTGTGACCTGCAGAGTGGGCCCTATATCTGTGACCTGGGGAAGGGGCTCCATATCTGTGACCTGGGCAGTGGGCCCCATATCTGTGACCTGGGGAGTGGGCTCCATATCTGTGACCTGGGCAGTGGGCCCCATATCTGTGACCTGGGGAGTGGGCTCCATATCTTTGACCTGGGCAGTGGGCCCCATATCTGTGACCTGGGGAGTGGGCTCTATATCTTTGACCTGGGCAGTGGGCCCCATATCTGTGACCTGGGGAAGGGGCTCCATATCTTCGACCTGCAGAGTGGGCCCTATATCTGTGACCTGGGCAGTGGGCTCCATATCTGTGACCTGCAGAGTGGGCCCTATATCTGTGACCTGGGGAAGGGGCTCCATATCTGTGACCTGGGCAGTGGGCCCCATATCTGTGACCTGGGGAGTGGGCTCCATATCTGTGACCTGGGCAGTGGGCCCCATATCTGTGACCTGGGGAGTGGGCTCCATATCTTTGACCTGGGCAGTGGGCCCCATATCTGTGACCTGGGGAGTGGGCTCTATATCTTTGACCTGGGCAGTGGGCCCCATATCTGTGACCTGGGGAAGGGGCTCCATATCTGTGACCTGGGCAGTGTCCCCATATCTGTGACCTGCAGAGTGGGCCCTATATCTGTGACCTGGGCAGTGGGCCCCATATCTGTGACCTGGGGAAGGGGCTCCATATATGTGCCCTGGTGTGGTTCCATTAGTCTCTAGATCCTCTATCTCCCCAGTCTCCTAGACCTAGGCTCTCATAGTGATAACACAGTGTTGTGCTGCCCCACCATACACATCATTCATACAGAGCATGAGCTACAGAAATTGGAGTCTTGTTAATTACATTAAATTAGCTTTTTTTTTACTGTAAAAAAAAAAAACATATCTGAAAACCCTGGATAAGTTGTCTAGCAGTTTCCCAGAGTGCTGTGCAATAACTATTTCTGTGAATTGTGTACGGTGGAGGCTTCTGTCACTATTTTGCTCACCGTAAGCTAAATGATATTGTGGTTAATAACCTTCCCACAAATCTATAGCACAGGTTAGGAGCCAATCCCACACTGATGAGAGTAGGTCTCCTAACTTGTGCATAATCCATCCTATGCTATGCTTCAAAGCTGTGTAATACAGGGAGCATATGCCTAATGTATAAAGTGCTATTGGATTAAAAAGTGAAAATGCATTGTGTGCTCATTTGCATGTCCCTCCCAGTATCCCAGAGTGCAGTGCAATAACTGTATTTATGGGCAATCTGAGCAGGAAATACATTATTTAACTTATCTATAAACATTCAAATGTAAACATAAATATTTATTTACTATTACCGTGCACATAAAGTCATATAACCACCAGAAAAAAGGTCAGTAACAAATACTTGTTGTGCATCTCCAGAGTAATTAAAAGAAAAGGAAAAAAAATGATTATTCTTAATTGTTATGTTGTAGACTTTTGTCCCCTCCTGATGCCGAGAGCGGTCACATTGTCCCAGACAGCACTCCTTGTATCTTCGAGCGCAGACAGAGTGCAGCTTGTGCCTCGTTATCTCATCCATATTAATAGTGGAATATGAATCACTCTGCAATGAATCACAGCGCTTTTGGAGTGTTAACTTTTTGTATTTTATTATTTTTCTACCAGATCTTCTCCACAACCTTCAATTCCCTGCTCTTAAAAACACAAAAGCAATTAACAAATAACCTGTTTTAACCCTGGACATCTGCCTGGGAGATTTTAGGCCTAATTTCCCCTTTTTTGTCCTCGTCAAGAGCCTGTGAATAGTCTCAGGTCCGGATTTAAGGCAGAGTTCCCAGCTCAGGCTGTGCGAGTTGTCTTTAGCTTTTATTCTCAGAACAAAAGCACTAACAGGTTTGACAAAGAAGGTTTTTCTGTTCCAGAGGAGAGAAACTCATGTTTAGACCCCAGGCGACCAACTCGGGCTTGTTTGCCTCCCATTCTCCTCCTCTACGAGGGCACATGGAGTCTTGTAGAAGAATGTCTGCATTCTGCCGCTGTCCCATTCACACCTTGTGACATCCTCCTGAGCCCTAGGGAACACAAGAGGAGGGCGTTGAGAACGTTATGTTATACATAGTCACTAATAAGCTGAAAATACCAAAAATGGATAATGAACATGGATCAAGTAGCTATACACATTGATTTATACAATAATAGGGGGATTCACTAAGAATAACTGCAAAGAGCTGTGATAGATTGCAGCAGTACCTTCACAGTATTCACTAAAAATAATGTTCAGTTCAATGAGCTCATTAAATAGCCATCCACTTTATATCAGCAGAGATTGCTGAGGTACATCGCCTACCATCCTCATTAGAAGCAGTTAGTAATTCTCTAGCCACACTTACATTTAATTTTAATTAGATACACAAAAATGTTACAAATATGTTTATCAATAAATTCTGTTTGTTATTTTCCATTAAGGTATAAACATTGCAAATAGGAATCTTGCAATATATAACAAGTATAATTCAATAATTAACATATTCATAATTTTTTGCATATGCTGTAGGGAATAGCAAACTTTACAATGAGTTATAATTATTGTAATAAGCATGTAATATTGAATAGCTGCATCAAAGTGAGCAGAGAAATGCTTTAGTGAATACTGTGATGGGTATCATGATAAGTATTTTATATACAATGGGCTCATAACATACCAATAAAACACCCTGAATGTGATGGATTGTGATAACTTGCAATGGGATGAGTGGTTAGGAAATATAACTTTGTGAATATTGTGAAGGGTATATGTCAAGATGGCTTAGCAAATCTCCCTATACTTCTTTAACTTTCACATCTCATCAGTGTGGGGCTGGTTCCTAACTTTTGCGTATATATATATATATATATATATATATATATATATATATATATATATATAATATATATATATATATATATATATATATATATATATATATATATATATATATATATATATATATATATATATATATATATATATATATATATATAGTATGGTTCTTCGCTGTCTACCTATAGATCTGTATCTCTAGTACTTTAATTTAGGGGATATTATGTATCTGTGAATTCATTTCTGACACTTATCACACAAATTCATGGTGCTCTATAAAAAGTGCAGCAGCTGTTGTTATGTCTGAAAATTGAAGCATTTTATTCATTTATTACACAATCAGGACTTAAATTGAAGCTTTCAGACCCCAAAAATGTCCAATCAATGTTAAAAAATACTTGTTTATTACCAGATTATAATAATATTCATATTAATGTTATGTGACTAATGTATCTAATTGCTTAAATGGCATTATATTTAGTAACACTTCACATGTGGGAAAGAACTTAAAACCAAGTACAAACCTTTTAAGCAAAAGGTCCATTGGTTAAATAAATAAACCCACATAAACCGTCCACATTTTGATGTCGGTTTCCTGCTATCACGTACAAGGGGCAGCCTCTTTAAACAAACACTTCTCTGAGATGACAAATGAGCTTTTTTTGTTTTTTTCCTTTCTATTCAGCTCATTCTGAGAAGCTTCATTTTGAGAAGAAAAAAAGAAATGAGTCCAGTTTTTGTTTTCAATGTCTTGGACTTGTAATAAACTCTTAATGGGACACTGAAGTCACCAGCTGCACTCTGCACCATCAGATTGGGGTGAAAATCATGTGGAAACGTTATTTAAATTGATAAAGAATCAAATTAAATATTGTAGTTTTATTAATAATACTAATAATAACTATTATAATTGTTATTATTATAAGTATCTACATAGATAATAATGTTCTGTCTAATATTTCAGGGTTATGGAGTTCTATACTCTTTTTCTATTTGGTTAATTACTTATTTTAAAAGTATTACAACTCCCTAATTGGTCTCATATCAATCCTTTAAAGTTTATACATTTTCAATTTTACCTAGTGACCAAAGTAAAAATTACTGTTACTAAAGCTAATAGGATTCAGACATCTGCCATTTCACAGTCAATTTACTCTACCATGGGACTAATGGTGAAAAAAAAACAATATAGGTAACATAGAGCTAATATTGGAGATGTAACACTTTTATTATTCAGTATTACTATGACCCTATTGGTTTTAGATCACCAGTTATTATACATTTCCAATTTTATTTTGTGAAAAAAGTAAAAATTACTGTTTAAAACAAAAAGTCTCAGTCGGATTTATGTTTCCCCCTTTACAGCCTGGGCTCCTAACCACTGGGGTGTGCCTGCACATGGTGAAAAAGAACAATATAACTAATTTTAGAAATGTAAGCGTTTCTTCCACAAGGGCAGGTTAGACACAGCTTAACAAAACTAACGTCAGACACTAATCTCAGTTAATTTAAGAACAATTTGAAACATAGAACATTAGTCCATATTATTTTGCATCATCTGTCTGATTGTTCGGAGCATATATGGTGACTTCAAGGTCCTTTTAGTACTAAATATATTTCAGAATATCTCAGGTACTACACTTCATTCATTAATCTTCTAAACAATAAATAGTGTGAATTTACATGTTTTAATTACTTAGGGGCTAACTAATTCAGTAATATAAACGTAATGTTAAGTAAAGACAAGAAAAAAGCATGAGTTCTCTGAAGCTCACCAAACCCCAACAATTATAATAATTTAATAAATTGACAAATAATGTGATGTTTAATTGGATGAAACAATAGGCATAATACATTCTTTATAGAAGGTAAGTCTGAGACACAGTAACAACTGATCATCATAATTTCATTTATTGAGAATAGAACCATTGACTTCTTTATTTGTTGTATTCCCAGAATTTCAGCTTAGACTTGGAGCTGTGGAGGCTTCTGGGGGTGAATGTCCAGCTCCCCCATTATACACACAAATGATCACTTGCAGTAGGGTCCAGTACGGTTGTAGTTGAAGCAGGTCAGCATTGTCCTGGGGCCATTCAATATGCTTTGTCATAATGGACAGCACAGAGCTCATTAACTTAACTGAAAGTGAGATGTGGGGTGTTCATTCCCTTCACTGGGGATTTACTAAGCATCTCACACCATCTCCTGATTTACTATGTGCTATTTCCAATTGGGAAAAACAGCCCTTCTCAAGTTATCTCAGATATTGTTCTCTCATGTCAAGTCAGAAATTACTTAATAAATACCTCTCCAAAATACATGGTGTGCTTGTATTGCCCTCTCTCAAAGAGCTCCTTCCCAAACTTCATAACCTTCTTTAATTTCAGTTCTGGCTTCTAATGCTATCCCCAAGGCCTTCCCCATGTTGTAACAAGGGGCTCCCCCATGTTGTACACAAGGCTTCTCCCCTGTAGTATCCAGGGCCTCTCCTATGTTGTACCCAGGGCCTCTCCCCTGTTGTACCCAGGGCCTCTCCTATGTTGCACCCAGGACCTCTCCTATATTGTACCCAGGGCCTCTCCTATGTTGTACCCAGGGCCTCTCCCATGTTGCACCCAGAGCCTCTCCCATGTTGCACCCAGAGCCTCTCCCGTGTTGCACCCAGAGCCTCTCCCATGCTGTACCCAGGGCCTCATCCATGTTGCACCCAGGACCTCTTCCATGCTGTACCCAGGGCCTCTTCCATGTTGCACCCAGAGCCTCTCCCATGCTGTACTCAGGGCCTCATCCATGTTGCACCCAGGACCTCTTCCATGCTGTACCCAGGGCCTCTTCCATGTTGCACCCAGAGCCTCTCCCATGCTGTACCCAGGGCCTTTCCCATGTTGCACCCAGAGCCTCTCCCATGCTTTACCCAGGGCCTCTTCCATGTTGCACCCAGAGCCTCTCCCATGCTGTACCCAGGGCCTCTCCCGTGTTGCACCCAGAGCCTCTCCTTATATTATCCTATCTGTCTGAAATAAGAGGAAAAAGATGCAAAAATCATTTTGGCAGAAATAAAACAGAGAGGAGAAAAAATGAACAGCAGGCCGTGTTAATAAGGACATTCTGTTTATAAGAGCAGCTTCCACAGACCCAACCTGTTACTTGTTATGAAAGTACGTCTTGTTATAAGAACATTTAGTCTGCTCCCAATTGTCCTTTATTACAGGGCTGCCTAGCACCAGAATTAGTGCAATGGGCCTTCTGCACCAAAACAGCTATATGGAGGAGTTGTAATGTCAAGACATCTTCTCTCAAGTCAGTTTATCTATACACTGTGCGGCAGCTGAATGTGAGGATCAGGAAGAAGAATGGTACAGAGAGGGTACTAGATGTAGTTTGGGGGATACACACAGAAAAGAGGGGTATAGGGACAGAGGTATAATGGGATGGGGCATCCAAATGTACAAGGGCATGTAAAGAGTGAGATGGGGCATATAGAGGGGAGCAATACAGAGAGAGAAGTTTAGGGGCACAAGTGAATAAATGATGTAGAGTTACATGAAGAGGGACAATGGAAAAATACATTATCCACCTGAATTAATAGTGTGACACATACAGTATCCATGTAAGTATCCATGTGTCTCTCACAGATCCAGGATTCAAGTGAGTATCTATATGACTATCACACATGCAGTATCCATGTCAGTATCCATATGACTGACATACATACAGTATCCATGTAAGTATCCATGTGTCTCTCACAGATCCAGGATTCAAGTGAGTATCTATATGACTATCACACATGCAGTATCCATGTCAGTATCCATATGACTGACATACATACAGTATCCATGTAAGTATCCATGTGTCTCTCACAGATACAGGATTCAAGTGAGTATCTATATGACTATCACACATGCAGTATCCATGTAAGTATCCATATGGCTGACACACATACATTATCCATGTAAGTATCCATGTGTCTCTCATAGATAGAGGATTCAAGTGAGTATCTATATGACTATCACACATGCAGTATCCATGTAAGTATCCATATGACTGACACACATACATTATTCATGTAAGTATCCATGTGTCTCTCACAGTTACAGGATTCAAGTGAGTATCTCTATGACTATCACACATGCAGTATCCATGTAAGTATCCATATGACTGACATACATACAGTATCCATGTAAGTATCCATGTGTCTCTCACAGATACAGGATTCAAGTGAGTATCTATATGACTATCACACATGCAGTATCCATGTAAGTATCTATATGACTGACACACATACATTATCCATGTAAGTATCCATTTGTCTCTCATAGATACAGGATTCAAGTGAGTATCTCTATGACTATCACACATGCAGTATCCATGTAAGTATCTATATGACTGACACACATACATTATCCATGTAAGTATCCATGTGTCTCTCACAGTTACAGGATTCAAGTGAGTATCTCTATGACTATCACACATGCAGTATCCATGTAAGTATCCATATGACTGACACACATACAGTATCCATGTAAGTATCCATGTGTCTCTCACAGATACAGGATTAAAGTGAGTATTCCTATGACTATCACACATGCAGTATCCATGTAAGTATCCATATGACTGACATACATACAGTATCCATGTAAGTATCCATGTGTCTCTCACAGATACAGGATTCAAGTGAGTATCTATATGACTATCACACATGCAGTATCCATGTAAGTATCTATATGACTGACACACATACATTATCCATGTAAGTATCCATGTGTCTCTCATAGATAGAGGATTCAAGTGAGTATCTATATGACTATCACACATGCAGTATCCATGTAAGTATCCATATGACTGACACACATACATTATTCATGTAAGTATCCATGTGTCTCTCACAGTTACAGGATTCAAGTGAGTATCTCTATGACTATCACACATGCAGTATCCATGTAAGTATCCATATGACTGACATACATACAGTATCCATGTAAGTATCCATGTGTCTCTCACAGATACAGGATTCAAGTGAGTATCTATATGACTATCACACATGCAGTATCCATGTAAGTATCTATATGACTGACACACATACATTATCCATGTAAGTATCCATGTGTCTCTCACAGTTACAGGATTCAAGTGAGTATCTCTATGACTATCACACATGCAGTATCCATGTAAGTATCCATATGACTGACACACATACAGTATCCATGTAAGAATCCATGTGTGTCTCACAGATACAGTATTCATGTGGCTATCCATTTGACTATCACACATGCGGTATCCATGTAAGTATCCATATGACTATCACACATACACGTGCTTGCAGCCTAAGTGCTGAGTGGCTGCTTCACCTCGCTTAGTGAGGCTTGCCCATTTGAAGGCGTCGCTGGCTGCAATGAGCGCCTTTGGCGCTCTTTGCAGCCTAAGTGCTGCGCGACTGCTTCGCCTCGCTTTGCGAGGCTTGCATGTGCGACTGCATCGCTGTCTCGTGTCGCTTTGGGAGGCTTGTGGTTGTGCCCTCTCTTCGCGAGGGATGCAACTGCGTTACCAACATAGCAAACGTTACGAACACTGACAACTATATATGTGATAAGTAGGAAATAAATGTTTCTTTAACACATTAGTGATAGCTTCAATGCAATGATAATATTTGTCATGTCAGCCATGCTCCTACTTGCATTTATGTATTTCTGTATTGATGAGGCACATGACTGATACCTGCCAGGTAGCAATGCAATGACACAGGTTCCCAGGACAATGATCCTGGTGATCCCAAACACAGAACTGGACTCACTGGAATGGATGTCTATGTATCTGCAGCAGTACATGAATGCACAGCACAGTGGTAATACTGGAGTAGGGTCCCACTGCCTATCTTCTTCCCTGATTTGCTTGATGTGAATCCTTGGATTATCTTTGCTGCTTAGAGCAGCCGCATCACATGTGTTTGGGGCATAATTATTAGTAAACATCCCATTCAATTAGACTGAAGATATAGACATGTTAAACTTAGAGATCCCTCCCCTTCCTTCACACAAACAAACAAATAAACAAACAAACACGTGTCTAGTGCGAGTGCAGCCCAGGATATCGCCCATAACATGTATTCCTTGCTGTATCCACAGTAATTGCTAATAAATCCCTATGTATTAGAGTATATGGAGTATTGTACTTGTTTATTCCCCCTATTCTTACTATTAATAGATCTGAGAGCCTGGATTGGTGATTAATTCATAAAATAAATACAAAATGCCCTTTGTGCATATATCCACTCGTTTGGGGGTATTTGTATGGTGTAACCCCTCGTTTGCTGGAAGGGCCAACAGGTATTTGTATGGTGTTAGTGTGGACATTAAGCTCGCTGGAGCCCAGCTGTGCAGGGGTTAATCCCCCTCACAATTCCCCCTCTCCTCATCTGCCTATTATGATTTTTCCATTTCTGAAGCCTCATTTCAGCAGCTCATTACTTATCACTTTGCCTTACTGTATGTCATTATTTATCCCTTCATTAGTCCTGTCTCCCTGATAGAGCAGCCCCCTCCTCCTTATCTATTAGCCAGGCAAGGTGCCCCTGAGCTCAGACACAAATGATGGGGGTCAGTCTGGAGATTGGGGGGCACCTTGCACAATACAGACCCTTGGGGGGTCACATATTTACACAGGATTTCGTTTTAGTAACATTGTTACATTATTTGTCTCTCCAGCATTACAGTTTAATCATTTTCCTCTGTAATTTAATGCAGTAACATCAATGTAATACATTCGTTGGCGGATCAGGTTATTTGTTACATTAAATTCTAACTAAAAAATCCCATTAAATAACCCAATTGCTGTCAGATTGTTTTAAAATCCCAAAACAACCCAGGTTTATCTCTAAAAAATAAAATACGGGATTATGTGTGATTTAGACTTAATTCCATATATTCTGTGCTCATACAACTTGCTGGAAATCTTTTAAAAATCCTAATGTGGAACTGCTTTAGATGTATGGCAGGGTATGGGATTTGGGGCATTTATAAGCAATAACCGATCCCACTTCTGCACATTATTTCACTCCTGGGCTTTTTATTATGGAAAAAAATAACAAATACGGTATAGATTTCATACTTAACAGGGTAATTTAGCGAAGGTCGCACAATGTGGCATTTTTGTATCATATTAATATTAATATCGCTGCAAAAATCTTTTCTATACCTATTTAAGTGCTTATAATACATTTTTTTAAATTACCATTATTCGTAGAAATTTGGGAAAGTGATATCCAGGCTGTTTCAATTATAATATGCGGCAAATGAGATTTGTTTCTCAAAAGTATATATCCATATATGTCATTTCCCAGCTTTTGTTTAAAAAAATGATATGATATTATATTATATTATAGTATATTATATTATAACGACAAATATGTTCTTCCTTGCAAGTTGCACCTCAGAGATGTCTTCACGCCGATATTAACCCTATTTGCCCCTCTAAAGCTATATTTTTTCTCCTTTGTGGTCCTTGGTGCTATACAGATATTTAATATTTCTATTTCAGAATTAAATCCAGACAAGTCCAGGGCATTACTTGATACAACTAGAGACCCTGTGCTCCTCCTTCTATCGGTTTAGATAACTTACACGTATTATCAGCCTCATTCAATTGCGATTCGGCCAATTGAATAGGGCTCTATTTAAGCACACTGCATATTTTTTTACAGAAGTTTTAGTTAGTGAAGACTTTGCTTTTGGATAGAAGCTCAATTGGACGAATCGCATTCGAATGAGGCCCTTAGGCTGTCTGTGCCATATTCTATATCTAGGAATGTGTGGATGCTTCATGCGCATGCTCCAATTGATTCTTTTTATTGAAGGCTAACAGATTATTTTACATGGGGCAGAAGGTAATGCTTGGGGGGGTAGAAGGAAGCAAGATGAGGTTAAGAGAGGGCAAAAGGAGCAATGAGGGTTAAGAGAGAATAAGGCGGATTAGGTGGGGATGGGGCGGCCTTACAAGCAGATCAAACTCACGTTTGTAAAATATTGTTATTTTGTCCTAATGGGGGGGCACAGGACCTCGAGCGTTTGATCTGCGGGTTTAAGGAAGAGCTGAGGAATTGAAGTGACATCACTTTGCACTTAGACAATGGGATCTGCTCAGGGTACAAGTTGTTTGTTTAACCCGCCAGACCCTCGCACCCCCCGCACCCTCGCGCCCCTCGCACGCTTTACACTCTCATTAAAACGATTATTCACGAGCTGTCAGGGATTTCTGCTTCAGCACAGGCCAGACTGAGCCTGAGAGCCTGGGGTATAGGGGCAAGTACAGGGTCTGAGAGCCGAGCCTGGGGGTATAGGGGCAAGTACAGGGTCTGAGAGCCGAGCCTGGGGGTATCGGGGCAAGTACAGGGTATGAGAGCCGAGCCTGGGGGTAAAGGAGCAAGTACAGGGTCTGAGAGCCGAGCCTGGGGGTATAGGGGCAAGTACAGGGTCTGAGAGCCGAGCCTGGGGTATCGGGGCAGGTACAGTGTCTGAGAGCCGAGCCTGGGGTATCGGGGCAAGTACAGGGTCTGAGAGCCGAGCCTGGGGGTATAGGGGCAAGTACAGGGGCTGGGAGCAGAGCCTGGGGGTAAAGGAGCAAGTACAGGGGCTGAGAGCCGAGCCTGGGGGTATAGGGGCAAGTACAGGGTCTGAGAGCCGAGCCTGGGGGTATAGGGGCAAGTACAGGGTCTGAGAGCCGAGCCTGGGGGTATAGGGGCAAGTACAGGGTCTGAGAGCCGAGCCTGGGGGTATCGGGGCAAGTACAGGGTATGAGAGCCGAGCCTGGGGGTAAAGGAGCAAGTACAGGGTCTGAGAGCCGAGCCTGGGGGTATAGGGGCAAGTACAGGGTCTGAGAGCCGAGCCTGGGGTATCGGGGCAGGTACAGTGTCTGAGAGCCGAGCCTGGGGTATCGGGGCAAGTACAGGGTCTGAGAGCCGAGCCTGGGGGTATAGGGGCAAGTACAGGGGCTGGGAGCAGAGCCTGGGGGTAAAGGAGCAAGTACAGGGGCTGAGAGCCGAGCCTGGGGGTATAGGGGCAAGTACAGGGTCTGAGAGCCGAGCCTGGGGGTAAAGGAGCAAGTACAGGGGCTGACAATAGAGCATGGGGGCAAGTACAGGGTCTGAGAGCCGAGCCTGGGGGTATAGGGGCAAGTACAGGGTCTGAGAGCCGAGCCTGGGGGTATAGGGGCAAGTACAGGGTCTGAGAGCCGAGCCTGGGGGTATAGGGGCAAGTACAGGGTCTGAGAGCCGAGCCTGGGGGTATAGGGGCAAGTACAGGGTCTGAGAGCCGAGCCTGGGGTATCGGGGCAAGTACAGGGTCTGAGAGCCGAGCCTGGGGGTATAGGGGCAAGTACAGGGGCTGGGAGCAGAGCCTGGGGGTAAAGGAGCAAGTACAGGGGCTGAGAGCCGAGCCTGTGGGTATAGGGGCAGGTACAGGGGCTGGGAGCAGAGCCTGGGGGTAAAGGAGCAAGTACAGGGGCTGAGAGCCGAGCCTGTGGGTATAGGGGCAAGTACAGGGGCTGGGAGCAGAGCCTGGGGGTAAAGGAGCAAGTACAGGGTCTGAGAGCCGAGCCTGGGGGTATAGGGGCAAGTACAGGGGCTGGGAGCAGAGCCTGGGGGTATAGGGGCAAGTACAGGGGCTGGGAGCAGAGCCTGGGGGTAAAGGAGCAAGTACAGGGGCTGAGAGCAGAGCCTGGGGGTATATGGGCAAGTATAGGGGCTGGGAGCAGAGCCTGGGGGTATTTGGGCAAGTACAGGGGCTGGGAGCCGAGCCTGGGGTTATAGGGGCAAGTACAGGGGCTGGGAGCCGAGCCTTGGGGTATAGGGGCAAGTACAGGGGCTGGGAGCAGAGCCTTGGGGTATAGGGGCAAGTACAGGGACTGGGAGCAGAGCCTGGGGGTATAGGGACACGTACAGGGGCTGAGAGCAGAGCCTGGGGGTATAGGGGCAAGTACAGGGGCTGAGAGCCGAGCCTGTGGGTATAGGGGCAAGTACGGGGACTGGGAGCCGAGCCTGGGGGTATATGGGCAAGTACGGGGACTGGGAGCCAAGCCTGGGGGTATAGGGGCAATAACAGGGGCTGGGAGCAGATCCTGGGGGTATAGGGGCAAGTACAGGGGCTGAGAGCAGAGCCTGGGGGTATAGGGGCAAGAACAGGGGCTGATAGCAGATCCTGGGGGTATAGGGGCAAGTACAGGGGCTGGGAGCAGATCCTGGGGGTATAGTGGCAAGTACAGAGCCAAGCCTAGGGGTATAGGGGCAAGTACAGGGGCTGGGAGCAGAGCCTGAGAGTACAGAGGCAAGTACTGAGACTGGGACCCTGGGGTACTGGAGCTGGGGCACGTACAGGGGCTGATAGCCCAGTCTGGGGTACTGGGGCAAATACATGGGCTGGGAGCAGAGCCTGGGGGTATAGGGGCAAGTACAGGGGATGAGAGCAGAGCCTGGGGATACTGGGGTAAGTACAGAGGCTGGGGCAAGTATAGAGCCTGTGGCAAGAAATAAGTCTTTGGACAAGTAGGAAGCCTTGGGCGAGTAGAGAGGATGGGCCAAGTAGAGAGTCCTATGGCAAGTAGTGAGCATGAGGCAAGTACAAAGTCCTGGACAAGCAGAGAGCCATGTGATAAGCAAAGAGCCTGGGAAAATACAGAGCCCTGTGGCAGGTAGAGAGTTCTGGGGCAAGCATAGACACTTGGGGGGGTAGAGAGTCTTGGGGCAAGTCGAGAGTCCTGGGATAAGCAGAAGCCTGGGAAAAGTAGAGTCATGGGGTAACAAAAGAGCCTGGAGCAGGTAGGGAATCCTGGGGCAAGTAGAGAGTCTGTGCTTAGCAGATACCTGGGGCAAGTAGGGAGCTTGGGGCAAGAAGAGAGTCATGGGGAAAGCAGAGAGCTTGTGCAAGTATAAAGTCCTGTGGCAAGCAGACAGCCCTGAGGCACAAGGATATTTGCCATGTACCCTGCACTGTTTGTTATTGTCCTGATTGCCCCCAACTCATTGTACTTCCTGTTACTGCCCCTCCTCCCTTGCCCCTTCTAGTCCTGAGCTTGCCCTGCAGCTCTGTGTAACTGTGCCCTGCAACTGTCCCTTGCGATTCCCTTCCCTGCTCCTGCAGTGCCCTGTGCCCCAGCCTTGCTCAGCCTCCTCTGCCCTGTGCTAGCCTGTCTCACCCTCCATGCCCAGCTGCTACAGGTCGCCCTCTCTCACCCTTCATGCCAGCTGGTCATGCTCATGATTGCCCTCTCTCACCCTCCATGCCCATCTGCTCCTGATTGCCCTCTCTCACCCTCCATGCTTAGTTGGTCCTACTCCTGGTTGCCCTCTCTCACCCTCCATGCCCAGCTGCTCCTAGTTGCCCTATCACACCCTCCATGCCCATCTGGTCCTACTCCTGGTTTCCCTCTCTCACCCTCCATGCCCAGCTGATCCTGGTTACCCTCTCTCACCCTACATGCACAGCTGGTCCTTCTCCTGGTTGCCCTCACTTACCCTCCATGCCCAGCTGCTCCTGGTTGCGCTCTCACACCCTGCATGTCCATCTGGTCCTACTCCTGGTTGTCCTCTCTCACCCTCCATGCCCAGCTGCTCCTGGCTGCCCTCTCTCACCCTCCATGCCCAGCTGCTCCTGGTTGTCCTCTCTCACCCTCCATGCCCAGCTGCTCCTGGTTGCCCTCTCTCACCCTCCATGCCCAGCTGGTCCTACTCCTAGTTGCCCTCTCTCACCCTCCATGTCCAGCTGCTCCTGGTTGCCCTCTCTGTCTGTGATCCTGTTATGTGTATGCAGCCCCTGACACCCTGTGCTGTTTGGTCCCTGCATGCTTCAGTTGCTCATCATTGTGTACCAGAGAGGCCCAGAGAGCTCTGATCATTATTACATTGTGTGTACATTAGGTACTGATATGAGCCTAAGGAGCAGGAGGGGTGATCACAAGGAGTTAAGGAGCAGGAGGAGTGATCACAAGGAGTTAAGGAGCAGGAGGAGTGATCACAAGGAGTTATGTGGAGCAAGAGGAGAACTTATAGAGAGAACTTATATGGAGCAACAGAAAGACATATAGAAGAAGTTATGTGAGAACTCCTGGAGCAGTATGAGGAGTTATAGGGGAAGGTCCCTTGGATGAACAGGAAGCCCATGTGAAGGAGGAACATTATATTTAGCCATATGACAAGATATATATATTTAAGTTACGGTCATTTTGGAGGGGTGATATAACAGGGGTTCCCCATTACCCAGAGCAGTCAGATATCACAGCTCCAATAAAACATTTCCATATAACAATACATTGTGGTGCCAGACTGGTGATAACCTGGGGCCAATACATTGCTCTCTGGTGTTACTGTTAAGCCTCGCACATTATTATTGCATTACTGGGCAGTGGGCAGGCCATTTATACAATGCTGGAGTGCCCCCTCCTCACCTATTTACATTGTATACATTGACAAAAAAAACAACAACACAGTAACAAATACTGAACTTCATGACATTAATAATATTAAATAAAATATTAAATAAAAATAAATGATTGCATTCCTTCCAAATTGAGTTTGCTCAGGTGTTGGTGCCTATGTATTGGGGCATTATATTAATTATTCCAATTTATATTACAAATATATAAATGCAATATAGTATTAAAGGTATTAAATCCAATGGGTGTATTTTCCATGAGGTCTGATCCTATGATCAGGACATGTGCCATATAGGGTCTGGACCATGGTAATTCTTGGAGTTAGTCAGTATTTGGGCCTCTGCGCCCCATAGTCGCCCATTGCTGGGTCACAGTGAAGGACATACAATAACACCCATTGGTTTGGCTACAAAGTCCCAGCTTCAACTTTGCCCCAGCTCAGTCAGTTCACATTAGTGAGTGGAGTTATATGGAGGCGGTGTCCCCTGTCATATTGAACTTTCTTTAAGTGTCCGAGTCTTTAATAGCAGTATCCCTCAATACAAGAGTGGGGATGGGGGCTGTTACCCACAGATTGTGCTGTTGCTAATAGACAAGCTTACCTACTCCTACATTACAGTGTGTGAGGATATAATCACTGGACCCCCAGACACCTCCAAAAGTCAGCCATAGAACAATAGCCCTATCTTATATCTGGACATTACTCTTCATTTATTACACTTCTTCCGTAATTCAGATATTTTATGGATTTTTTAATGCGCTGTTTTAACTGTAAAATACATATTAATTATTTCCACTCCGATCTAAAGAATTATTGACTATCTGAGAAATAACCCGGCTTGTCCATTGTGTATAGCTGGACTGTCCAAGCCCCCTGACCTGTCCCTCAGGCCCCGGAGCACTGTGTCTGATGGATATCCGAGGCTATTTATATCTATATTGATCAACCACAAGACAAACATCGGTTTCAATAACACCAAAGAGCATTAAGATATTACCCGAAACAACAAAATATTACAAATGCGAATTTTCCCAAAATGCATTTTCCCTACAAATATAATTATAAGTTCACCAAGAGCCCAAAAACTGGGATTATCTCTAACACCAGCACATGGGCTCGGATTAATAAGAATTAATAATTTTCCCAAATTCATGTTTCCTATAAATCTGATTCCTGTTCCTACACCAAAAACACTGGGATTATCCCCAACACCAGCTCATGCACCTGGATTAATAATTCGTTATTTGATGCAAAAAATATTATAAACTCACTAAAAGCGCATCTAACCCCCCGACTCCAATTACTCCCGAACATGTCTAGTTATGGGAATATTCGTTACAAAAGAACATCTTTGGAACTTTCTTTCTCCCTATGGTGAATTTCTCTATAATAACGCCCTTGGGTACTAAGAAATATAGGAAATATCTCAGGAGACTGTAACAGGAATGATGGTGTCTTATTGTGGTGGGTGCTGCAATGAGGCGGCTACAGTAATATATATAATGTGGCATAAACATTAATACAATGGTTATAATATTATTGTTCTTATAGAAAATATGTTATTATTATTGTTCTTAGAGAAAATACGATACTGAAATTTATTAAAAATATTATTTTTTAAATTGAAGTACAATAATGGTTCTTAAAATGTAATGGTGCAAATAATCGAAATAAATCACAAAAAAGAATAAAAATATATCAACCATCACAAATTACATATTGAGATTAAATTTGGCGCTTATAAAGTAAAATGTCTGAGGCAGAAACCCAGTTATCAGTTTAAAATGCTGAGTACATTTATTTTAAAGATAGATAAATAGATAGATAGATAGATAGATGAATAGATAGATAAATAAATAGAGAGATAGATAAATAGATAGATAAATAGATAGATAAATAAAGAAATACATAGAGCGATAAATAGATAGACAAATAGAGTGATAGATAGAGCGATAAATAGATAGATAGATAGATAAATAGATAGACAAATAGATAGACAAATAGAGAAATAGATAGAGCGATAAATAGATAGATAAATAGATAAATAGATAGACAAATAGATAGACAAATAGAGAAATAGATAGAGCGATAAATAGATAGATAGATAGATAGATAAATAGCGAAATAGATAAATATTTAGATAGATAGATAGATAGATAGATAGACAGATAGACATGGTTTAAAATGTACACCATCATAATATGGCCCCACACTTCATATAATTCGATACCACAAACTATAATTTGACATTAAATGGCCCAGCCTCTGTTTAATCAATAATCTAGGATCTTATCTTTACACTATTCCTCTTTTTATCTTGCACAATCATATTTCTAATTATCTTTAACATCTAGAGGAAATGTACTTATTGTTTTCTGAATCCTTTTATTCTTTACACTGTGAGATTTTACTCTGCACAGTTACAGAAAAAGATTAAAACATATTTACACACGTATATATATATATATATATATATATATATATATATATATATATATATATATGAAAAATAATCTACTGTGGGATATAAATAAATATATATATATATATATATATATATATATATATTATTCATATATCAAAGTATTGAGTTTATATAGATATAATATAAATAATATATAAACATATTGTGAAAACTCTATTTCAGAGGTTTTTTATATAACTCTCAAATATATATATTCCAAGCTATTGAACTAAAGAACTACATATATACTTTCAAATGAATATCAATATTTTAAAATATTAATACTGATATTAATTCTCAAATAATCATTTTTAAGCTTACTATTTGAGAGTGTTTATGTAATTCTTAAATTTTTCGTTGGAAATTTTCTATTATAATTTTAGTTTTCACTATATAAATCTATCTATCTATTTATTTATCTATCTATAAATCTATCTATTTTTTTATCTATCTGAGTATTTATCAGATGTAACAATCTTCTTGTAGCTCTAATACAATATCTTATTTTATACAATTTGGATTTATTCGAAATCTCAAATTAAAATTTTATAACTAAAAAATGCAAGAATTACACGAACACACTAAAATATATGTATTTCATAATACTGAATTTATACAGATATTATATACTCAAATTATAATACAGGGATTTGCCAACAAACAAACAAAAAAAAATAATTACATTAACACTCACAAACAATAAACTAGAAAATCAATATTTGTGAATCTGGCCTTATGTTGTGCAACTTGAAATATACAAAAATAAAGATACATAATATGACATCTATGGCAATATTGATTTTGCTTAAATATTAATGCGCCTGTGTTGCATTGGAGGTTTGGAAAGGACCTGTAAGTGCCCAAGTAACAAGCATGTATAAGTAATAAGTGATAATCCAGCCAGGCTGTGCTGAGCATGGACCAGTCATGGCTTGTGTTGTACAGATCAGCAGACAGTCAGATATAGAAGCGAATCTCTAAGCTCTACATTAGAAAACATACAGATCAATAACAGCACAAAACACTCGTTTAATTGATGAAAATCAATCGATTCAACTGTTCCAATTGAAATCAGAACTTTCAAGATTTAATTTCAGTTAATGATCCTGCTGCGGTCTCATCAAACTTCTGTCTGCTAAGTATGTGAATTGTAATTATATGATAGTATAAATAATATACCAACAACTCTCATCATATTACATACATTATTAACATTTTTATTTTCTCAGAAACGAAATTCACATTCATTATTATATCTAAATAAATGATACAGGAACAAAGTCTCTGTCTATCTATCTATCTATCTATCTATTTATCTATCTATATTATAATATATATATATATATATTCTATATTATTATTATTATATATTTTTTATATTATAAAACAAAGATGTAGTTATATATATATATATATATATATATATATATATATATATATATATAAACCTACATTGATTTATTGTCTAAATAATTCCATGTCCAGTACCACTAATCACACCAAATAATAAAATTATTGATTAAGAACAAAAATAGTTGTGTTTCCCACGTCATACAAATAATTACATGATTAGTAAAGCAGCAGCTGTTGTAAAGTAGTAAGGTTATTTTTATATCTACAACAAAAGACCAAACTCCTAATCTATCTATCTATCTATCTATCTATCTATCTATCTATCTATCTATCTATCTATCTATCTATCTTCTTGTTTATCTATTTATCTATCTATTTTTCAACTATCTATATATCTATCTATTATCTATCTGTTTATCTATGTATCTCTCTCTCTCTCTCCCCCTCTCTTTCTCTCTCTCGCTCTATATATATATATATATATATATATATATATATATATATATATATTTATCTCTCTGACATATTTATCAGATGTCGCAATCTTCTTGTAGCACTGGTATATCTTATTTTATACATTTGTATTAATTCGTTGTGAGCGATCACAATTATTATATTATTATTATTATTATATTATTATTATTATTATTATTATTATTATTATTATTATTAAATGTATTTTGCAGGCACCAATACAGATAGGTTATTTGGTTTTATTTCTGTCAGTGCTGGGCCTCACTGGGCCATTCTAACATGTTTCTGTAATAATATAGAAAAATAATATGTTCATTGTGAATTCAGTTAATATTTCTATGGGACCTCATCATTAGGGCCAGTACCATTTTCTTACAATGAGCGGAAATATAACATATTTCAGGAAAAGATGGATTAAATGCAATCTGCTTTTCCTGACTTGGTGTGTTTGATTCAAATCTGAGAAGTAGTTGCTAAATAAAATGAAACAAGATTTCTCACAAGTGAAGCAGTTTATCACCGGCAGATAAGTGCTGATACCTAAACTAGACATTGTGTCAACATTAGGAATCGACTTTACAAAAATCCCCCTGCAATACAGAGTCAATTTTCTTGCCACCCGAAGATGGAATATACAAAGTAAATAAAGCCATGCTGGGTATTTACCTGGCATAGACCGCCCTCTGCTGGCTGCCCCGGTGCATCTTCACTACAGAAACCTGCAGAAATCACAAGGCAGATCGGTAAAATCACAAAAATCACAAAATACTGCACACTTTCTACTAAAATGCGGCTTAAGTTGGATTATTTTAGAAAAATAAATACATTAAGTTTTTTTTTCATTAATGGGTTAAATAATTGTAGTTTGTTTTGCTTTACGTTTTGTTTATTTATTCCACTCAGTGTGTCAGTGTTTGTTTGTTTGTTTGTTTGTAGTAAGACCAGTACTTTATTACCTGTAGTTACAAACAATTCGCTAATATCATAAAATCGCACTTTGTTTAGTTTCTCAGAACATAATTGATACAGGGATTAGATGGAAAAAAAATAACAAATTTGTATTTCCTGGAATTTTTTTTCGTTATAAGAAAACGAATTATTAGGAAATCATGATTATATTGAAATTGAGATTTAAAAAAATACAAGATATTTACTCCTTCAAGTTTAACCTTTTTTAGATCTCCTATGATCTGTGTAATATGTGGATTACTTGTTAATTGATCCAGGGGAAGGCAAATAGAAAAATCGATGTTATTTAATACAAATAAACAAAAAAGCAAGATCCGATTCCGTAAATAAAGTATTTTCAAAGTTCAGTAAAAGTTATCTTTTATAAATGAGTATCAATTCCGAGCCAAGCAGTGGGGAGGGTCCCCAATGTGTACAAAGCTGTCACCCTGCACACCTGCTACCTGCACACATAGCTCCTGATCCCTTTATCTAGCACTTCCTACAAGGTGTTTGCCTCCACTCTCAGAAAGGTCAGAGCTTTAGCTGTGCTGCAGAGTCACAGAGAGATGAGATAAGTGCTGGGTCCGGTGACATTGTCCTGCCTATACAGCAGGTCCCATATAATTCAAGGCTTCATTACTCAGGGACACACCAAGCACTTGCACTTTCTTTCTGTTGTATTTTCAGCACCTGATTTGCATTTAATAAGATACTGGTCACATTAAATACACATTAAATGCAGATACACTTATACATGTGAGACTTACTGAGTGGGGTGCAGCTCATGCACATCCTCCAAACTTCTGGGGAAAAGAAGTCCTTAAAAGAGAGAGATGAAAAGAAGACAGTGAGTACATATAATAATTGTCTATACCTGGCAGCTAAGTCCTGGCACTACCTGATGCAGACATTATATATACAGTATATATGCTGTCACTTCCTTAGCTTGGACAGGCCAGCCTGATGTTTTGTATATATCCCCCAGACCCCAAGTCGTCTCCCATCTTACCTGCACAGATCTGGTGCCGTTTTGCAGTGGAGAGTCCCATCTGTTTGGAGATGCGGTGATATTGAGGGAAGGTCCTTGAGGTATGTTCAGGGGCTCCGCCCTCTAGGGCAAGTCTGACAAACCCAGCAAGGCAGCCCCACACAGCCTCAAGCTGCCCCTCACATGGCACAAGCATGGGTATATATGGGCATGACTGGCAAACCCAGCAAGGCAACCCTACACAGCCTCAAGCTGCCCTTCACATGGCACATGCATGGGTATATATGGGCATGACTGGCAAACCCAGCAAGGCAACCCCACACAGCCTCAAGCTGCCCCTCACATGGCACAAACATGGGTATATATGGGCATGACTGGCAAACCCAGCAACGCAGCCCCAACCAGCCTCAAGCTGCTCCTCACATGTCACATACATGGGTATATATGGGCATGACTGGCAAACCCAGCCTCAAGCTGCCCCTCACATGGCACAAGGATGGGTATATATGGGCATGACGGGCAAACCCAGCAAGGCAGCCCCACACAGCCTCAAGCTGCCCCTCACATGGCACACACATGGGTATATATGGGCATGACTGGCAAACCCAGCAAGGCAGCCCAACATAGCCTCAAACTGCCCCTCACATGGCACAAACATGGGTATATATGGGCATGACTGGCAAACCCAGTAAGGCAGCCCCACACAGCCTCAAGCTGCCCCTCACATGGCGCAAACATGGGTATATATGGGCATGACTGGCAAACCCAGCAAGGCAGCCCCTCACAGCCTCAAGCTGCCCCTCACATGGCACAATCATGGGTATATATGGGCATGACTGGCAAACCCAGCCTCAAGCTGCCCCTCACATGGCACAAGGATGGGTATATATGGGCATGACTAGCAAACCCAGCAAGGCAGCCCCACACAGCCTCAAGCTGCCCCTCACATGGCACAAACGGGTATATATGGGCATGACTGGCAAACCCAGCAAGGCAGCCCCACACAGCCTCAAGCTGCACCCCACATGGCACAAGGATGGGTATATCTTGGCATGACTGTCAAATCCAGCAAGACAGCCCCACACAGCCTCAGGCTGCCCCTT
Organism: Discoglossus pictus; assembly: GCA_027410445.1. Taxonomy (NCBI): domain Eukaryota; kingdom Metazoa; phylum Chordata; class Amphibia; order Anura; family Alytidae; genus Discoglossus; species Discoglossus pictus. Next base: position 225,723,914 of record CM050168.1, on the reverse strand, counting down.
ACATGGCACAAGCATGGGTATATATGGGCATGGCTCGCATACATCCATGGGTCCTACACTGGCACCTACATTAACTAAAGACTGAAGTCCACTCTGTGATCACACTCACAGAGAATACACTCAGGGTGAGATGGCTTAGTATACCCTGAGTGACCCATAAGTACACCAGGCCCAAGAGGCACACAGGGCTGGGCTTCTTCTCACTGTTCACGATACAGAGTTTTGTCCAATAAAATGTTTGTCCAATAAAAAAAGGTATAACTATATGCTACAATATTATGTTTATATATATATATATATATATATATATATATATATATATATATATATATATATATATATATATATATATATATATGTATATATGTATATACATATGTATATACATATGTATATACATATGTAAATATATATATATATATAAATCTATTTATATATACAATGCTATGATTATTTATATATATATATATATATATATATATATATATATATATATATATATGTATATATATATATAATCATACTATTGTAGTATATAGTTATACCTTTTTTTTATTAGACAAACATTTTAGTTAGAGTGACAATTCAGAAGAAATACTTCTCTTTTTATTGGACAAATATTCTATCTCGCGCGAGGAATTTTAAAGAGATGATTTTTTTCCAAGCTAAAAGCAATACTTGTTATTAATTGGAGTTTTTTCAAGTCAATTAATACCAAGTATTGTTTTTAACTTGAAAAACAAAGCTGTATCTCTGGGAAAAAAATGTTTGTTCATTAAAAAGCTAATACACACACACACACACACATATATATATATATATATATATATATATATATATATATATATATATATATATATATATATATATATATATATATATTACATCCAGAATATTGTAATATGTTACACTGGACACTTATGGCTACTCCAATTTCTCTATATCTCTATGTTGTTTTTTATATTTATTTTATTTATGGAGTCTTTATGTATTAATAAACAAACTCAGGTATTAATACTACTATTTTATATATATATATATAATATATATATATATATATATATATATATATATATATATATATAGCTACAGAGATAAAGATACACACATTTATGTAGAAAGTCCAGTAAATATTGTAACAGTTTATAACAGAGAGTATAATGATGTTAATGAATAAAGTAAAATATGGGAACTAAACTGGCGAAATACTAAAGTGCCTGTAAGATGGGTGGAAGTAATGGGAGTAACACTGAGCCCGGAGACCTGGAGTATTTGGTCCTGCAATTAGAATTCATTTACTGAGAATTAAATATACATGTGATAGTAAATTGACACACACTTGTACAAAAGGGTAATATATGGATAGATAGATACATAGATAGATAGATAGAGATAGATAGATAGATAGATATACTGTTTTGCGTGTGTGTATATATATATATATATATATATATATATGTGTACATTGCATTTGTTTCCGTGTATGTATATGCCTCATAAATACTAGAATATATATATATATATATATATATATATGTGTGTATGTATACATGTATATATATAAAAACATAAATACATATATGTGTGTGTATGTATATTTATTTATCTATCGTTATATATATATATATATGTGTGCGTGTATATATATATATATATATATATATATATATATATATATATATATATATATATGCGTGTATATATATATATATATATATGTGTGTGTATATATATATATATATAGATGTATGTGTATATATATATATATATATATATATATATATATATATATAGATGTGTGTATGTATATATATATATATACATATATATATATATATATATATATATATATATATATATATAGATAGATAGATAGATGTGTGTGTGTGTATATATAACTAGAAATAAAGCAATATATATATTATATATTTGCTGTGTGTATATTGTTATTTTCGCACATTTTGTCACCTCATGTGTAAGAGGTTTCCTGACCTGTCTTCTGTCCTCTGGATGACCACACATCACCATATACACATTGAGGCCCTGGCTGACTCTGCAGCCTCAGCCCTTCACACCCGCATCTTATTGTACTTTCCAAGATATATCCAGTAAATAATGTATTAAAGTCCCCTAAGGCCTGGCATTATCGCATTATGTGAATACTATTGTATGATTATGTATCTTTATGTCTATTAAACCCATATAGATGTGTTTGGTGTGTGTGCTATCTCTGATTCCATAATGAGTAATATAATATAGTACATTTCTCAGTGACTTGGTGTGTTGTGCTAATCCCCACATCTCACACATATTCTGGGTTTATCCTTTAATGCAGATCCTGGGAGCTTTCCCAGCTCCTTCACCCCTTCATTGCTGGAGAGGATGGCTCTGTGCAGGCCTTATGTTGTATCCTTATTGATAACATTACATGTTATTTGGTTATTTGGATAATGTGGATATGAAGAGCCTGACTCAGATAATATCTCCACACAAAGCTTACTTAGGCCTGTTGTGAGGCTGCACACCCCAAACCCACCCTGCAACACTGACAAATCACTCATTTGTACACCAGGAACTCCCTGCGGGCTCCAATTAGTTGCAATCTTTTTTATGTTTCCTAATGATTTTTAAGAGTTTTGTTATTTATCCAGAATGATAAAATATAAACATTTAATATTATATTGGCTTAACCAAATTGTCATACTAAATTGTTATACAGCAGCAAATTGCTGTATAATTATTTTTTTTATATATAAATACATCCAGAGCTATTTTTGTGATTTATCATAATTTGCAATATTTTATATTAAATTGTAAATGTTACTTAATTCATACAATTAGAATTGTATGTTACTAAATTCATATAAATAAGCGTGTTAAATTATAAATTAGCAAAAGATGTGAAATAAATCTAGACATTATTGCATATTTACCTAAAGAGATATTGTGCAAAAAAAATCTATTTTTAAAATCAAATCAAATCTGTAATAATTTTTGTGAAATTATATATAGTGCTTCCTGTGCAAAAAATGAATTATTAATTACATTTAAATAAAACAAATTAAGAAAACCATTTAGAGAAGAAAATAATGTAGAATTAGATATTTCGGATATATATGTGAGATATTTGTGCAGTTATATTTAAATCAACTGTCTACAGATAATGACAGGCGGTGTTTTTATAAAAATAAAAATAAAAAAAGCAATTACATTTCATAAAAAAAGACAAAACTATGTTCTATATGAATTTGGCCTATTTTTTATTTCTGTGTCTTCATAGTAAACATTTGTATAAGTGACAAACACGGGCATATGACCACAGTATCACAATCAAGAAATTTTAAGACAACAATAACAATCACTCGAATGTATGCATTTTTACTCAACACGGGTTATACATATTTTGCAAGATTTACCTAGAAGTACAATCGGTTTTAAACGTTTCACTACATTAAAAAAAAAAGGTGACCGACCGGTTAGTGAGCACATACACCAAAATATACACAACACAAATTGAAGGCAGTATTCATTTGTCCCCCTTGAACTCTTGTTTTTTTTTTTTTTTGTATTTATTATTTTTTGCAATGGACAGTGCTGCAAATTGTAATATTATTTAAATTCACCTTTAACACGGATTTTGATTTGATCATGTTCTACAAACCCAATCTTTGGTCTAAAAAGTAAACAGAAAATACATTTCCTTTTATGGTGAAAGGATATATAATTAATGGCCAAAATATAACAATTAAACAGTAATTGCATGGTTTTGAATTATTATTATTTTTTTTTGTATTTGCAGTTATTTTTTTAAGGTTACTTCTAGCCAGTGGTCCATGACAACTTGTAATACTGCAGACATGGACTTCTGGCCACCATTGTGCAGTCACCATATAGAGTTCTGCAATAGATTGGACTCCCAGAGGCCAACATCTGCTCTGTGCTCCCCACATTGACACCTCATCTGAATAATATAGACTGAACAAACGTACACAAAATATGGGGGACTTCATAAAAAATACCTGGACTTGTCTTTTTTTGTTCGCTTGCTTGTTTCTTTTAATTCTCATGTACAATTGAAATGTGTGTAAAATGTTCACTTACAGTCTGCTCCCCTGGATGTTAATGTATCAAAGAGTTGGATGAAGAGCCCTGATTTTGATGTGTGAAATAATCAGAAAGTCCTCCAGAAAGTCCTGTGGTAAAACTTGGCAAAGATGGTCTGAGGGACTCACAGGTAAGGCTGGAGGGAGCCTGGGGTGAGGTGGAGGAGGAGGCTGCTCTGGCCGACATTGAAGTGCTGCTTTGTGAAGTTATTGGGTGAGGAACATGAGGGAAGAAATAGCCTGTCTGTCCAGCTAAAAGGTTCACAGAGCAAGGGTTCAAGGAGTAGGTACCAGAGCAAGGAACTGGTAGCCCACATGGCACTGAGGCAGCCAGGGCAGCTGCTGTGAGATGATGGGTGGCATAGGGTATGTCCCCATTCACAAGTCTGTCTACGCTCAAGCCATTGGACGTGGAAAAAGAGTGGTTGTTGGCCAATGAGTTTTGAGTCAACACTGAACTGTAGGGCATGGGGTGGCTCGGGTAAGCTGAAGTTGTCCCATTGTAGCTCAGGGCACTGCTGGCCCGCGGGTGATGTAAGGAGAGGAAAGGAGACATAGGCCAGTACAAGGAGCCAGCCCTATCCATGAAGGTCAGTCCAGTGGAGGTGAGCCTGGCCCCTCGCTTGAAAGCCAGTTTAGCCCTGGAGGTTGTAGATCTCCTGCGGAGTTTCCCAGTGGTCCCACCAATGAACACATCATCGCTGCTAGGGTCCAACATCCAGTAGTTCCCCTTGCCAGGATCATCATAATGGCGAGGCACCTTGACAAAGCACTTGTTCAGGCTGAGGTTGTGCCGGATGGAGTTCTGCCAGCCCTGCTTGTTCTCCCGGTAGTAAGGGAAGTTCTTCATGATAAACTCATAGATCCCATTGAGGGTCAGGCGCTTCTCTGGACTCTGGCGGATGGCCATCATGATCAGGGCATTGTAGGAGAAGGGGGGCTTCTCGTACTTGCCGTTCTTCTTCTCCCCTTCCTTGCCACTCTCCCCATCCTTCCCACCACCATCCACCTTCTTCTCATCAGACTTGTCCTTGTCATCTCCTCCTGGCAGCTCAGAAGAGGCTGGGTCCATCTTCCCAGGAGGTAAGCTCTCAGTTTTTACCTCCAGGAGGGTCTTGTCCAGCTCATCCTCTTCCTGTACTGGTCTGTGGTGGGACTGGAGGTGGTGTGTCTGCTGGGCAAGCTGGTGGTGATGGTGGTGGTGATGAGGCGGAGGGTGGTTGTCATTTTGGACAGCTTCTGGCACCAGGCTGTTGATACTGAAGGAGGATTTGGGGATCATTTTGACTTCTTTCCGTTCCCCCATGTCCAACATATCACAAGGAGGGAGCAGATCACTCAGGTAAAGTTGCAGCACCAAGACCTGGAAAAGCTGGAGCAGCAGTGAGGGCTCTCTCCAAACAATGTCTCCCAACACTGGCAAGTCATGTAGCAAAAAACAAAACGTACATAATATTGCTGCTAATTATAGGGTTATAAATATATACATATAGAAATATAATGAGAGGAAGCCAGGGGAGAAAATGAATCAACTACTTCATGTGCCTTCAAAATAAACACAACAAGCTCCCCTCTCAGCACTAGAGTAGACAGCTATAGCTACAATTAATTCCAGACCCAGAGACACCAGCCTGCAAAAAAAAGAAGAATTTGTTTTAACCTTTGGGTCTTGGAACCAATGGGAGAGCTTAGAGCTCGGCAG